>JAUCMT010000145.1:375802-387672 GCA_032357475.1 Enteromius thamalakanensis | reverse complement strand
ACCTACATCTTGGATGCCATGGGGGTAAGTTAATAAACATCAAATTTTCATTTTTGGGTGAACTATCCCTTTAATAGGTGAGGATGAGTTGTAGAGAAATTTTGCATCACTTGCTCACCAGTTGATTATCTGCAGTGAACAGGTGCCGTCAGAATAAAAATACAGGTCCATATAATCCAACTCTAAAAAAGTGTACTGGTCTGAATCAGGAGAGAAATCTGCTCAGTGTGCACAAGCCAAAACAGCTTTAAACATATATATGGCTGGATTTAGTTGTGACGGCACCCATTCACTGCAGAGGATCCATTGCTGAGAAAGTGGTGGAATGACACCTTTCTCCAAATCTGATTAAGAAACAAACTCCTCCTAATATCGGATGGCCCGAGGGTGATTACATTTTCTACTTTTATTTTTATGTTGAATGCCACGTCCCCATCAACAATCAATCAACAACCATAGACTACAAACCATAACTAAACCCTAACCCCTTGCCTGCCACTAACTAGCAACAGCATGAGCTGATGATGGTTTACAGCTGGGATGCAAACAAAGGTTACTGCTGTTTACTAATAAAAGATGATGAACCCTTCAAACGTCCTGTAACACAGCACAGTGCTCTTCAACTGACTTCACCAAGTCTCTATTGTTATTCTGTGCATTACTGAAGGTAGAGACAGCATGGTGCTATTCTCCATCTGTACTAGTTATATAATCGGTCTTTGGTCCCTCCTCAGGGACGAGGCTAAAACATGTGAATTGGCAAGGATAGTATGACTTTACTTGCGTCGAGACAGTTTACCATCAGTGTTACTGACCCCTCGACTGTCTCTAGGATTTTAACCCTCGCACTACCTCTTGTCTAGTGTTCAGTCTGACACTTTCGTTTGGGATCTTTAGCGGTTTGCTTTGGTTTGTTACGGCACTGTCTCAGTAAATGTACAAACATCAGTCCACATCTCAGACCTTTCTATTCCACAGAAGACGTTTCTGGATCTAGCAGTCTTACATAATTTACAGTCAGCATTACATCTCCTAATGGCCAACGGCTGAGAAAGCTGTCAGACGCAGAACAGATAAGAGTAGCTCTTTTGATTTCTATGAACAATACCAACGTCTGTTCTGGAAGGTGTCTGATCATTCGGATCACAGGAACATCAATTAGTCTCTAGTGTTGCGTTTGGTTTAACAATTAGTTACAGCAATAAATCATACTTTGTAGGTTGGTCACTCTCTTGCGTATTCTCTGTTTGTTTGTGCTGAGATTGAATATAGGCCAGAGTGTCTTGTCATGTGCTACGAAGAAAAGAGTCTTTGAGAGCACCAAACATATGAAGAGGAAAGCAGCCAAACCTCAAGACACTTGGATCACGCTGCTACCTACAGATTTATCCCTTTTCTGTTCCTGAATCTAACAGCACGACGTGGATATGATGAGTTGTATAGGCCTACATCCTGATATCCTGCAGTTCTGAGAAAACACAAAGATCAGAGACTCTTTCCAGGTCCTTAAAGGCTGCCCATATTAAGGGTTAGTTTAGGGTCACCCCCAGATAAAAATTCTGCCATTAATTACCCTCATGTCATTTCAAATCCAACCCAAGAGCTATCTGTCCCTTCATAGAAGTGGGATTGGAGAGACTGAAATGACAGAATTGTAACTTAACAACATGAACAATACTTCTACAGCATTTATTAATCTTAGTTAGTGTTCATTTCAGCATTTACTAATGCGTTCATAAAACCACCAGTTGTGTTTGTTAACATGAGTTCATGCACTGTGAATGAACATGAATCAACACTGAACAGCTGTGTTTTCATCACCTATTATTAACAAAGATTAATACATAGTGAAATAAACCGTTGGAAAGGCGGGGCTTAGAGCACCTGTCGATCATCGCTGTGATGCAGCAGAATCAAGCGAGAGAGGGAGAAATAGCCATGCTTGGTGTGTTATTGTGTGCGTCTGTGATAAATAAACCTCTTTGATTAATATTAACCGCCTGGTCCACTCCTGTGTTCTTACCGACACCTCAAGAGAGTGAATACAATCCTCGAAAAGCTTCTTAACAAAATGCATTGTTCATACATTAACTAATGTTAACTAATTATCATCATTTAATAAACTATAAAGTAAGTTAATTAAACTAGTTACTCTTTAATGCATTGCGTAACCTTTGCCACCGAGGCAGAGCTTGTTTTCTTTTTATGCTTTAAAAACAAAAAAACACAAAAGTTCTATTTTGGGTAAAAATGAAATGAATAAACCTTCGGCTGAAGAACGTGCCTCCGTCTTTGTGTTTGCTTCCAGTTTCTCTCAACACAGAGACAGGAGAGCTGCCAGGGAAAACAAAGTAACCAGCGTTAACTGATATTTTGCTGTGAATCTAAAAGCAATGCGTTAGGTTTAACAGTAGACCAGAGCTCTGTGGAAATGCACCTGCTGGCTCATATATGATCCTGTGAGCGCTTAGGACTAAACCTCCACCTCCAAGAACCAGCCGCGAGTGAGCAAACCGTCTCTGCAGGAAGCCACATGAATTCCAGTGAACATTGACACTGGCAAGCAACACCAAACCTCAGAGTTGGCCAAATAATGCGGCTCCTAATCAAGTGATGCTTTTAAAAGGCATTCTAAGAATTTGCACTTGAAGGCTCTGTTCGTCATCTGCTCTCTAAGAGGGAGTTATGAGGGCTTGTACTGAGCACTAATACTCATGTATTCTGGAGAAATCAATCCCACGTTTCCTGAAATGCACTTACGTCCCATTGTGCTTCCCCTTAGCTCTCTGAATGAAGCTCATCTGCTTCGGTGTTTACTTGCACCCAGCAGTAAAGAGACCAGGCTGCTTTACATCACGAGTTGGAGGGTAGCTGAACACATATTGTATGATTAAACTCGGCGGCCAGCTGATCGCCCCAAAACACTGTCATTTGAGAGTTCCACTCCGTCTATGTATCTTGGACCTAAAATACGTTTTTCCATTTTCAATTATTTTCCACTGGAAAAGAATGGAAATCTTGCTTGCCAAGAGAGCAGCTTAAACCACGTCTGCTTGTAAACGCATGTGATATAAAGACAGGCCTAAGAGTCTGAGAGCGAATGGGTTCAGGAATGTCCCCTCTGCCCTGCTGGACCAAAATAGTCTCCATCTCCACTAGTATCCACTATAACTAGGCTCTCATCAGCGTTTACAAGTGCTGTCTGATAGCTGTTTACCTTTTAAAACACTCTGTCGACACTTGACCCTTTACAGCACGTGTAGAGAATCCTCCGTGTGAGTCCGGATCAGAAGACTGTGAAGCAAAGAGGAGCCTGGCTGTATGCAAACACTGACTCCCTGGCTCTCTGCTGTGTTTGTGTATGTGTCTGTGAATGTCTGCTTAATGTGTCTGCTTCAGACACTAGTTTAAGGTCAGATTACCAGCGAAGTGAAAAAATTTGGACAGCTTTATGAAACCCAGAGAGCGCTCTCAACATCAACGCCTGAGTTCAAATTCAGGCCAAATACCTTCTGGGATTACAATATAAAACAAGGCCATTTTTTATGGCTAGTAAAAGAGATGTTTTAATTTTTTTCCCAAAAGACTTACATCTGAATGCCAACTCATTACAGTACACACTCGTATCAACTCAAAACTGGGTTAGCTTTGAGAGACTGTCCTTTGGTGGACATACACTTACAGTCCAACTTGCTGTGGAGTACTTCAGCTGAAAGTCCTTCTGGCTGGAGTGGAGAATCTGTGATTTACTGTAGACTATAGCCTTGTCATCCAAAGGTCATGCTAAGGCTAATAATATTTACCCCGTGTGATTAGTGAATGAATGTGCTACTGTAATTGAATGTAAATGCGCTGCAGTGCTTTGCATGCATTGTTCCGTAAAGAGCATGAAATAATTGTCTTACATCAGACGCTGAGTGGAGCAGTCTGGCTGAACCATGAGTCTGATTTAATAACTCAGCTGAACTTTCCTCTCTGACTGCGCTCGTTTCGCTCCTGAGTAATCAATACAAGATGTGTTCCTGGCTCAACAAGCCATTTATTAGAGCAAATTACTCTTTAAAGCACCTCACAAGTGGACTTATCGCTCTTGTAGCAGCAAGCGTGGCGCAGACCTTCATGGAAAATCCTGCTCACAGATCAATCTAATCTAATCTGAGGCTTTTTTGTCCAAGGAAGAAGCTCTCATGTCTGGTGTTTTAATCATTGGAATTCATAAAGACGCCCGCTCCCATGTGCTTCACCTTTCCAGAAACAAACGCTACACGCTCACTCCAGAGAAACTGAAGTGGGACAAATTCAAGCTGACTTACAAGTAAGAGTCCTTCTATGTTTTTGTGCTGATATGTGTTGGAAGTCCCGCACGGCTTGTTTTGTTGTTTTTTCATAAGCTATTTACATTTTTTCCATGTTTCCTCCGTTCGGAAGTTCTAGGATTTGAAAAGTGTTTATCCAAAAGACAATGAGTGCAAAAATAGTTTCAAAGTTTGATCTGGTATAACGCTTCTTTGTGTTTCACAGCAAGTGACTCAAGTTTGGAACATGAAGGCAGATCATTGATGCTCGGTGAATAAATGCACACATTTTTGTTGACTTGTTTGTATGTTCATGCAGACTGCTGTCATTTCCTAAGAATCTTTTGAACGCCAGTGACACACGGAGAGGCATAGCCAAGGCCTTCTCTATGTGGAGCGATGTCTCACCCTTCAGTTTTCGCGAGGTCCCGTCTGATCAAGAGGCCGACATCAAAATCGGTACATCAAATACATTTTTTGTTTGTTTGTTTGTTTGTTTGTTTGTTGCAGCACAGTGGAAATTGAAGTGACAAAGTAGCACAGAACGAGGTAAGCTGGTGGTTTTTCGGCATAATTTGTCAACTATTGTCACAACTTCCATCATAACGACATTGGTGCTTCCCGAATCTAAAAGTTTAGCAAACATTCTCGAACACCATCATATGGTGGAACTACTTCTCTTGAGCACGGGTTGTTGTTACTATGATATGTGGAGATCATGCACTTAAATAAGCAAGCTGACATGTAGTTCAGTCTGCATTTTCAGAAACTGGTCTTGAATTGCTAGCTAAAGTATTTAACAATGTATCATACTGTGGTTAGTTAAGCAGCGAGTTATGTCATTGTTTCAGGAAATGCACCTCTAACATGTCAGTTCTTCAGATTGATCACTGCCAGGTTTAGATCCATAACTGGTGGTAAACTGTTTGTTCTTGATGGAAGTTGTGTTTGAGTCAGTTTAATTAAGTTAAAGGGGACAGATTCTGAGTTGTATCATAAACATGGAGGCATACAAAATATAGGAATTATAATGTTTGGTATAAAGGCCCGTTCACACCAAGCATGATAACTAAGAAGATACCGATATCAGCAAACAATATTATGTGTTTATTCTAAGTGCATGTGCGTCTACGACTTTAAATCCTCGAGCTGATGAGAACAGGATGG
Source organism: Enteromius thamalakanensis (assembly GCA_032357475.1). Taxonomy (NCBI): domain Eukaryota; kingdom Metazoa; phylum Chordata; class Actinopteri; order Cypriniformes; family Cyprinidae; genus Enteromius; species Enteromius thamalakanensis. Next base: position 382,210 of record JAUCMT010000145.1, on the reverse strand, counting down.
ATTCTGATTGGCTGTCAATTAGCGATGCACGATATTGGAATTGATATGCTGATATTTTTTAGCTAATATTGACCGATACTGATACCGATATGTTTCCTTTTTATTTGAAACAACACAAGTCTCTCTTCTACAGAAAATATTTTTCATTTTGGTTAGTTTTTAAAGAAGAACATAACTGTTAGAATTACATAAACAAAAATGAAGTTTTTTTAACAGTACATTAAAGCTTTGAAAATAACTATAAGTAAGCTATATATATACATAAATCAATTGCTTCCTTTCCCCCCAGAGAGATACAGTGATAACCCTAACATTTTATTTTAAGGTTTAACATTTGTAGATGGTCTAAAGCAAGAGTTGCTCAGAAAGTCTTTTAGAGCTTATGATTTGTTTAAAAAATAAAACATATTATATATTAAAGAATGAATCAGTATATATAGCCTAAAATAATTTAAGTGTCATGTTTGTGTTTTTTTTTCTTGTAAGCTATAGCTTCTAAACTTTAAACCAAAACATGCTCATTACTTTATGACAATCACTGCTTTATTTAATCAGAAACACAGCCTAAATATTATTTGTAAGGGGAATTAGAAGTAGGCCATCAGATTAAATCAGATCACAGATTAAATGCAGCAATCCAGAACAGTCAGTCAATCTAATCATCTTTAAGACAAAACTTTGCTTCACGAACGAGCCACACTGCTGACCTGATCTAACATTTGAAACTAATATCGGGCGATTCCAGTGCTGTCAATGTTTGTATCGTTCATTAGCTGGAAAAAAGAAATTGTGTGCCTTTGTCATTATACTTTTGTTGTGGACTCTTGTATTCTTTAATATTGAAAACGATTTTTTAGAACTATAATGTTATCGGTGTGAACAGGCCTTATTGCACATAGGAGAGGATAATATTCAAGAATCATATTGGTTGGTTGACTTTCACCAGGCTTCTACTCTGGAAACCACACGGACTGTATGCAGTCCTACCTGCACCACTGTTTCGACGGCATCACTGGAGAACTAGCCCATGCCTTCTTTCCTCAGACCGGAGAGATCCACTTTGATGATGACGAGTACTGGATTCTGGGAAACATGCGCTTCAGCTGGAATAAAGGCATGTATTTTTGATTGAAAGCTGAATTCTGATTGTGTATTTGCCTTACTAGCAACCTGCAGAAATTGTCCAAAAAGCTTCTTGGGTGTCAAGAATTTGTAAGAACTTGTACAGATCCATCCTACAATGATAAAAATTCACCCTTTTTTTTTTTTAATTCCTTACTTTCTGAGATTCCTGTCAGAATGGTGTAGTTCTGCACAGGCCCCTCCCACAATAGTTGATTAGCTTAGCCCCGCCCTGATAAGTCGACTCGGTGCTGGGGAAGACAAGATGTCTGATTAAGTGATTGAGGTGTTTTGTTGTTGGATGTAATAATGAACATAGCAGTCGTCATGTCCTCCCGACATCTGAGCTGCTGAAGACACAGAGGATTAACGTTACTTTAGTTTTGAAAGGAACACACGATTCCTGATCTGCCTTACCTTAAATGCGTTTATATTCGCACAAATCATTCGTGAACCAGCTTCATCTACAGAAGAAGTGAGTACACAGGGTTTTTATGAATCGTTGCCAGTAGCAGTTTCGTAGCTGAAGTTTACAGTCTGCTCGTCACCCCACAGAAGAGAGGGGCGGGGTCAGAGCTCATTAACATTTAAAGTGACATTGACTGATACAGCTTGCTGAAAAGGTGTTGTTTCCAAATGATTACAAAAGTTAAGGATTAATAATAGATTTGTTGTCTATGGTAGCAATCAAAATAGATGAATTCATCATTTGAATGTAACATGTCAAATAAAGATTGTATTGATCGTGTTGTTATGCCAGTAGGTGGCGACAAGTAAAGTCTTTATGAGTGAGTCATTGAATCATTCATTCAAGCAATTAAAAAAATCCTTAAAATAGTTACATTTCTTTAAAAAATACTGAAACAAGTAACAAATAATTAACACCGTTTAATGGTTTTCAGAATCATGATTTCTGCAGCTCTGTTTTTAAGGGTTAAAGAGGAGGAAGCAGAAAGATTTGACCTGTACGTGTACGTGTTTGTGTCTGTGATTGTATTCAGGAGTGTGGCTGACAGATCTAGTTCACGTGGCGGCTCATGAGATCGGTCATGTTCTGGGTTTGATGCATTCCCAGAATCGCAAGGCTTTAATGCACCTCAACGCCACACTGACAGGTCGCAAACTCATCACTCAAGATGAGGTTTGGGGATTACATCGACTCTATGGTATTTTACTCATATGCTCAAAAAACCAAAAAACTGGATTGCTTGTGCCATGCTGTTGCATTTCTACAATTGACCCCTGACACCTTCTTATTTTCCTGTCTATACCACTCCAGGATGTTTGGATCGATTATTTATCTGCCCTGCTTGGGCAAGGAAGGGTTATTGTGACAGCAAGAGGATACTCATGCAGAAACACTGTCCTTCAAGCTGTGACTTCTGTTATGGTAAGAGGCGTGTTATATTAGACCAGGAGTCAACAAAAGTATCATCATTAATTCTGTACAATATAAAGTGTGATCCTCATAGCAGCTTAATTTAGCCAATTCTGAGACCACTGGAAATACATGTATGACCAGTTAGACCAGTGGGAGATTTCTGAAGTGAACTGGGGTCCTCTATTGGATACAGTGTTCTTGGGTAGACCATAGAACCAAAATACGTAGCTGCATACAATTTCAGCTGTTCTGAAGGCAGTAGGAAGTTTGGGTAGAGGATTTAGAGAATCAGTCTTTGACTCTAAGTATGGTGGTATTGCTCTGGGAAGGTCAGTAATGTGATTGAGACCAGTGAGGGATAGGTAATAGCTGAAGGAGTGTTCTGTGCAGTCGTTACAAATGTTATGTGAAATGTTAATCTTCTTAAGGAGATGAAGAGTAGCTGTTATGCCTGTGTGTCTGGAGCTGTGCAGTAAGCTTTGCTGTTTTAGACATAGCATAGAGATTTTACAAAGAATTCCCAGCAAACAATCTATAACACCAGCTGTCAGAGGTGAGAGTGAGGTGACCTGCAACACTGCGAGTGAACGGGAACATATTGAACAAAGACTGTCAAACAACAGGATTAGTACTAGTTCATTCCACTGCTAGCTACCATTATTTTCTGGACAAGTAATCAGTTTAAAATGTAATTTGACTTTTCAAACAGAATTCCCATTTCCCACTGCGCTGCCAACGCCAGCTCCCCCACGGACAAAACACAAGTTTGTTGTGGAGGGAAAGAACCTCACCTTCCGCTGTGGTAAGAAGATAGCAGCCAAGAAAGGCAAAATCTAGTGAGTTCTTGCTTTTCTATGCATGGAGTGTTCATGTAATGTGACTGGTTTCCATACCCATGCTGATGCAGCGCCTATAAAAATGGTTTGCCCCTTAGTGGATTTCAGGTTTTATTATCCTACAACATTGAAGCACAGAGGATTTCACTGAGTGATCTTGACAGAAGTATTCACCCCCTTGAGGGGGTCACACACTAGATGAAAAGCATAGCACAGAGCCACACCACGGCTAGGACAACACACAGGTATCAAACCAGTTCAAGATAGTAATCCAAAACTGTTAATCCAATCAATAACAGGCACGTTCAATTTAAGAATGAACAAAGCCATGTTGATGAGTTTGAAGTTAGATAAACGGACAGAGAAAGTGTAACCTAAATTATTCTAGCTTTCTGTGACATGCTTATGGACTTTATTCAAGCCACAGAAAGATGTTTTTTCCAGAAAAGTGCACAATACGTGATGTTCATTATGTGCATTACAATAATTTGGGACAAATGTGACTTAATGGAAAGCTGTGTAAATGATACTCTGTGGTGTGGCAGGAGTTTGAACAGTGTCCTGAGCCATAGCTGCGCTCCATCAACAGATGCAGAGCGGAACTGTGTCACTGATTCTCAGCTGCTGGAAAACCACCTTAAAGTCAGTATTTGGTATTTTAGATGCAATCCCAGGTCTGCACACCTCTGCCTGATAAGAAGGTGGTCTGGGCATGTTTCTAGGCAAATTACTTAATCCAAACATGTGTCCTCTAGTCTAGTTCACCTGTAGTGAATCTTCAGTACCTTTTTATTATTGTGAGAAGCAACTCCAGTCCTCTAGAGGTCCACTGTACTAAGAGATTCACTCTTATTGCTTATTTGCTTATTTTGTACTTTATCTTTGTAATTCTTTTAGATCACATTTTCCAACCCAGTTTTGGGTTTCCACCAACAGTTCACATTTTGGAATGGTCTCCCTTTTACGCCCAATGCATTTCAGAGTTTCTACGAACAAGATCGTGGGCTGAAACTGTGCTGTTGGTGTGCCTCCAGGAGTGATTTTCTGCCAATTTACTTAATTCCTCTGAGACTCAATGCTGTAAAGCATACATGCAGTCTTTTTATAAGCTCTCTATGTGATGCATAATCTGTCTGGAATCATGTTTTAAAGCATTGTTAGAAATGTCCTAACCTGAAGCATTCTCTCACACCGACAGTTGGTATAAAGACGGCGAGCTTCTGGACTTCTCTCATCCTGGCTACATTTCCCTGAAAGATGACCACATCACTATTGTTGCAAATGCTATCAATGAGGGCACATACACCTGCATCGTGAGGAAGAAGAACAAGGTGCTGACCACGTACTCTTGGAGGGTCCGAGTGCGTTTCTGATGACCTGAGATGCTCCTAGAGCGGGAATTATATCCAGAACTTTAGCTCAGACCAGATCCACAGCAGCATCCTCTCATGCTCGTCTCCTGATTGGAAGAGAAGGTTCTGACATCACTCGTCTCAGGATAGCTGTAGCAGCGAGGAAACCGTGGGATCAGGGTTAAAGTTCACTACAGTACTGTGGAACATCACTCACTTGGGCACATATCATGTCAGTTCATACATACACAATGCCAGATGTTTTCATATCAGGGTTTTTACTTATGTGTGTTGTAAATACAGTTCTTATTTGCCAAATAAAACAATTTATTCTGTCATTTGAAGACTTTAATTCACCATGACATGATAACATTGTGTGAAGTATAAGGGGAAACACTGTGGGGTCTAAAAAGTTTGAAAGCACATATATATTACACCGCTGACCGATCTGATCCTCACTGTATTGCACTAGTATTTCGTTACATAAATAATCAGCTGTAAAGTAATGGTAGTGAGCCAAGGCTTATTCTAGTTCACGCTTCCTCATTAGTAGAGTAAAAAGCTAATTCGGCGTGCTGTCCAGGGAGCGAGCCGGGGAACGGCAGGCTCTGAACCCTAGTGATCTGAACCCTAGCGAGGGCAGGGTTCAGCGTCCGGCGCTGAGGAGGAGGAAGATGGGGAGGGTCTTGCCAAAGCAAGATGTGAATGAAGGGGAAATGCGATTATTTATAGTGGTTAGGAAAGATTTGATTGGGTATTCGTAACGAGGAGATTGATTAGCTGATGAGATGCCGGCTGTGGTTAATCCGTCCAGCATTCCTCCCGAAACTTTGATTTCAATTCATTTCTAAACCAAAGAGGTACTCAGCCCGTGTCTTGTCCATTTTAACGTATGCTGATATTAATTTTCACCTTGTGTAAGATGCCACCCATCAGCACGCTGCTTGCAGTATATGCCCCAGAACATTTATCTGGATTCATGTAGACATGGCAGCAATTTAAAGAGTGGAAAGGCTCGTGGAAAACAAATGGTCATGAGGGTAGACGGCTCACTCCTGAATTCCCCTTTTACAGCTGGAAACAAACAATTAGAGATCTTATATAATGTGAAGTGAGGTTTTAACTTTAGAAAAATGACTTGGAGATTTTCTCTACTGAAGAATATTCAAGACGTTTTCTCACACAACAGAAGACACAGTGCAGGAAGATTGATGGCTGCTTCTCCGTATACTGAAAGTGAAGGGAGACAAAAAAACACTGAAGTTTCAAACCCTGAAAAAAACTAAGGTTTCAAAGTCTGATTTCCTTTATTACTTATAATTTAAACCCTTCTTGTGTTTCACCAACCGCTCATCAATGGATGTGAATACCGCCATAGGGACTTTATGCTCCACCTAAACATCCTGTCTAGACAAGGTCTACCCCTCTCCCTCAGGAAACTGGGAATCACAGGTACTCTTCTTCACTGGTTTAAATCTCTCACTCACTCTTTTTCAGGGTGGCCTTGGGAGGGGAAGTCTCCACAGCCAATCAACTGGTCTCAGGGGTTCCTCAGGGATTCTTGGCCCCCCTCTTTTCCAAATCAGCGAGACCCATCATACAGGCTCATGGTTTGTCCTAGAGTTGGGGTACTCTGACTCGCACTCTGACTCGAGTCCGGACTCGAGTACAGTTTTTAAAAGACTCGGACTTGTCACGGACTCGGATGCATTTTTAC
>JAUCMT010000145.1:357492-372141 GCA_032357475.1 Enteromius thamalakanensis | reverse complement strand
ATACACATCCGACTCACCTCATATAGAGGGTGATGGGATATTAACGTTTATTAAAGAGATAATTCACCCCAAAATGAAAATGATCCTGTCTTTTACTCCTCTTCGAAGCATCCTAGGTGTGTGTGATGAATCCAAAGGCTTGGAGGATGATTGTTTATTCATATACTGGATTGGTCTGACAGAAGAGTCACATGCATGCTTCAAAGAAGAGTAAAAGACAGAATCATTTTCATTTTTGAGTGACACAATAACATAAGGTGCAGCATATTAGCAGTGTTTAGTTTCACGCTCAAATGCAATATGGAGTTATTTTGTGAATGGGTCATATTGCTCTAGATGTTTCTTTTTAAAAATACTGATGCTATAATAAAGCAGCAGTTATTTTTATCCCCGTCAAATTGCAATTGTTTCCATAATTCATTTGGCTTTGAAAACAAGCAGGAGATTTTTAGGATTTATTTTATAATGTAGATGAAACTATAGCATATGGCATATACATGCATTATAATGAGAGCTTTATCAAATCTGAAATGCATCATGAAAGCACATCACAGCGCATGCATTATTATTTGCAGATAGTTGTTGTAATGTTACGTCCATGTTATGCATCTCAGTTCTGTGATCGATATCATGGGATGTGTCATAAAAACCGCTTCAGTTTATTGACAACGTTACGAAGCTTCACCTCTTTTTTCATAACACTGCTGCATCACAATCTAAGAGTGTCTTTTTATTTTTAAAGTCTTCTCTAGAAGTTAAGTAATGCACTGGAGTGCTATTGTGAAGATCATTCTTCGCTGCAGGGCAACCAATGCGGAGACACTGATGGATTTTTTAACATCTGAGTCTAAAAGTGTTTCCTCTTCCTGCTCCGCTGCGCTCTCGTATGAATGCGGTATTTGCAGCCAGGCTGTGATGGGGCGTGATCTTTCAGGGCCGTCTGTGTGCATTAGCATCCCTTACATCGGGGCCTCTGGAAACAAGAACCCCTTCAGAGAATTCAACTTGAGAAAGAAACTGAAAGCCAGAAACATCTGAAAATGAACAAACATCTCGCAGCTGTTTATTTCCAAATGAATGATTCACGTTCAATCACACTGCTGCTGATGTGACTCAGACCCAGGGTTCGTAAATATTCATCTTTCCAGAACAAAAGTTAAGTGTGTGTCCAACCAACTGCAGTTAAAAAAGTGATTAAACAATATTTTATTAATATTTTATATAACATTATTATATAAAAGGGGTGTGGTCTTATTTGGTGCCTAACCCTCATTAAAGACACGTGTGGTCACAGGGATGCATCACACTTTCATACGGTCTCACTGTTCAGAGCCTTTGTTTTTAACTCCAGTGTTTCATAACGTGAAGCAGCTGTTTCTGAACGGATGCAGCTCTTCAGCAAAACAACTGCAACCAAAACACAGGCTCTTTCAGTTAATAACGAGTTTCAGGCCAGCCCTGGTGCTTTTACACCTCGCTAAGGTTTGATTATCTGTGACGTGTGTGACGAGTGTTTGAGCTCTTACTTGTTCATGAGGTCAAAGCCCTGGTCGGACAGCAGCGCTCCGAAGCGCTTGCGCAGGTTGTTGTACGGATATTCTGTGAAAGTCATCTTCTTCACCGCAGGCAGCTCACTGTATCCTGGCCAGATCTTCTCACTGGGAGAACCCAGGTCCTACACACACACAGAGAGAGAGACTGAACATGAAAAATCAAAAAGCAAGGTTTAAGGCCAACGTCTTGTATGTGTAAAGTGACCATATTATAATACTTTATAGGTTTATTAATTTATTTTGTGGCCGGCAGTTCATAACACGATTAGTCTCAGCGTACATTGCTGCAGTGTCTCTTTTTAACCCTGCTTTTCTGAAAAGCTCTGCTCTGATTGGTCTGTTACAGATTGAACGCTTACAGCATGTGCTCTTCCCATTATTGTGTTTCTGAAGGCTGTAAATCTACAGTAAACTACAGCGGTGCTATTGGAAGACCATCTGATCTGTTTTGGCCCTTTCAGAGAAACACAACAGTGAATTCATTTAATTTACACAATCCCAAGCCAAGCTGCAGTGATTTCACAGGTCATCCCTGTTCTGATTTAAATTATTCACATCAATTCCCATTAGAGGATTCTTAAACTGTCCTTAAAGTGTGGAGCACAAAATCATTATACAGGTTAATAACTGTCAGGTAAGCAACAGGACTGATAGCAATAGCAGCAAATAATATTCACGTTCTGATTGGTTACATCACCTGTCAATCAAGCTCCTATCATGGATTTCTGAACGTGATCTTTCACTCAGTGTGTAACTCAGCTCTAAATGAATGAAAACATCCTGCAAAGTATTAAATCAGAAGCATACCTTAAAGACTTTGTTGATCTGATCAATCTCAGATTTGCCAGGGAATAAAGGTTTCTGTGTGAGGAGTTCTCCAAATATACAGCCGACTGACCACATGTCCACCGCTGTGGAGTATTCCTGAGGAGAAACATGAGTGTGGATTTTAGCAGACTCACAAACGAGGACAATGGAAGCAATCAAAACCAACAAAAGAGCAATGATATGCAAGTCTCAGCTAGCTCAACACCCAACACAAATCTGAACTCTTCTTCAGAATGAGCGCCTGAACACGGACTTCACAAACATCATGCCAGCGTGATCCACTGACCTTCGCCCCCAGCAGCAGATCAGGTGAGCGGTACCACAGTGTGACCACCACAGGTGTGTAGGGCTTGAGCGGAGAGCCGTACTCTCGAGCCAAACCAAAGTCTCCGATCTACAAAACACAGCCGCATCTCAGTTAATACTTCGAAGTGCACATCATTAAAGAACATATACATGTGACACACAATTATACAAACAACCTGCTACGATTTCACACCACCGCAGCTAATCCTCAACTGTTAACTTATAGCTTATCCTGTAGATGGACCTGTTGTTGTTTTTGATTCAAGATTAAAAGAAAGAAGAGTTGTGGTTATTGATTTTAACATGAACTACCCACTTTCTGTTGTGTTCGCCCCCCCGCAGGAACTAGGAATGGTTTCACAGGAACCGTTTGGAGGAACTGAATTAGCTCCTGCTTCATAGTAGGGTCTACAACAGTTCTACAGGAAGTGTAAAGTGTTAAAGAAGTTTAATAAAATATAATTTATGTACTTAATCCAACTGTATTAATCAATGCCTAATCCAATTCACCCATGCTATGAGCCAAAATTACATTTGTGTTTGAACCATTGTGTTTGAAGGCACTTACGGCATCATTGCATCGATACTATTATTCAAACTGAACTCAGCTGGACGATGACATCACTCAATTCTATAATGAAATGCCTCAAGACTTTTACATTATTTCTATATTTGATGCTCTAAAGTGCTTGTATTGCTATAGATAAAGGTGACTTGACTTGATTGAGGCAGATTTAGATAACTTCTGTTGTGAAAGGGCTTTTATATTTGTAAAAGAAGAACTTTTTATATTAAAACAAGCAAGCAAGCTCTGCCTAGACTTGCACAGTAACTCAAAAAGTCACGCATCTTATTACTTTCCATTAAAGGTAACCAAGTAATGCATTTTTTTAAGGGAGTAATGCAATACTGTGTGTGGTCTGACCTTCAGAATGCCTTTGTGACTCAGCAGCAGGTTGGAGGTCTTCAGGTCACGATGAAGGATCCAGTTGTCATGGAGATGACGGACACCTCTCAGCAGCTGGATCATCAGTGTTTTGACTTCACCTGCACAGAAAACAGAAGAGATGTCAGTCAAGCGCCTCATTATGAATCATGGAGTATGCTTTAGTGCAGTCAGGGTCGTACCGGGCAGGAAGGGCTGTTTCATGGTCTCCATTAGACTCTTCAGATCATGCTCCACATAATTCATCACAATGTAGATTTTGTCCATATTACTGCCCACAACGATCTCCTACAGCAGAGAGAAGACATGCAGGAGACTCAGCAACACCCAACACACCAATGATGGGAAACAATTACAGGATAACATCTAAAATAACCAGTGTTATAAGCTATTAAACCCACCAGAAGTGACATGTGCATCGTCAGGGTTTCAGGTTTTATAAACCAGTATGGAATAAATTGAAGGGAATATAAGAAACAATGTGTTTCAGCAGCACTTACAACAGATCTCCATTACTTTAAATAATTACAAAGGTATTTTCAATAGTTGCATACAGCGCAAATTTAATCTAGACACCTTTACTTGAAAAGCAAAAAAAACTGAGAAACTGGTTAAAACTTTTTAAACGATGCAAGTCCTGATTTTATGATTTTTTTCAGACTTCATGCTCTTTTTAAGATCTTCAATTGTGGAAACTTTGCAGAGATATTAGTTTCTGACCCGGACGGTGACGATGTTGGGATGCTGGGCCTTCAGGATGGTGTTGATCTCTCTGAGGGAGGTGATGGGAAAGCCCTCCTTCTCTTTCTCCATCTTCAGTCGTTTCAGGGCCACGATTTCATCCGTCTTCTTGTCTTTGGCTCTGTAGACGACGCCGTAAGTGCCTTCTTCAATGCGGTTCAAGCACTGGAACTCCTCCACGCTCCGGCAGCCCTACACACAGCGGGACAGCAGGTCACACACCTGCGCTGGAGCGATCGTGGAAGCACTAACTCTCTATATAACAGTGTTTCTCAATCCTGGTCTTATTTGGGGTAAAAATTTGTTGCAAAAAACACTGATGTGTCAAGCTTTCAGAACTGAACTGAAAAATGCAGTTAAAAGCCGAGGTACGTCTTGAACTGTGGACTAACTGTATTGTCCTCCCTGGTGTTCGTGAGTGTACCTGTAAAGCCGGCAGGTATTTGGGCAGCTCTTTCTTCAGCTCTACAGGTGAGATGGGCGGTGATTCGGGGACGTAGTTTTCTTCTGGAGTGGCTGAATGAGAGGGAGACTGTGGGGTGACGTCTCCTGCCTCCTCGGCTCCCTCTTCTTCCTCTTCCTCAACGCTCACCTCAGAATCATGATCAAACCGCGACTCTGGAACTGTCACAGCAACACGACACATCACCACCAGACTAATGCGAGATATTTGACAACGCTAAAAAAATCATGTCAAAGCACAGGTTAAAAATCACAATAAATACAGCACTTCTGATAGAATGCTCACCAGGAGGAATGTGGGTTCCATTCTCTCGGTCCTCTTCTTCCTCCTCGGACTGCTCTTCATCACTCAGGGCACCTAATCAAGATGAAATACAAACAAAACGGTTAATTTGAAGTGTGTGTTAGACGAGCTGAGATGTGAGCAGCTGTCGTTGGATCATCAGGATGGAGTTGCTGTCATCATCATAGCAGTGATATGAAAAGGCATGTTTCTGAATGACAGAGCCTAGTGATGCCATGTAGACCGAGAAGAGAAGAGGTCCAAGAACAGAGCCCTGAGGCACACCGCTAGTTAGATGTTGTGACCAGTTGAGGATGTTGGCATCTGTGGTGTTAAATATCATGTGCATCTCTGTTGTGTTGTGCTGGAGCTTGTGCTATATTTTGTCTGTTATTGGGGTTTCGAACCAGATGACCAGCCAAATAAATAACAGCATGGTAAGATGCTGTGGGACTGTTTTGGCTTTTTTGATGCACAAATCCAAAGACAAACAAACTGACCAATAGCAGAAGAGTGTGTGTGTTTACTAACCTTCGCTGTGCTCTGACCCCTCCGAGTCTGATCCTGACTCGGCCTCTTCATCTCCCTCACTCTGACTGCTGGACTCTTCTTCATCATTCTCCTCACCTTCCTCATCCTCAGAACCAGAGCCTAGCAACACAAACACAGAGTCAACCTGCATCTCTTTCACATACAGAGAGAGAGAGACAGAGAGAGAGAAACAGAGAGAGAGACAGAGAGAGACAGACAGAGAGAGACAGACAGAGAGACAGAGAGAGAGAGATGTACCCATTGATGACTCTGGTGTGATGGTCTTCCTCTCACTGTCACTGATGTCCTGTAGCTCAGACAGGGGGTTTTTCTCATCCATCTTAACCTCCCGCACTGCAAACACAAACAAAACAATGAGTTACGTCACCTTAACAGCGCTTTATACAATACAGTTTGCGTCAAAGTAGAACAGCAGAAGCTCAAATCTCAACTTTCAGGACATTACGACACCGTCCCTGGTTTCACAGACAAGGCTTAAGTAACAAAATGATTGGGCTTTTGTAAACAAATGTAAATTTATTATGTGTATTAATGTTTTTACTTCACACTTTTGTAGACCTGGGAGGACCTTTTCACAATTTATATAAAAAATTATATTACATAGCCAATCGGAAAATTAGAAATGTGGGTCAAAATTTTTAAAACTATGATAAATTCTCCAAAAACTACACAAATGTAAAGTAAAAAAACTTTAATAAACAAAATACATTGGTTTTAAAAAACATTTTATAATTACATTTTCTTCTACATTTCTCTTTCTCTCAAAGACCATGAGTGTACACCCCAAATAAAGACCGCACAAGGGTCTCGCTCTCGGCTATCAGTGAGAGGAGCATCTGTGAGTCTAACAGACCACGAAACACTCTTTGGCTGTTAAAAGAAGGTGCACTCGTTCTTTTGTTGGCTGTGATTTAAATGAAGTGGGTCTGTGTGTCTCTCACGCAAGCGCAGTGACACAGATAGTGCCGATTCTCTCCGCTTGGAACCTCAGGTGCAAAAAAAATATATATATTTTCCAGGTACTGCTCACAAAAGTAAACCGAACCAAACCGTACCTTGTAGACCCGGTTTCACAGACAAGGCTTAGCCTAAACCAGGATTAGGCCACAGTTCAATCAGGACATTTCCTTTTTATATACATGCCTTAGAAAAAGGCATTACTGGCGTGCATCTTAAGACAAAACTAAGGCACTGACATGTTTTAAGATCAGTCAGTGCAGGTTTCTTATAGTTGAAACAGCTCAGATTTACATTTTAGTCTAGTACTAGGGTTAAGCGTTGTCTGTGAAACCAGGGGTAATGTTTTTTTTATTTTTGTAATGGTTTTGGTGTCATAGCTTCGGGAGGCGGCATCATGTTAGGCTAAGAGGCGGAACGTTTCCATTAAACGCTTAAATTACTAGCAGCTGCCAAGTGGTAATCGATCTTAGTTTCCCCATACAAATAAGACCAGTCTACCTTTTCATAACTGAAAATAAAAACCTATGACCAGTCTACAGCTGGCCCCAGTTCTTCATTTACCTCTTCCTCTCTTAAAACACTTTCTCATTCCATCTAAGCTGAGTAGTTTGCATCTGTACTATATATATATATATGTGTGTGTGTGTGTGTGTGTGTGTGTGTGTGGAGAGCTTGTGAATGGTAATTGCATCCGTCCCCAGCCCTGCGCAGAATTTCTCTGGGCTGCGAGACTGCTGTATTAGGTGTGATGAGTGTAGAAGGGAAGGACCGAGAGTAACCTGCTCGGCGCTGTTCGCTGCTCTCTGCTTTGGGCTCTCTCTGCTGGCGAACAGGGCTGCGACTGCGGCTGCGGTGACGTGAGCGCCCTTTATCTGTATACTCGTCTACAGGAGCTCCTCTGTGATAAGACACCGGCCCTGGAACACAGTCAGAGGTGCAGTAGTCCAGCAGAGCCTCAGGAACTTGACTGCATTGTACTGGATTCCATTTTCATCGGTTTAACCATTTAATATAAGAATAATAATAACCGGGCCTGTGAAATGACTTCTATACACACACATAGATTAGAGAACACAGCTCATGAAAATCCAGCATCTCAAAACATTAGAACACTTCTTAAGATCTATTTTAAAAACGATTTGCAACACAGAAAAGTTGAAGTGTGTTGATTTGTGCTCTCAGTACTTGGTGGAGGCTCCTTCAGAGCAAACTCTAACATCAAGGAGAAGTGAATGGAAGGGATCAATGACTTTCATGAGCTGCAAGCGCCAGAAATGTGATTGTATCATAATTTGGGTGAACGTTTATGGTGGGCGGTAGACATGGTGCTGCTGACGTACCGTCCCTGCGGGGGTCTCTGTCTTTGCGGTGCTCCTCTACTCTTCTGCCTCGCTCCTTCAGCTCGCGCTGCTCTCTCTGTTCTTTCTGCTGCTGCTCTCGGAGCTTGCGTTCTCGTTCCCGCTGCCGCTCCAGCTGCTCCAGGCGATCCCTGCGGATTCACACGAACACACACAGGAGTCAGCATCATTACTCCAGTCTTCAGAAATCATAATAATATAATCATTTACTGCTCAACACGCATTTCTGATTATTATCAGTGCTGCTCAATATTTTTGTGGAAACCGTGATGCATTTTAATTTTCAGGATTCACAGATGAGCAGGAAGTTCAGAATAATAGCACTTATTTAATAAAAATAAATATTTTTTGTCTCATTATAAAAGCCTACACTGTAACTTTTGAGGAATTAAGCACTGAATAAAAGTATTTATCAATTTTATTAATTAACATTTATTTCAATGAAAGTATTCATTTCCCCCTTAAAATTTTCAGTATCACTGTTTGAGCTTTATTGTTGATCCAATAAATGCAGTGTGTGTGTGTGTGTGTGTGTGTGTGAGAGAGACGCAGTAGCTTCCATCCACTCCCACTATTTTTGACCCTGGAGCACAAAACCAGTCATAAGCATCAATTTTTTGAAATTGAGATTTATACATGATTTGAAGCTGAATAAATGACAATATTTGGCTGGGACGCCACTTTTTGAAAATCTGGAAACAGAGTGCAAAATAATCAAAGAACTAAGAAAATCACTTTTAAAACTATCCAATGCATATAACTAATCAGAAATTATGTTTTAATACGTTTACAATAACAGATGTTCACAGTACATGACCTTTAATATCCTAATGATTTTTAAACAATAAGTGTATAATTGTGACCCACACAGTGTGTTGTTGTCTGTTGCTGCACATATACCTGTGCTGCTGCTGACTGCTGTGCTCCAGGGACACATTTGTTTGTAGTTGTTCGCACCTCAGTCTGAAAATATTCACTCCACAGTAAATACAGATGGGAATCACTTCATTTTTAGTTTTTTTACAAGAATACTTTACAAACGTTTTATAAACCGTTCCATATAATACGAGAACACCTAGAAAATATGATCAAACACTCACATTTAATTTTTCAGGATTCACAGATGAATAGAAAGATCAGAAGAACAGGATTTATTTCAAATAGAAATATTTTGTCGCATTATAAAAGTCTTAACAGTAACTTGTGATGAATTTATTACTGCCTTTGCTTAATAGAAGCATTTATATTAAAATATAAATTTTCCCTCCCTTAAAATTCAAAAAGTCTTAGTGTCTGACAACTTCCACAAAAACATTAAGAAGCAAAAACTAATGATTTATTTTGATTAAAATGATTTTGCACAGTATAACTGCTTGATCAAACAAACGCAGTGTGTTTGTGTGCGTGTCTGTCTGTGTGTGTGTGTGTGTGTGTGAGAGACCTCTCTCGGCGGGAGTGAGCTCTGGCCTGATCCCTTCGTTTATCACGCTCGTATTCTTGTCGAGATTTACTGTCGTCCCGCCAGGGTCTCTTCCTTCTCTCGTCTTCTCGCTCCTTCTCCTTGTCTTTTGTGCGCATGTGCTTCCCTGCTGTACACATCAGACAAAAATAAATCAAACCATAGCGATACCACAGATTCCTGATTCCTAATACAGATCTTGAATAGCTCTACATCACCGTGTGTGTGTGTGTGTGCAGTGCTCTGACAAACCCAAGCTTGATTTGTTACACTGCTGTTGTAAATTTGACAGATTTATCATTCATGTTTAAAGTTTGTCTGGATGAGGTGCAGACCTCCTTCTGCAGAATGGCTCCTGTGCCTCCTCTTGTCCTTCCTCTTCTCCTCTTTTCTGTGGTAGGACTTGTCTTTGCGTGTCATCTGCTGCGGGGGTTTGATGGCCAGAGACTCGTCCTCCTCTCCTCTGCAGAAACACATCAGAGCTGAGTTACAGCAGCCGTTATCAACGCTCACATTAACCCTCTCTCAAACACGACAGGCACCTGTCCTCAGTCGAGTCTTCCTGAGTGTAGGGCGAGTTCCTTATTGTTATTTCCATCCTGTGGTCTCGAAGCTCTCCTTCCTCCGGAGTGTCCCGTTTGGATTCCCGATCATCCGTCTGCAGAAACAAATCATTCCACACAGAGAAGACCGTTTGAAGTGTAAGAGACCCATCACCTTCATGATAAGTACATGTTAGACGATATTTATATCTGTGACCCTGGAGCACAAAACCAGTCATAAGTGTCAATTTTAGAAAATAGAGATTCATAAGTGACCTGAAAGCTGAATAAATAATCTTTCTATTGTAGGACAATAACACAACTATATGAAAATCCAAGCGTGCAAAATAATCGCTTTTAAAGTTGTCCAAACGAGGTTCTTCGCAATGCATATTACTAATCAAAAATTAAGTTTAAATATATTCACAGTAGGACATTTAAAAACTGTCTTCATGGAATATGATCTTAATATTCTAATGATTTCTGTCAGAAAAGAGCACACAGTGTGTTGTTGTCTATTGCTACAGATATACCTGTGCTGCTGCTGACTGCTTGTGTGCTCCAGGAACACCTCAGTCTGAAAACATTCACTACAACACAGTAAATACAAAGCGGAGTCACTTCATTTTTATGTTTTTTTTTTTACAAGAATACAGTGTTAACATGACGGGAGGGTTTATAATACGGTAGCCAACCGTTCTAACAAACACTAAACTGAGAATGAATGATTTGTGAACAAACATCCAGCCACGCAGGAACAGGAAGTCTATAGTTCCCCCCTGGGGTCTGTTTTGACGTGCTCTACTCATCAAGGAGAAAATATAGTTTACCCTTACATGACTTCCAGCATTTACCTCATTTTAAAAACACAACACGCCCAAAATAGTTTCAAAAGTAGGAAAACGAATTGTAAAAAACATTTAAACTTGTATCATTTTGACGTGCGGTATTGTTTATGATATTTTAAGTATCTCGAGGTAGTTATTACACCAATTCACGAGTGCCCCAGTGAGCTCAGAGCAATGGTTTGTGTGGATCCGGTGACTAATTTAAGCTTTTTTGTCACACCTTACAGCCCTGGTCTCAAACTGTATTCCTGGAGGGCCACAGCTCTGCACAGTTCAGCACCGACCCTCGTCAAACACAGCTCACCCAGCTAACTAACAGTCTTTAAGATCACTAGAGACGTCCAAGCAGGTGTGATTTGGAGCGGTGGCCCTCCAGGTGTCTGATATTTTGAGTGTCCCTAACTTTCCTATAAAAAGCACGACTGTCTCTTATTTGTCTTTTGGAGTTGGCTACCCTAGGGAATGATTATAGTGTGCTGCTTGTATAGGGCAGAAGGTCATGAACTGCCTGTCTTACGTTCTTTGAGCGTTTAGGGTCACTCTTCTCCTCCAGCTCTCGTCTGCGTTTCTTCTCTTGTAAGATCTCGTCTAATGTCTTAACTTTCCAGGTTTCCTTTTCGTCCCCCATCAGCTCCAAATCACCACCCACTGCAAAACAGAGTCATATATCAGCTGCTGCTGCCCCAGAGAGTGCACAGAAACACTCAGAACACCAGCGAAATGGTTCACAACTCTGCCTGAGGAGCGCCTCGTTCCCGCCTCACGACCCGCGCCTCGTCGAGTATCAACAGAGATTCATTCGGAAGGTTTTGAGCGCGTTTCAGTGTAAAGACAAAAGAAGCGACACGTACAAACATCTATTACACCTCCCACTAGCGCGCGATATTAAAACTGTTAATAGTTTTACTCACCTGTGATGTACTCGGCGCGTTTTCACAACACCGGAAGAAGAATTCACTTCCTTCTTCCGCAATTACATCCAGGTCAGACGTTTTCCACTGGTTTCCGGTTTGAATAAGTCGCACTGCCACCTTTGGGCGCTTACGCAATATTTTTTTATTAATATTTTTTAAGTAAGATTTAAATTAGAATACATACCGTTAAAGTACAATTATATAGATATTTAAAAAAAAAAAAAGAAAAGAAATTCTATTCATTCATCTGAAGCAAAGCCAGCAATCAGATCTAAGAGTAAATCAGACTCGTAATCAGACTACAGTTACTTTTTTGTCATAGATTAAATGATTATATTTATCATTATTAATCATGTATTGTCCCTAATTGCCCTTTTGTAAGTCTTCCAGTTTTGGGGTCAATCACTCGGAGATCAGTCGTTAGTCGGGTGGCTACACAGCATTAAATCAAATCATTTCAGGTTTATAAATGGTTTCAACACTGCATCAGGTGTTTTTTTAATGCAACATCTTTATTGGAACTCCTGAAGCAAAATCACTTAATAAACCCAGACTCTCACCCTGGTTTCAGAGACAAGGCTCAACACTAGATTCAAATGTAAATCTGTAACTTGCACTGGCTGATCTTAAACCACGTCAGTGTCTTGTTTTGTCTTGAGATGCACACCAGTAATGCTTTTGTCTAAAGCATGTTTATAAAAAATACTTAAATGTCCTAATTAAACTATAACTATAACTATTAAACTGGGCCATAATGTAATATTTTGGAAACCAAAATAACTTTTAAAACACAATCAGTCTTGGATCTTGTCTCTTCTTAATATTAATTTATTGTTTATTGAACTGTTGCATTGAATAATTTGTAATCATGCCGACTTTTGGAGACAAAAAACAGCACTCATTGTGTGATATTAACTATGTTATAATTATAGTTTATATATTTCAGCCAGAGTTGCTGCACCTGTGAGGTGGATGAATTATCTCGACAAAGAGAAGTGCTCGCTAACACAGATTTAGACTGATCTGTGAACAACATTTGAGAGAAATAGGCCTTTTGTGCACATAGAAAAAGTCTATGCATTTATAATCTCGTACAGTTGTGCTAACATACACAAAGACTTCCTTTATGGAGTTATTTTTGACCAAATGGTCCTCTGTTATTAAAAAAAGCATTGAACAATAAATCAGGCCACGTCTGATGTAGTGTCACACCTTCGTGTACGTATGGTAATGAAGAACATCAGGATGAGCACAGAGTCATGCAGGAACGCCCTGAGCTCCAACACACACACACACACACACACACACACACACACGGAATAGAAGGATATTTAGATAAACACAAGAGCACAAATCTTGCACGGTATACGTTTAATAAAGAAATGCAAAATCCATACAAATCAAAATGTTACCAATGCACAAAGACCAAATTATACAGACAATTCCCATTAGTGGTTATTGTTCAATCATACACTATTTTATAGATCACATACACAATCCACCACAGTTGATCATGAGATAAAAAAAAACATAACCTTGCAGAGATATTCTGGCAGCAGTTTCATCATTTGACAAATCTGATCAGATCCAAGTCTGTTTCGGTCATATCATTTAAACAACATTCAGAGAGGATTTAAACAGACTATAACATTTGAAGAAAATTAAAACACAGGGAGATTTCAAGTCAGTTGATAAACTGGACATAATCGGAAGATCCAGATCCAAAATAAGACGCTGAGTTAAACAGTGGAGAGGGAAACAAACCTGTCTGTTTCTGCAGCGATGCGGTAAATCATCATCATATGAGAGAAACACACAGGCTGGATGAAGACTGATTTGCTGCGTGTGGAATGAACGAAGTCAGAAAACACAAAAACTAGACCGCTCTCTTTCGCGTTAGCAGCGGAATGTGAGTTCAGTTACAAAACGACCCTTGCAAAATATATGCCATCATTTCTGCATGACATTATCTCTTAATGCAAACTATAATTCCTTTTTATTGGGGTAAAATATGCACTGGATGTTTGCTGGTGAGAGTCGCTCACTCTCTCAAACGAGAAGTCTGTTGTCTGCATGTAGCCCACAGAATATTGCAACTGTTTTGGTCTCTTTTGGTTTTCACCAGGCAGAATTATAGGGTCCCAGAACCACAGGTACGTAAGGCATGATCCGCTGTCCGTCCTCCAGCAGAAAGGTCAGTGCAGGATTGACTCAGGCAGACGCTGTTATTTGGCGGAGGAGTCGTCTCCGTCATGCAGGAGGGGTTTCTGATGGGACTCGGCCGACTGCTCCAGAGCGTGCTGCACCAGACAGTCCCTCTGCATCTGCTTGGCTTTGTTGTAGAGCAGGACTCCCAGGAACACCATGACGGTCCCGCCGGCGGACACCAGCGTGATGGGGTTACTGAACACGATGATGCTCAGCCAGATGGACAGAGCGTGCTTCACTGTGCTCACCACACTGATGAACACAAAACAACACAACACCGTTACGCCACTCTGACCTCCGATCCTGACCACAGAGCACCAAACACTCATGGGGTCAATATTTCAAAACTCAGGTTTATACATAAAAATCTCTCCAGTGATGTCTGGTTTCTGAGGATCGAATAATATCAAATCTGGAATCTGAGGGAGCAAAAATAATCGAAATATTGAGAAAATCTCTTTTAAAAAAAGTCTTAGTGATGCATATTACTGATCAAAAAATGAAGTTCTGATATTTCTACGGTAGGAAATGTACAAAATATATTCACGGAACATCATCTTTAATTACTATCCTAATGATTTTGGCATAAAAGAGAAAAATCTAGTGTTGACATATATATATTTATTACACGGCTCTCTGGAATGCTTGATTCTGATTGGTCAGTTGAGACATTTGCAGGTTCGTTCTTT
>JAUCMT010000145.1:341332-357392 GCA_032357475.1 Enteromius thamalakanensis | reverse complement strand
AATAAATAACTAAAATACATCCGTTGTTATATATTCATATGTAGATGTTATAAATTGTCTTACGGTTGAATGTTAGTAACGCGGTACTATATCGTTTCGCGGAGGGATGAAAATGTTAATTTAAAACAAATACACCAATAAAATGTTTCAAATTCATATTCATGTTTAAGTTTTTTTTATCATCTGGCAAGTAGCCGTGTAATAAGCGGGATAATATACAGGCAGCCGGTAGTGATCGCGAAATACATTATCCCTTACATATCTGATCACACAGCAGGTTTGTTTGTTTTTAATGCCATTCCAACTTCTGTGGCTATTTCCATGCGTTTATAATAGATAAAAACTGTATTTAGGAATAATAAAAATAATCTAATAAAGCACACTCGGCAGAGAGGATCTGAAATAAAGAGTCTTCAATTAAAAAATGAGAAGCAAGATAAGATGATAAGAAGGCTTGTTTTACAAGGAACCGATCCAAATAAAGTGAGTTTAAAGAGAAAAACAAGAACAAATAAGAACTGAACTCAAAGAGGAAACCGTTTTTAAACACAGTAAGGAAGGGATGGCCATGCATTAATATGTGCTTTATTAATACTAACAGCCAATATACTCGTGACATGCCTGCTCATAAAAACTAGTTCATAGTTCATCTGAACTCTTCAGATAAGCTACTTCTTGTCTTCAGCATAAACTCACTCATGTAAATATATGAAGATGTTTGGATATTTCTATGACTAAATTAGGAAGTGGAATACAGAGGTAAGTATGAATGATCATTTCATGTCACAAGTTTTTGCTCCAATTTAAGACTGATGAGTATCAAATCCAGAAGAACTGTGTCTCTGAGACGCTTCAAGAAAGACACCTGCAAAGCTCCTGAGAAACTAATCATAGAAGTGATTTTATATGAGATTATTTCTAACAGCACAAGTGCCTCAAACTGTGAACAGGTCTGTTTCTTGAAGCGTCTCTGCGGTTCATCTGTCTCTTGATTATTAAGACTGATTCAGTAATGATGCTGTGTCTCACACCTGAAGGTGACGGGGGAGATGCGGCCCATGAGAGCGTAGGCCGTGACGCTCTGCAGGTGGAAGAGCACTCCGTCGAACAGCAGCAGCAGCACGATGTCTTGAGACAGTCTGAAGGAGCGGTCGTTCTTCCCCATCAGAGGCAGGTCCTGCGACACACACACCGTCAGCTCAGGGCTGCTTCTCAACACAGTCACGATCCACACGTAATATTAATCCACTGCACGTACTCAGAACAGTCTCAAAGCAGGAAGACATGCTACAGTCTGATTCTGAGGTGGATGTGCTTCAATATGAAATGATTCTAATCTTAATTCAAGGCTTCTGACAGTAATCGCTGTTGAACCCGGCCTGCTTCCATCAGAAAACATACATCAGTTATATCAGTGTTTGAAATAGTTCCTCTACTTATTACATTTGAATTAGGTCACTTGTACATTTCCATGTACAGCGTGTAGGATGTAGTTTAATGTGAGAGTGTTTGCATGCACTGACCATCAGGAAGATCCAGGCAGGGACGAGCATGATGACCGCAGCAGCGCTGGTGTAAAACTGAAGCTCTGGAGGACTAGACCGCAAAAAAAAACACAGACACCATGATAGTCCTCTCAGACAGCAAAACAGCAGCTGATGAACTCCTCCAGGCTTCTCTGAACGCTACAGGTGTGTGTTACAGCAGGGACTGAGCGGTCCATCTATTTAGACACTCATCTGCAGGACTTAACGGACCTAAAACGTGATCGCTTGTGATTGGCTATTCCAAACTAATAAATAAAGCAGTCTCAAAATATTGCTATTTCTTAAATATAACCATTAAATCAAAAAATATATTTTTTAATACTTACAAGAAAAGTGTATATACTGTATGTCAATTACTAAATAAAACAGTTCCTTTCATTTATATAAAATAATTTAATAATTTTTAAAGCTATATATATATTTATTTATTATTATTATTTTTTTAAACAATAAAAATGGTGTGTGTGTGTGTGTGTATGGCATGATTTTATTATTATTTTTAATATTAGTAAAGGAACAAAACCAATAACATGTAAAGAATGAATGAAAGGGAAGGCGCTGGGAGTACTGTACGTCAATATATTCTCTAAATATAATGTTTACTATTTCCAATTGATCTTTTTAATTCATTTCACCAAAAGGAAAAGCTGAACTCTAAACATATATGGAAATAATGTTTACTCTAGCTTGTAATCTCACTGAAGAAAATTTAAATGACATGAGATGTTTAGTTTTATCTTATTTATCCGCCAGTGGACACTGAAAACTTTGCTTAAATATTGAGACAAAATATTGATATATTGATATAGTTGATATGGTGCATCTCCAGGAAATGTGTCCTGATTTAAGGATGGGTATATCTAAACTTTTAATATTTAGAAAACAACACAAAAATCCTGAGGAAGAAATGTGTTTTTGCATGTAGTGCATGCTTTACGACTACTTAAGATCTGATTTAAGAGCTTTTTAGTCATGGATTTTAAAGTTTTGTTAAAAATGAAAGATGTTGAACATGCTGACGTCTGGATGAGAGCACAGATCAGCAGCTCTCACCTGAACTTATACTTGTCTCCACTCAGCAGCTTCTTGGAGAACACATTCTGCAAGCTAAGACACAAACACTGCGTTAGACTGTGGCTCAGGGTGAAGTGTGTGTGTGTGTGTGTGTGTGAGCAGCACCAGTCCATGATGTTGGTGGAGAGAGCGGCGGAGAAGCCCAGCATGTTAAAGCTGATCTCAGTGGCAGTGCAGAGAGCCAGACCCGCCATCACAGGAAGTAGAGACATATTGACCCAGAAACCTGCAGTACACACACACACACACACACACTTAGCCATGCCCCAGTGCACACTGGGTGGTTACCGGTCTGTTGATCAGGTATTGAGTAATTGCTAGGCGGATATTTACTGACTCGTGTGTAAAGAACACAACCCTAACAAGTGTCAATAATATTCTGCTCTCTAGAAACACTGTCACATGTTTGAAAATGAGGTTTTCTGCTTCCTTTCTTTAATTAAAAATAAACTGGATTTTTTTTCTCATTTAAAATAAGTTTCAGCATCATTAATCCTTCAGAAGTCATTCTAAGATACTGATCTGCTGCTCATGGAACAGTTATATGCTGCTTTATAAGCTGAGGTACAAAAAAGTGAGCGTAAAGACATTAATAATGTAGCAGAACATCTCAGTTTCAGACAAACGCTGTTCTTTTGAACTTCTGAATAACTTCAGAAAACACCAAGCTGATGATAATAAGAAGCACTATTAGTGGAGCAGCAGATCAGTATATTAGAGGGATTTCTGGAAGATCATTTGACTCTGAAGACTGGAGTAACATCCAGCTCTGATCGTATGTTTAAATCACAGAAAGCAGTCGTTGAGAGCAGAAACAGCTTCACAGAAGAACTCAATCATGCTGCTGTGAGCACCTGTGTATTCTCCCAGTATGAGACGGGACATGATGACGGTGAAGATGGGCGCTGAGCTCTTGACCGTCTCAGCGAACGACACGGCCACGTTCTTCAGACTCACCAGTCCCAGCACCACTGTGGTGAACCTGACACACACACACACACACACGGGGGAAGAGAAGTGAGGTCACCGTGCCAGTAAAACTAGTTTCACAGTTTATCTGTCACGTCACAGCAGAAGAAGAGAACTGGGAGTTGTTGTTGTTTTACTGTATATCACTCTCACAAAAACAGGGCGGGTCATATTTCACTCTACAAACAAGCCAGCATATTCATAACCCGTGACCCGGAGCACAGAAGCAGCGGTACACTCCTAACAATACAAATTAAAGATCCTGTTCCATGAAGATATTTTGTGCATTTCCTATCATCAATATATATAAACGTAATTTTGGGTTGATTTAGTAATATGCCTTGCTTTATTTGAACAACTTTAAAGGTGATTTTCTCAATATTTAGGTTTTTTTGCTCCCTCAGATTTTCTCTGGTACAGGGTCATAAATATGCTGATCATGCTAATTAATGAAAAATGAATTATTGATTCCTATTAGCATGTTTTTCATTACTGTAATACAGTAAAGGAGACAAGACCACTGTTTTTGGGATGAAAATGATGTTGCAATGCTAAATAAAAGTCTTAAAGCCTTGTTTTGCTTAAACAAAATAAAATATTTTACATTATATAATCTATATATATACCATATATCACTCTATATTTGATCTTTTTGTTTATTGTTTAGTTAAAGAAGATGACCCTTTAAGAACTGCATTTATTCTCTAAAAACGCTCTCTTTATTCTTTCTCTCTGTTTTATCATTACCTGTCGCATAATTAAAACCCTAGCTATGTGTGCTGTTTAAAGCTGGGATTCAGTAGCCCTGGCTTATTTGTCCAGTCTGATTCCTTCCCTTGCACAGGAAGTCTTCCCCTGACATGTTTCCAGTTATTAAAGCACATTGATCTGCATTACCGAAGCCGTGTGCATTACACATGAATAAGAAATGAAGGATCGCACCTCATCAGTCCCACAAACAGCATGATCATGAGGAAGTTGGAAGGGTATTCTGCACGGGATTTGTGACTGTACAGAGGGCAGGGGACGAACATCTTCACACAGCCGATGGCAGTCGTGGACAGCATCTGGACCGCACCTGAAGACAAGAACATCTACCGTCTCTGTCTGATTCATACAGCGGGTGAAATATACATGGCCACTGTCTGAAGGATGGTGTGTGAAAATGCTCAAGAACATGCCAAGCACTTTATATTCACCAGCATGCAGCTATAACTGTAGGTCACTCTTTATTTGAAGGGAGCTTAGAAATCACAAGTATAAAATACATTTTATATATTCTATATATATATATACAAAATATATTCAAATAGAAAACAGATATTTCCAATAGTCAAATATTTCACTGCTTTTACTGTACTTTAGATCAAATAAATGCAGAACAGAAGAAAAAAGACACATACAATTAAAAAGAAGCGTCATCTAGTTTCTTACATGCACTTACTTTAACAATAACAATATAAAACGTATAATTAGATCCAGGTAATCCTAAACCAAAGACCAATCCGAACCGAAACCATACAGTAAGTTAGATGTATAACTACACTGTTACTGTAGCAACTGTTACATTGTAACTACTCTGTATACAAATGCCCCTCTCTATCGTTTGTGCTCCGAGGAACCCTGACGCACACGCCTCAGAGGTTCACTGCGGGTACGGCTCAGACTCACCCAGCATGCTCGGCTCCCCCTCCAGCAGAGACAGTATGTACTTGTTAAGGAAGAGCGTGCAGAAGCTGAAGAAGTACCAGAGGGCCAGGTAAGTGAGAGCCCTGGAGCTCCAGACGCCGGCGTCGGCCTCGATCACCGTGGTCTCTGTGATGGTGATCTTGAGCACCGGCTCTCCGGGGGTGCTCTCGCTGCGGGCCAGCAGCACTCGCTCCGAGCGCGGCCGGAAGCTGCCCAGGGAGGGCCAGGGCCAGGGTTTCCCGGAGCCGCTCATGCTGCAGGGGCCGTACAGCGCCGAGTGCTCGGACTCACATACTACAGAAACCAGCGTCTGCAGACACACAACACAGACATTTCAGCACACCACCAGCCAGAGGCTTCTGGACTGGTTTTAAAGTAAATACTTTTGCCAATTAAAATGCAATTTCTTCCAGTTATTATAAAGCTATTACTCCAGTCAGAAATCAGTCTAATCATACTTTCATTATTTTATAACTATTACTAATGTTCAAAACAGCTTTTTCAAGATTCTTTGATGAATAGAAATGTTTCAGAAAAAGCTTTAAGCATTGAAAAGTGCGCAGTGGGATTTATACAGTTATAGAAATTAAGAGCCTTTCCTCAGCAAGGATGCTTTTAGTTGATCAAACATGATGATAAAACACATTTTTCTGATAAACACTGCTGTTTCAGTTTATAATCATCAAAAAACCTAGAAAACAAGTCTACTCAGCTGTTTGAACAATATTTCTTTAATCTGAAGGACTGGAGTAATGATGCTAAAACTTTCCAATAAACTATTTTAATAGAAAGCCTTTATTTATTTAATGCAGAGTAAACATATTTCAAATGATTAGTGTTTTTGCAGTTTTTTAGGTCAAATAAATGCTGGAAAAAAATGATAATAAAAAAACCTGACTGTTCAAAAAGCTTTGAGAGGTAGAGCATATTCTCTCAATATAGCTGTAATTGACTGACAGTGCCGTCTTTAAGCGCTCTGATTCAAACATCTGATCATGGAAATAGCCTGTGCTCTCTTCTTTATTCTGTCTAAAAAATCAATATACACTTATTTGAGAAGCAAAATAAAATACGATACGACTCTTGTTTAATAATAAAGCTGAGCAAAGTATGCTAAAGTTTATGACTGAAACAAGAACAGGACCGCTGACCGAAACTTCTTCTTATTTAAAGCACTTCTTTTTTTTCACTTTCTGAGGAAACAGTACTTCTTGCATTTATTGTGCATCTTTGTAAATGTATGCTGATTTAAGCATGTTTTGTTTTTGTGTAATGCTTTTCTAGAACATGGAATCTGATTTAGGACCTTTATGATTTTAACGAGATGTAATAGGTGTAACTTATATAATGCACCAAACACAAAGCATTAGTCATTTATTACAGTGCACGAGATGATGGCCATGCCTGCTCTACTGAAGCAATGGCAGGTGATTTCTTCCAAATACAGGTAGCTTAGTTTGACATTTTGCTAATGAAATGACACCAGGTAAAGTTAAGTATACTAGTTAAGTATTTATGGACTCATTCAAATGGCCTAAAAGCCTGTTCTTATAATGCTGTTATTTCTATTAAAGCAGCAGTCGACAAAGAGCAGTCAAGATGAACGTTAGAAATGACCGCATTGACACTTTATTCTGCTGTATGCACAATACCAGCACATCTGGATACATGATCTGATAGTGTTTAATAAAAATAAAATACTCAACCCAGTGTGTTCATTCGAGACATTCAGCGTTCAGCCGCAGCAAAGTGCACTTCATCATCGTCTCTGTCTCCGGAGACGTCTTCACACGATCCGATGAGGCCAAGGCTAAAGGTCAGCTCTGCCCATGAGCTGTCAGAAAGAGTTTGAGATCCTGAGATATCGACACGTCTTCAGCACACGGCTCTGTGTGGAAAACAGCTCCTCCGTGCGCCCATTGTTTCTCTTCCTCCCTGTTTGTGCGGGAGCGCGAGCTGCGTCACTCTGCGCAGTCTGAGAGCGAGCGGACACACTGTCGCTTTCGATCGGGCTGCGCAAGTGGCGGGCAGCTATGACTGGGATAAATACATAAACGACAATTTGCGGAAGTGCAAAAAAAAAAAAACACCAGACACACACAAAAAAGGCGGAGTCTAGCGGAACGGAAGTTGTCTCCATTTTCACGCACGTCACAGAAGCCGTTAAAAAACCAGACTCTTTTCATGAATTAATTTAAGCAATAATTTTCATTTATTAAGCTTTCTAAGAACAAATAAAACAAACAAAAAACTTAAACTTAAAATTAATTATTTTCCAATCTTTAATGACTGCAAATGTCACATTTTATTTTATTTTTGTTTATGTATAAAACTTCCCATTTTGATTCATTTTTATATGAGGTTTTTTTTTTGTTATTACTGTTTATCATTTGTTTGTTGATGGTTGTATTACTTTTTGTATACTGTTTTAGATTTTTGAGCATTCATTTAAAAGCAAACTAGAAAAGAATATAGAAGCCAAGATAATTTAATAGAATTCACTGCAAGAAAGCATGGTTACTCCCTGATGTTTTATTTATATATTTATTTTATGTATTTATTTACATATTTTTTTCATTTCTAATTAAAATTAGAGAGGTCAATTTTAAAAGTTTGCATGACGTCTATCCAAATAGCTTCCATCGTTTAATCGATGACTGTATTCTGTATCAAACCTGAGGAAGAAACGTCATTTACTCCATTACTGCAATCCTGTCAGATGTCTTTGGGGTAATTTAAGTTGTTATATCTTCTTTTATGAATTGTGATTTAATTTGTTTTGCTGTTGTACTCTTCTGGCAGTGACCACAGTGTTTTTATTCACAAAAACTAAATTTCTCAAGCTATCTAGATTCCCTTACCTAGATACCCTTCTTTCTGAGATACTTATTGTTAAATCTCGTAGGCTTGATATAATTTTTCTTACTGATTTAGGTATTATTATTTTTATTTATTTTTTAATTGTCCTCCTTTATGTTATTATATTATTTTCAGTGCAGAGCATTTTCTGTCATACAATAAAAAATGAGCTGGTGAAGTTCTTTATCAGGAACAATTCATTGTATATGGTGCACAAAATGTTTTTAGTAGAAGATGAACATGCCCTGATCATTCATCACTATTATAACTCCATTAAAGGGACAGTTCACCCTAAAATAAACATTCTAATATTCAAGTAATTTAATTACAAAATAAAAGTAACCATAATGTGAGAAAAATGTATCATTAATTTACAGTTATTAACGAAAATATGATTTTTTAAAGTGTGTTCTAGTGCTTTAAAAGTGTGTTTCAGTGTTGTTCTGTGATAAATGTAGTTATTATAATCTTAAATCAAGTTATGAGGGACTTATAAAGTCTGACAGTAATCAGTGTTGAATACTACTGTACTGTACCCTGCCTGCTTTACATACTTCAAATGCAATTAGTTATGTTCCTTTAACAAAATAAATCAGTACACGTTTAAGCTGAATTCCAATAAACAGCATCATAGAAACTTTTAAACTTTTAAGTTTGCAGGAAACTTAACTTTTAATGTTCAAATCTTCTCATTCATTCTGAAAACATTTGGCAACCAAACAGTGATTATTGTTCACTTGTATTTCTGTGTGTGTGAGAGAAACACAAAGACTCCTTCTCCCTACAGTGTGTCATATGATGCTCATGGTACATGAGGCTCCTGAGGGCATCCCACAAAACACATCCAGAAACCACTGGACTCGAGTGTTTTCGATATTTATAATTATTAAAATGCTTAATTATAAAGTATTAGTTAATAATTGTTAGTACAGAGAAAAAACTGATAATGTAATACATGTATTCGTAATATTCTTTCATCCTCTTAAGCCGTTCCACTGAATCAAAGAATCGACTCAAAAGAACGATTCATCTGCTGATCGGACACTACTAGTTGAGTCGGTCGGTGTGTGAGAAATACAGCTGCTACAGAAAACCAGAAGAGAAACGGAGAACGCAGGCACGGATCGAGAAATGACTTCTGTCTTCTGAAATGATTTCTGTCCAGCAGATGAAGCCTGAGAGACGCCGAGGATGCGAGGATTCAGCGGTCAGCGGTTCTCTTTACTCATACTCCAGAGATTCCTTCACTGGTGACCCAGAGCACTGTTTCATTGCTCTTTTATAGCTCATTACAGTTTCAGGTTTGACTCAGAGTTATGATGTTTCTGAGGAAATTGCTTGGAGAAATGTTTACATGCAGGAATTATGGACTGGGTTTGGGAAGAGACAGGAGTTTTTCAGGTCTCTGACAGCAGTTCTGAGCAGAAACACTAGAAGAGAGTAATTCTGGGAAGAGATGAAGGAGATCAGGGTGGAGGCTGTCACAGGTTTGCTGCTTCTTCTGGTGTGGATTCCTTTGGCCAGCTTGTTTTATTTGATTTGTTTAGCAGGAGTTTTTGGTGTCGTCTCTGTGTTGGAGTTTCAGTTAAAGCTGTGAATAAGAGTTTTTGGATTATTGCATGCAATGAATCAGTGTTCAATGAATGGAATCTTTTTGTCCATTGTATTTTTTCCAGTTATGAAACTAAATTCATTTTTCCAAACTCTTAGTGTAATGCAAAAAAATAAATAAAATTGATTCATGTTTGCAGTGTAGTGTCAGTGAAAGATCTTGATGGACTGGAAAACGTTTATAAGTTTAATTTTCACTCTTCTATCATGACTTCATCATCATCATCATGTCTCTTCCTCTGTGCTTCATCCCTCAATCCCTGATTCTCTTTGTCTCTCTGCAGAAACACACTGCAGGCTTTGTTTGTCTTTTCTTTCATCTACAAAAACACAAATCTCCTCAACAAGAGCATGATTTGAGAGCACAGTCCATGGAAGAGCTGTCTGGAGCAGCTTGTGTTATTGTTTGTTGTAGATTGATTTACTGGATGTGAATAGTTCACCACAAAAATAGCATTGTGCCCTACGAGCCGGTCTAGAAGCTGAGGGAAACACCAGTGTTACTGATGTGAGGATCAAGAGGAGAAGCAGTATGTGTCAGGAACCAGAGGGAGGAGGTGTGCACATGATCCCTGGAGCAGTGTATGGTGTAAATAAGCTCTAGTTGCTTGACTGATTTGTGCGTAGCTGTAGCTAAGACCAGTCGAGTGTGGAAGTCTGCACTAATACAGATCTCAGTCAGAGCCACGTGTGTGTGTGCGTGTGTGTGTGTGTGTGTGTGTGTGTGTGTGAGAGCCACTAGAGGTCACAGCTCATCATAAGCAGCTCCATTGAATGTAGTTTCAACACAGAACAGTGTTTGACTGATGTGTATTGGTGTAAATAAGGCAGACAAGCATTGGTTATCTGTAGTAAGACTGTGCATCTCTCTCATGATGATTCTAGAGCCACTGCTTGGTTAGGACGGATCTGTGAACGGTTGAACTGAGGAAAGCATTGCTGTCATGCTAGTGTTGTGTAGTAGAAGCACGGCTCTGCTGATGAAGCTCTGCTGTAGTAGTTCTGCTGTTGTTCAGATGCGTTGGCTGCCATATAAGGAGAAGCTGTGTGTGCAGAGGTCAGATGCGGTGTTGCTGTGTGTTTTATGGCCTGTCAGGTTTGACTACAGACCTGCACTTTGTCTACATGCATTATTAAGCTAAACATAATCAATCAGTCACTCTGTGTGTGTGTGTGTGTGTGTGTGTGTGCATAAACACATTTTCACCAAAACTCTCCTGTCTTGAAGGTGTCATGTTAGACGATTTCCTACAAACGCAGTTGAAAAAAGTGAACTTCCATAATATACTTGAAGTGATCTTACTTAAGTACTGAAGAATTATTTTAAGGTAAACTTGAACCCATCTCAAATGTATTAAGACACATTTTTAATACAGAGAAAGCACATTTTAGTTTATATTTATGGTGTCAAAGTCGAGCACACTTAGAAATAATAATCCCGTTTGAGTTAAGTAAGTGTAGAAATATATAAATGGTGATCCTGATGTTTGGTTGGGTGTTTGGTGTTGAGTGCTCTGGAAGGCATCTGTGTTTGGGTTTGATGGACAGGATGGGGATATACATGTATGTGGCATCTGCTCTTACTGGACTTAGTTAATACCAGTGTAAGGCGTGTTGTGTGTGTGTGTGTGTGTGTGTGTTTCCGGCCTTGCTGCAGAAACTCATCATGAATTCAGAAGCTGCTCATCTGAGTGAAATATTGATGTTGTTTCTGTGCCGCTCCTCTGAGGCGCTGCTGTGGGATTCAGATGACTCTGTTTGGGATGATTATGGGATAGCACATGGTGATTTGTGAGGAAAAGACTCTATCACTTAGTTATTTATTATGTTTTGATAAGAGATTACAAAGATCAAAATTATTATTTTTTGGGTCATGCTGTGTCCCATGTTTTATTTTGTTCATATTTATTTCTGATAAAAGAAGTGTATAAATGAAGAAGAGTGCCAGAATATTAAATGTCACAGATATATATTTAATGAGCTATTTGAAATTTGGTTATTATTCAACTGTATGAATATGGGCTGCATTGAGATCCCTGTTCAGGGCTTTTTGAAAAAACAGAACGAAATGTAGGTATCCTAAGACTTCTTGAGTTATAGAAGAATATTTGTTGCACAGGTTTGTTCGCTGCAGAAGTGAACAAACTACATTTTTAGTTCCAGCATTATGTGTTCTTCAGACATTTCTTTTTAAAATCATCTGTTTGCAGAGTGACAGATGTTTTGTTTATGACCACTAAAAATGTCTGGAGCCATATTGAGCCACATCTCTGTAACTGAACCGTTGAGGGCCTTGAAAATGAGTAAAGAGCACAAATCTAAAAGTCTATCAAGATTTCTTTACTATGCCTTGATTTACAGGCATGCAAATCCATTTTACTAATGGAGCTACCAGTCTCTGTGGCAGTTTTACCCTCCTATAATTTGGCTCTGAATCTCTGGTGAAGATTGACATTTGACCCTCCTCTACAAAATAGTGGATTACTCCATAAATATGCATCCACGACATCTAATATTTTGACTTTCATCTGTATTTCTTCAGAAAAAAATCTAGACAAATTCAGAAATTTGAGCCAGGGTTAGTTTCCTGAATGTAGTTAGTGATTCTTTAGGAAGATCAGGGCCTGTGGGCTGACGTCTCAAGAGGAGCGGGGGAAATCATGCCACTGAAGCGTATTGTGGAGATCACCTGAGCTCCAGCAGAGGGCGCTCCATATCTCCCAGGTCTCCATTTCCCATGATCCCTTTGCACAGACTCATCAGCACTCATCTACACCTCATCAGGACCGCGGTATAAGAATGGCACACACACACACCGCTGATCATTGATCGATGTTTTCTAGTCTCCGTGTTCCTGTGTCTTGTCTTGTCTTCATGGTTTTTGGACCTTGGACTGTTTATCTGGTTTTTATGATTGTCAGCTGCCTGGGATGTCAGTGTTTGACCCTTCCTGTGTTCTGACCTCTTCTGTTATCAAACCCCTTCCTACATCAAACACACATATCTTGTTTTAGTTTAGCATTTTGTGTTTATTTCAGATTTTTGCATTGCATTTGTTGCATTTGCAATCTGTTTAAATTAATCTATGTTTTAATATAATATATTCAGATATAATGCAAGCTTTACTTTGGGCTTTTCCAGTGTGGTTTGATTCTGGTCCTTCATGTTAAAAAGTCTGGGGAGCTCTGAATGGTATAAACATGATTAATCATGAACATTGGTTTATTATGTAGTCTTTGTACAGTTGAGAGGTGTGTGTGTTGAGCCTTTTAAACCAGATCTGTGTGAAATACGAGTCTGGAAAGAAATATCAGCAATCTTGTCCTTGGTTTCCATGACAACGACTGAGCATCCTCCTTCAAGACCTTAGCGTGATTCCTCAGGGAGTATAATTGTGAAGGTCATGATGACATCTGTTACTCTACTGCAGCATCTCTCTGAAATATTCATGTTTCCTCATATTTTCAATTTAGGAGGAACAGCGACACAGAAGTGTTTCAGGGAGGAAGTGGATGGTTTACCATTGTTTCAAATACTCAACGGACGGCCAGTCTTCATTCCTGTCAAACTATGACTGGCCTCACTGAAGGACACTGACTTCAACGTTCAGTGTTCATCACTCTCTCACCTTCAGATCTCTACAGACAGAATTCTGCTTCCTCTTCAGTTAAGGTCAGCCCGTTTTGTTTGGTTCCTTATTCCACTTTCTCGAACATCACCCCAGCATGGCCACCTCACCTCCGTTCCCAGAGAGAGAGTCAGTCAAACTCTGGAAAAATTCCCCTTACCAATTAGACCTCCAGTGCTATAACGTCACACGTCCTCATACGCCATCTAGCTCCTGCTGCAGACAGAGGCGGCAGGAAGAGGAGGGGCTTAGGGCTTTGGGCATAGGTTTTGGTCCGTGTTCAGATAAGTGCAAGAGAAGCAAGAGCTGTTTGGTTTGTTTTAGGCTGATGTCAGATAGCGGCGAAAAAGATGAATGTTTAGCAGTCGCTTGAAAATTGTCAGGGATTCAGGATAGGAGTGGACTCGTCGAAGACCAGTCCTGCTGCTGCACGCTCAATCTTGTGTAGAGGTTTGATTGTGCTCGCAGGAAGTCCAGCTTGAGGAGCATTGCAGTAGTCCAGCCAAGAAATGACAAGAGCCTGGTCTGAGGTTGTGTGAAGCAAGAAGATGTTTAGATTACAGCAAGACCTCTGTAATGATGCTGAACATCACAGAAAGACACTTTAACACAGATGCACACAGAAAACAGCTGCTGTTTCGTTTGTCCTGTTTTTACTGTGTTTCTGGTGATCAGAAGACACTTGGATGTCTAGGCACTTGTTGAAGAATCTACTGCATTTATTCAAGCCTGTCAGTCAAAGACACGTTTATCACCGGTACAGCCGGTTATTGAGCTGTTCACTCGTCCTTCCTGACTGATTTTTCCATTCTCTCTTCCTCCCTCCCGCTGTCATTAGTTGCCATGGAGACGTCTCGGCGGCATTATTATGGGTTGGGGTGGTGTGGGGGGGTGTATTGTTCAGATGGAGGGGATTCTGGGGCAGATAGAGGGGGAGGAGCGGGGCTGGAGGAGGAGGAGGGGAGCGCTAGTGTCCGCGGATGGGTGCCGGTCTCAGTACTATTGTGTGTGTGCAGAGCTCAGCTGCTGAGTGCTGTCTGTAGCGTTCCTGTCGTGACGGCCAGCAGACGTATAGAGCTGTAAGATCTGCTGAAATATACATGCTTTCATCTTTTATTGAGCGTATGCTGCTTCATGCAGGAGGATCTCCACTCTTCTCAGCTGTTTGAGTAAGTTGTGCCATCTTTATTGAATGTATTTTTTCATATTGTTTTCAGTTGATTGTTAGTATAGCACGCACCAGTATTACTATGGCTTGTGACTGGAACAGTTCTACTAACAGCTAGTCCTGTTCATGCTTCAGACGTGAAAGGACCCGAGTAGAAGTCAGATCCGGCATGCTAAGCTGCTAAGACCCAGAGCGACTGAGACTTGAGGATCTTCTGATCACGTCTGAAGCAGCTCTGGATATTGACAGTGAGAGATTTCCCTCTTTCACTGAAGGTAGAGTTAATAAGGTTTATTAAACCAGAAGTGAAGGTTAAAATGCCTTAATGATGGATTTGTCATGTTTGAGAGCACTTTTCATTTCTGGGAGAACTATTCCTTTCAGCAAACACCCAGAATTCCCTAGCAACCACACACAACTCTAGTGACCTGCTCTGGCAGCCTCCCACAATGCCCCTGTGTTTGCACAGGCAAACGCCGCTGCGCTTCCTTAAGGAATTGTAGTAATGTGGCGAGATCTTGTGCTGTTTAATTCTGTCACACACTGTATAATGTTTAATGTTTGTAGCAGCACTCTTGATCTGGGACTATATTCATGATACAGCGGGATATCTAGAACCGTGCTGCTGAGGCCAGAGTTTAGCTCTTGAGCTCACATTGAAATGTCCTTCACAGAGCGCTTTCTTAAGATGCTGATCTGTTGGTCCTGGCTCTGTGTGAACACACTCTCACACACACGTAGATGAATGAGGGCGATGCCTCGCTTTGAGACACTTACGAATGCTTGGAAAGTGTAGAAATGACCCACTTAAAGAGTGTTATTCTGACAGTGATGTAAGCGTGTGTCACGTCTGTTCAAGTCAGTGTTCAGTGTTAATTATCATAACTGAATGTGAAGAACTCGAGTTAAAGAGATGAATTAATGTAATTATAAGTAAATTAATGAACACAAGCTATTACAAAAGAACCTGTATGAAGTCACTCTAGAGTTATGTTGGCGTGGACAAATTTTGAATATTTCTAAAATATCGCATGGAAAGTTTCCACCCTTTTCAACCCTAATGCTAATATGTCTAACCTTTCCTTCTCCCCACATTTAAATATGTATATATATATACTCTCTCTCACACACACATGCTGTGAGCACTGGTCTGTGTTTCTCAAAAGCATCATGAGATCAGGGGACTGTAGCAGGAGATCTACTTATGATGCTTTTGGAAAACATTGACTGAAATCATGTGGACTGTACGTTCACACGTGACATTTAGAAGAAGCCAGAGGTAGTGCAGTAATAGATATCTTGGTGTGTGTGTGTGTTTATGAGGACACTAATATGTATAAAGACATGGGTATGACAGGTATTACAATATGAAGGTGATTTGGATATTTCTAGTGTCCCCGTAATTCAAGAGACTTAAAATCATACTGAATGGTGTTTATCTGAGAATGTAGAAGTGTGTGTGTTTCCTGTAAGGGGTAGGTTTAGGTGTAGGGTCAGTGTAGGACAATACCACAT
>JAUCMT010000145.1:259990-287213 GCA_032357475.1 Enteromius thamalakanensis | reverse complement strand
TTCAGAACCGGAAAAAGAACAAAAAAGCAAATGCTTGTTGCTTTTAGATTTTTTTCTGTTTGGTTTTCTGATTCCTCAATCATCAGATCATATATGACCTTCAGAAAAAGCATGATAAAGTGTTTTCTATAGTTTCAGCCTGAAAAACAATTAATATTATTCTCATTTTTATTCAGTTGTCAAGTCAGTTTTAGTTATTATGTACAATATATCTTAAATTCCATGACATAAGCACTTTTTTTATTTTCAATTATAATAACAAATAACATGAGTGAAACAGAAACTTACGCTTTCCAGTTCAGAGCTAAATTTGAGCAGTTTCCGCACACGGAGTACCCGAATCAAACTGAAGATCCTCACAAACATCAAGATCCGGACCAGTTTTGAAGCCAATAACACATCAGTGTCATTGTGATGGAGCTGCTCCTGTGGCAAATTACATGTCAGACAAAGTTAAATAAAGGATCTTTATAATTTGATTAGTGTGAGCAATAAATCAACTTCATTAACAAAATTACCACACTGATGATGACAATGTCGACTGGAAAGGCAGCCAGCACATCAGGAAAGAACCAACTTTTCAAATAATCATGTCTGATCAGCTTTGGATCCAGGATGGCCTAGACAGAAGCAAGACTCTGTTGTTTTCTTTTTTAAGAGTCATAATTCAATAAATAAATATATTACAGTATTAAAAAAAAGTCAACCAGGACATATCCTTACTTCACCGTTGTCACTGAATATGCCCATTCGAAAATTAATTCCAACATCAAGCAAAACATGATGTCTGAGAATACATTGAAGATCACCCAGTATTTGTGGGCTTCGCCTTTTAAGTCATCCGAAAAAGCCATGTCCAGAGGAATTGTGATGAGGTTAACAAATGTTAATATAACCATAAACATAAGGTAGAAACGCCTGCAAGACAGGTCAGGTCAGGTCAACTTGGCCTCGCGGCCACGATCCATAGAGGGTAAGAGACCCATACGGGCCAGGTCAACTTGGCCCCGCGGCCGCGACCCACAGAGGGCCTAAGGCCCCAAGGGGTCAGGCCAACTTGGCCCCGCGGCCACGATCCATAGAGGGCCAGAGGCCCCGAGGGGTCATGCCAACTTGGCCCCGATCCATAGAGGGTCAGAGGCCCCAAGGGGCCAGGCCAACTTGGCCCCGCGGCCACGATCCACAGAGGTCCACAGAGGCTCTCAATCATTATTATCAAAGCTAATTCTCAAATTGGATCACACAACCTCACTCACATATTCTTTATCAATTATTAAAGGTTGTTTCTGAATTTTGATCACAGAACTTAATGCAAATATTCTTGATTGATTGGCAAAGCTCATTCTCAAATTTTGATTACACAACCTTACTCTGACAAATTATCATTATCAAAAAGCTCTATCTCGAATTTGGATCACAGAATCTCACTGAAGTATTCTTAGCTGTGCCCCTCCCCCATCGAGTCTTTCATAAACCGGTCTGTTCTTTTAGAATCTCCTCATTTGGTACTTTGAACTCGTGTGTGACTGCTCAAAATTTGGTTTCCTTTCCCTCAGTTCAGACTCAGAGATAATTTGAAATCATTCCACAAGAAGTTTAACGCGCACACACACACGACACACACACACACTTGAGTTGAGCATTACTTGGAAATTCTTATATTTTCCATTTTGCTGTTATTATCAGCATCTTCCAATTTTGTCCTTTTCTTTCAAAAAAGTTTACAGTCTGACATTTGTCACTGCTGTCAGTTAATAACTTTTTGGTCTTTGACCCATTTTGTCATTTTCTCGATTCGATCGTCACTGACCACTCTCTCCTGTCTGGCAGACATCGTTGCTGCCATCATAGCCAGCAAGCTGCCTGCAGATAGCAACATTTTGGTGTCCTTTGTGAAAATATTTAGAAAGTAGACAAAAGTACACAAAGTTGTACAACTATTATCTTTATGATCTTTTTTTTGTTTGTTTGTTTCTCTGTTACTGTGTGTGGCCAATTAAGCGACTTTTGGCCATACCTGGCTGGTGACATTTAGTGACTTTCTGGTTGTTGTTAAAATTAATAATAGCAACAGTTCTCTTCATCTTAATGCAATTTATTGTGTCTGTCTCTCCACATTTTGCCATTAGGTACTTTGAGCTCCTGTTGGTCAGTCACTCTAAGGTACATTGTTGCTGCCATCATAGCTAGCAAGCTGCCTGCAGATAGCGACATTTTGGTGTCCTTTGAGAAATATTAAGAAAGAAGACAAAAGTACAAGACATTGTACGATTACTATCTTTTAAAAAATTATTTGTTTCACTGTCAGTGTGTGATTTTTTACCGCTAGATTTCGCGTCTTTTGGCCATACCTGGCTAGCGACTGAAAACATAATTTAGCGACTTTTTGGTTGTGAAGATAAGTGGTAAAAGCAGATCTGCCTGTTGGTCTTCCCACATTTTGCCATTTGGTACTTTGCACTCTTGTTGGTCACTCCAAGGCATTTGTCCCTGCCTTCAGCTAGTCACTTGGCTCTTTTGGAATTTATTTCACTGTAATTGGCTCTCTCTTTTTCCTCAGTACAAATCAGTCTGTTCCCTTGCCATTCATCACTGACCACTCCGCTCTCCTGTCTGTCAGACATTGTTGCTGCATGCAGATAGCTTGGGGTCCTTAGTGAAAATATCAGAAGAGAAAAGTACACAATTATCTTAATCATCTTTTTTTATTCACTGTCAGTCCTTCAGTGAGTCCCAGTGTGTTGGCGATTAAGCAACATTGGCATTCGATTTAGAGACTTTTGGCCATACATGACTGGCGACTCAAAACGTCATCTAGTGACTTTCGCTGTCTGAGTTTAGCATTGATTGGAAATCTGTTATCAGTTCTTATAGAAATCAGCTGATTTCTGCTTTTGACTGTTAATGCTAGATTGCTAGTTTTGAAAATTGCATCACTCTCTCACACACACATACACACACACACACTTCATTTTCGCTGTGATCACTCATTGATACATATTATACTAATCAGTTGATTCTCTGCTCTAAATTGTTAATGCTAGGTTGCTAGTTTTCAAAATTACACACTAGAATTCAGTAAGCTGTTATTCTCTGCTTTGGAGTGTTGATGCTAGGTTGCTAGTTTTCTAAATCACCTCACACACTTGAAGGAACCGATCATAAAAAATTGTGTTCACTATTTTGTTATCTGCTGGATCTCTGCTTTGAACTTTTAAAGCTAGATTTCTAGTTTTCAACACACACACACACACACACACATAGTTGGTTAAGCTGTTGTGATAGGCAAAGAGCCAATGTGCACAGAAAGAAGGGAAATATGGATCATAAACGTCTAAGTGGAGGAGCTAGAAAAAAAATTCAGCAAGAAAAGAAAAAAAAAAGAATCAGTTTTACTTGAGAGTGTTCCAAATATCTCCAGCTTCTTCAGTACAAAGACATCTGCTGAAAGCAATTCTATAAATGCTACTGCAAATTCAGCTAAGGTTAGCAATGCACCTGAGCTAGCATGTAGCTCCCAAGATCCTGAGACCACTACAAGTGTACGCACTGAACCAAATGCTTCGGATGCTAATGATTCAACCAACTCAGCAGTAGCCAGTTGCTCGGATGAATGTGAGGTCACTGCACCTCTGGACAGCATAGAAAATGAGTTGAATCTTTCTTCAACACCATCTACAGTGACAACTCTACCTAATGATCCCGCTAAATGGGCTGATACCCTCACTGAGTCAATGAAGGAAGTTCTTATTCAAAGAGGTGCAAAATCATTTCACAACCGTCACAGCCATTATCCAGCTTCTGTGAGGAACAGTGGGCTAGGAGGCAAAACCCGATGCCTAAACAATGAACATTTTACTTCACACCTGCCCAATGGACAACGAGTACAAATGAGAGTGGATGATGTACTCTCCCTCTACTGGTAATGTTTACTGCTTTGCATGCAAAAACGCATTCTTTTGTGACAGGCTATTGTGATTGGAAACATTCAGAAAGATTTGGTGAACATGAGCGAAGTGCTGAGCACATAACCTGCATGCAAGCAGTCTTGAACCGCGCCACAGGTGCCACAGTTGATGCAGACCTGTTCAAAGAGTTTCAGGCAGAGAGCAGCTATTGGAGGCAGGTGTTACAAAGAGTTGTTGCAGTCATTAAATTCCTTGCAGAAAGGGGCCTTGCATTTAGGGGTAAAAATGAATCGTTAGGGTCTCCTCTCAATGGGAACTACCTTGGTATTCTGGAGGTCCTGGCTGAATTTGATCCCTTTCTAAAGGATCACATCAGAAAGTTTGGGCAGATGGGTCGAGGTAATACCTCATATCTGTCCTCCACCATTTGTGAGGAATTCATTGAATTGATGGGTGCAAAAACCAAACAGGCTATAGCAGATGAACTGCAAGCAAGCAAATACTACTCTATAATTGTGGATTCAACCCCAGATTTATCTCATGTGGACCAATTGACATTCATATTCCGTTTTGTTAGCAAAGAGGGCAGTGTTGTTGAACGCTTTGTGGGTTTTGAGCCCATTACTAGCCATACAGGTGAAAGTTTGGCTAACTGTGTCATGTCTGTGTTGGAAAATCTAGGGTTAGAGCTGTCAAATTGCAGGGGGCAGGCTTATGATAATGCCAGCAACATGTCAGGGAGGTATAATGGGTTGCAGGCTCACTTAAAGAAAAGCAACCCATTAATACACTATATTCCATGTGCAGCTCACTCTTTGAATTTGGTGGGAGTCAACAGCATTGACAGATGTGGAAATGAAGTCTCTAAGTATTTTGACTTGATTCAGTCTATTTACAACTTCACAACTGCATCCACACACCGATGGGACAGGGTATTTGGCAATTCCAACATAGATCTCACACTTAAAGCTTTATCCAACACGCGTTGGAGTTGCCGTGCAGAATCTACCAAAGCACTGTGGCAGAACTACAGTAAAATAAGAGCAGCACTACAGGGTATTTCCACTGATGACACAGAGAAACGAGACACACGAACTGAAGCTGACAGTCTAGTGCGGAAGCTGGATTCACTTGAGATGGCCTTCATGGCAGGCTTTTGGGACACTGTTCTGTCCAGATTTCAGGCCACAAGTCTGCAACTTCAAAAAGCAGACATGGACCTTGGTACAGCAGTTAGATTGCTGGAATCTCTGCGCACCTTTGTTCTCTCCCAAAGAGATCTATTTGATCATTTTGAGCAGAAAGCCTTAAACATGTTGGGTGGCATGTTACATCTTACAGGGCTGAACGGACGAAGAAACGTAAAAAGTTTGCTGATGAATCAGCATCCCCAGATGTTGTGCTTGAGGGAAGGCAACTGTTTCAAATAGAGACATTTATTGCCTCTATTGATCAACTGAGTTCAAGCCTTAATCACCGTCTGGAGGCCTACAAACATCTGAACAATTTGTTCAGTGTCCTTTTCTCTTTGGATACAGAGTCCAATGCTTCAGTCCTTCACAAGGCCAAGATTCTCACTGAATCATACCCATCTGACCTCAATGAAAGTCTTGGACAGGAGCTTATACAGTTCAAATCTTTTATACAGCTCAACAACACTGATGAGGAGAGGACCCCTTCAGGACTGCTCAAAACAATAATACATTTTGGACTACAGCCTACGTTTCCTAATACATACATTGCGCTACAGATTTTTCTCACTCTACCGGTCAGTAACTGTGAGGGAGAACGCTCATTCTCTCTTTTGTCAAGAGTCAAAAATGAGCTGCGCACAAGAATGACTCAGAAAAGATTAAATGCGTTATCTCTAATGGCAATTGAGAGTGAGCTGACAAGAGAGTTGGACTTCAATGATGTGGTGGATGATTTTGCGAAATTGAAAGCACGAAAGAAACCCCTTGCTTAAAGGTGCACTGTGTAAGATTTTTAGGTTGTTATTTCCAGAATTCACCCATTCACTAATGTTAGGCTACCTGTTTTCACCTGTGTCTGTGTGAAACCTGTGCTTGTCTGTGTGGTATACTTAATAGTGTGTGTGTGC
Organism: Enteromius thamalakanensis; assembly: GCA_032357475.1. Lineage (NCBI taxonomy): Eukaryota > Metazoa > Chordata > Actinopteri > Cypriniformes > Cyprinidae > Enteromius > Enteromius thamalakanensis. Next base: position 281,204 of record JAUCMT010000145.1, on the reverse strand, counting down.
AGTATGTGCACTCTTCTGTACAGTACAGTGTGCATGTCTGTTCATAGTATACAGTATTCTTGCATAGTGCGTGCGTGTGTGTGCGCGTGCACGCGTGGGGTTGAGGGGCTAAGACCATGTCAGGCCCAGGGGGCCAAAATTTCTTAATCCGCCCCTGGTTACAGCGCAGGACGCGCATCTGTCAGACGCGTAATTGCGCACAACATCAATTCGTATAAATCACGCCAAGCAGACTCACCATACAGCCATGCGGTCTTTGGGGTAGTTGAGGCGGTCGATGGCTCCGAGGACGTGCGGAAGGGAGTGCGCTGAGTTGCGGCAGACCAGCGCGAGCAGCACCCGCGGCGCGAGCAGCGCAGACTCCGGGCTCCAGCGCTCCTCTGGGAAATAACTGCGCGCCTGTCCGGCCCAGAGCAGTAGAACAAAGAAGCACAGCAGATGCATGGCTGGAGAACGAGAGAATATCGGATAAAGCGGAAGATTGGGCAGGAAAGCGGAACGGCGAGACTGATCGCGGCGCGCTGACGCGAACAGTGACCATCGGCGACTTATTGCCGACCGACAGAAATGCACATCGACTGTAGGTGGTCCTGGAGGAGATTTAAAGGGTACGGCTTTATAATAAAAAGAGAAAGCTTGTGGTACGAAAATAAGTCAGAAAAATACACTGCTTTCCATCATTTTGCAAATGACAGGGAGATTGTACTGTATTTAAACTCTACAGAGAGCAATGAAAGTCTACAAAGGGATGTGTCCGTCTTTAATTTCGCGGCGCCCCTTTAAGAAAAGCAGCTGCGCTCGGCCGGAATCTGCTAGAAAGCTCGTGGGCGTGGTTAATGCAGACTACATACGGGACAATACGGGCGTTTTACAGTAACCTCGCGAGCAGCAGAACCCCTGGAGCAGACCAGAATGGAATTTACATTAGAAGGGTGAAGAGGATAAACTGTGCTTCTGAAACACAACCAGCTCAGTTTTGAAGCGCTCACTGAAGACATCTGCTGGTCACAAACACACAGCCTACATGCAAAGACTCTTTATGAGTCCAATTTAAGAGTAAACTAATGCACAGTTTGATACGGAAATGACCAGTATAATGTAAAATGATAACTCTACCCCTAACCCTAACTGTCACACAAACCTGTTGATTTTTTTAAATTGTTTTTACTGCTAATTTAAATTGTTTTATTGTAAGAAATTAATTAATAAATAAAAAAAGTATGTGTGTAGTCATACAGTTTTTTGTTACTATTATTAATATAATTCAAAGAACAATAACATGTTATAAAAAAAAGAAAAGAAAAAAAAGTTGCCAGGGGGAGGAAGTATACAATTAAAAAATAAGAGTAAAAAAAAAAAAAATATATATATATATATATATATATATATATACAAAATCAAATAAGTACATTGTAAAATTACAGACTCTCAAAGTTCTTATAGCTTTCTTATTCACAGTCTTGAATACTGTTGATATAGAGACAGTGTTGTTCATCAGTGCCCCCTGTTGTTGGGTTATATTAACATTTTAGTGATTCTTTCCTACATTCTGTTTCTTCCAATGAAAGTTTGACATGTCATTTCCTCAAACATAGGCTGTACTAAAATTAGGAAGTGGCTTGTTTACGAGTCAGGTTTGTCCTGAGAGATTCAGTTTCTCTTCTCTCTCTCTAAATGTCTCTTGAGGATGAGTTGTCGTGTCCCGTGTGTACTGAACTCTTCAGGGACCCGGTGTTGCTGAGCTGTGTGCACAGTTTCTGCCGTCAGTGCATTAATGATCACTGGACCTCCAGCAGCTCCAGAAACTGTCCCGTCTGTCAACAGGTGTCAGCGCAGGAGCCGGTGTCCAACCTGAGCCTGAGGAACACCTGTGAGTCTTACCTGAGAGAGAGAAACAAGAAGGATGGAGAGCACGAGTGTCCCATGCATGGAGAGAAAATCAATCTGTTCTGCCAAAACGATGAAGAGGCTATATGTGCAACGTGTAAGGATTCTGCTCACAGATGGCACAAAACACAACCTTTACAACAAGCTGTACGACAACGCAAGGTGAGAAAATGTGCGCTTCATTCAGCACCAGCATGTGTTTTATTCATTCATTCATGTATGTATGTATTTATCTTTGCTGTTTATAAAGGGGAAGCTGAAAGCAGTTCTTCATCCGGCTGAGAGTATATTGTCGTCATTTCGTAATGGTGCAGCACAAGAGTCTAAGATCTCCAAATACAATCAGGTGACAGATCCTGCACACATTACATAGATCCGAAAATAAATAAATCAAGCAGGAATACCGGAAAGTGTTGCTATAGGCTATGTCTGCTGTGGCTGTTGAGATGTTTAAATGTAAGTTATTCACTGTTCTGTGTGGATCTTTGAGGATGGGTGAATAAAGTCACGTTTAGTCAGCTTAGATAGAATTGTAGGCAGTGCACTAGAATGCTATTGTGTTATTATGGGTGTCCCGAGTTCAAGGGCTAGATGTTATCAAAACGTTATCAAATTAATATTTAAGCGAACAGCAATGTCATTTAAAGAATTCCCGGAAGCAGCCGTGTTCACAAGTTCCATCGTTAACAATAGACTTCAATGGAACTTGTGAACACTGAGCAACTTTAGGAAATGTTGCTGTCAAGCAGGGGTCAGTTAGCTGGATTCCATTGTTATGGATTTGTCCTGATCTTGGATTTTTTGGTTTTAAGATGCACATCTCGGACTTGCTGTCATAGCAACAGGTCCGTAAGCTTGAACCTACTGGGAAGCAGGTGTATTTATTGTAAACAGGATTTAGGCTGCGCTTCTGGCGGGTTATGATTGATTGAAATGGCGAGGTCACGTCTGATTGGTTAAAGAGCAGACTGACTCCCATGGGAAAAGAAAAGTATCTGGCAAGAAAGTGTAGAAAATAATTACGATGATTCACACACGAATGATGATAGCCACACACACACATATATATATATATATATAATAACATATTAAGAAGAAACCTGTAACATGGGCAGCGCTAACACTTTGTTTGCTACTTTTGCCAGCCCTTTCTTCTGGCTTTATTTACTGTGTTTCTTTATTAAACTTAGAAATTCTCCATAACCCTCCATAATAAAAGCTCTTGCTCCACTTGAGAACAAAATTGAGCTCGCTCTTTTGACATTTGTGGGTTGTTGACATTTGAGGGTTGTGATCAGTGTTTCTACTAATGATACATGTCGCCTTTTAAACCAACGCACGGACAGACAGTAATCCTAGACAACTCAATCCAGCTATACTAATCAACCAAACTACCCACATCCTAATTAGCACAAGGATCTCATCTTAGATGTCAATTCATCTCGGATGTTTCAAGCGACGAACAAAGAACTGACCCCAAGTTTAACACAGGGCCAAAAACCAGTTTAAATTATCCAGATAGAAATTTAAAAAAAGTTGCCTGACAAAATGGTTCAAAATGTTCCCCTTGTGTATCATCAGCTTTAGCTGTCAGGTGCGATCTGTAGTGCAGAAACATGAGGGCTCGAGAAAGTCTTGTCAATGAGAAGTATTTTAATAATAATGAAACAGAGATACCACTGCCGCCCACAGCGCGCAGGGAGCAGTCCAAAAAACAGAAAAATAGCCTGAGGCAGTCTCTCAAAAATAAAGAAAACAAAAACAAAAAGGCGAGACAAAGAGCAGGCACAACTTCTGCGGGAATAAATAAAAAGGCAAGGCGGCGAGCACTCCGCAGCCGACGTCCCGTCCACAGCGTTTCAGGGGAACTCTGGGCACAAAAAATAATTTAGCCACAGGGGAAAAAAACAGATAAGTTTCCAAGTACGAATAACAATCTGGGTGAGATCGACGAGACGAGACGAGTAGACAGAACAGCTAGATGCATGAACGTTGCACATACAATCATCCGACAAAGACAGGTTACACAGACAGAGAGAAGTAGAGAAGCTAATCAGTGCAACGCGGCCGCAGGTGCCGAGGCAATCAGCAGAGCGCGCCGATCTAAACAAGCCACAGCTGAAAGCAGACTCAAACACAAAACACAGACATGGAACAAAACAAGAAAGTAATTCCCGGCTCATGACAATTTGGCTGAATCTTTCTTCTGAATTAGTCATGGTAAGATAAACGTATTCATGCTTCAGCATAAAAATGTACAATGTGATGCATTGATTTAAAAAAGCGTGCATCGTCAACAAGTAGGCCTTTGTATTGTGATGCATCGTTTCTAACATATTTGCGTCTGTTAAAAATAAATATTTAAATATGATTATTAGTACCTGTGCTATGCTTTTATTATTTAAAAAGTGGCCAATATTTTATGCAGATTGATTTCTCCTCCAAATGGTTTCTGTCTCATAGAAATTACAAACTATTTGTAACATATTAAATTGCAGAGCATCATGCGTTTTTCAGTTGCATCATGTAACATTGAATTGCATTGTTCTTCATATGCATCTTTAACTGATCATATTGTTCACGGTGCATGCTGTGTTGTGTCTGTGTGTGCTGTGTCTAGTTTCAGCTTTCCTCCACAGACAGTTTTTCATTAATTCTGTGATCTGTGTTCCTCTGTTCCTAAAATAGAGCCCTGGCTTCTTTCTCTCTGCTCTAAAAATACGTGTTCACACCAGCCCCCTCTCATCCTTCCATCAGGTCGAGTCTGGTTTCTTCCATGAGAGCGATGCGAAGATAGTGGGCAAGTCTCTCCGTGACCGAGTGGCTCTTATCAAGTGGCGCAGGGAGAGGACGGCTCCGAGGGCCCCGCAGGGCGGCCCTGCTTCGGGGCCTGTCCTCTCTGAACTGGCTGTTCCGCTGGAGCCTGAGGAGCCGGAGGTGGATCAGCATGTCCACGTGTGTCCGCTCAGCACCAGGACCACCTCCACCACATGTGAGTGTTCCTGTCTGTGAACGCTTGGCAAAAATATAGCTCTTACCTGGTTTAAAAAATACACTTCCATTATGTACTTTTAGTGCCTTAGTCATTTCTTAATAATAAATGCTGATCCTTTATTGCCACTCAATTACAGAAGTACACTAATGCATTTGTTCAAATATGAACCATTGTTATTTAAGCCCCAGTAATCAGTAAATCAGTATATTATGATGATTTCTGAAGACATCACAGAAATACATTACAGTTGAACAGATATTCACAGAGAAAGCAGCTGTTTTGAATTGTAATAATATTCAACTCTTTTTCATCAAATAAGTGTGGCCTGTGGAAGAGACAAGTGGAAAGAAAGTTCTGAACTATTCAGACCTGTATTCAAAAATCAGACTTTTGTTAAAATATAAATATGAATCCCTCTCCAGTTCTTTGACTCATTTTGTCAGCGTGTGAAGCAAGTGACTCAGAAGGTGTCGTGATGGTCAGATTGTTTAGGTTTGTTGTCTCTGTGCGTCTAGCTGACAGCGGCATCGGCTCCACCGTGTACTCAGACTCTCACAGCAGCGGCCTGCACAGTGTCATATACCAGTCCTTACAGGAACCTGTGTCCACGGCAAACCAGGAGGTGCGTATCAGTGATATGTGAAGCTTGCATTGCCCTGCTAGTGTGTGAAGTGTGTGCACACATGCATGCTTTTAAATGGACACCATCATTTTATCACAGTGGCACATCGTTTGCGGCTCTGTAACTGGACCATGTTTTCACCTTGTCATCATCCACTTTTTGCATGCATGATAAAATAGTCTGTATTTCATTCCCTGTTGTCCATTTGTCTGTTTTGTTAGTGGTGCTCCAGACATTCCTCAATTCATACAGCTCATATAGCTTCTATAATAGCAATATAAGTAAAGCGATATGTTTTTTTTTTTTGCTCTAAATAAGGTCTTTATATTATCAACATTTTTAATATCATTGATATTTCATAATTCTTGTCACCCATGTCAATATGGAGAGATTTCTTTTCTGTTGTCGTTTGTTTATCAGGAATGAGAGACAGCAGGAATACTGCTGGCACTTTAAGAGCTGCCGGATCCAAAATTGCTGCGTTTATGAAGATACTTGCAAAGATGAGCATTTTAACACATGCAAGTGTGTGTGTTGAAATGTTCATGGTCTGTATAGCAGCTTAAATAACTCTAATGTTCAGCAATGTTCAGTACCTCCGCGCTCTGTGAGAAGCATCACATGCCTCGGACACCTGCCCTTTATTTGTGGTGTTTTATTAGACTCTTGTTTGTCTTAAATGATAGTAGTTCAGAGAAGTGGCTTCTCTTCCAGGGTGCACATCATGAAAGCTCTTCTGGAAATGATGTCATCCGTTTCCTGCTCCGACCCACGAGTCCTGCCTCCTTTCAAAAACCCAGAGACCAGTCAGAGTGGACAAAAGAGGGAAATTTGCTGCTCGCTCCTTTGCCTGTAACGACTCGTCGCTATAGTGACACATCAGTGGTGCCGTCCTCCGAGACAAAGGGGGAGGAGTCTGTCTCAATGACAAGCCAGGGGCGTCGGCTTTCTTTAAACCCCACCCCTCATCAGCTACCATCCCTGTGTCAGGCCTGCCAGTCCTTATTCCGGCTTGGGACATGTGCTGATAGAAGACATTCACCCTATTCTTTATTACCCCTTCCTCACACCACTGGTGTCCTCAGGGGCTCTTTCAGTGAGGCCGCTGACCTTTCCCAGCTGAACAAATCTCTGGAGAGCATCACGGGGCACAGACATCAGCCCAGTAGAGGGCAGTACCGGCCTACCCGCTGCCACAGTGATGAGGGGCACAGCCTGGAGCCACCTCGGGATGCACTGACGTCCCGTCGCAGAGCCAGCTTTTGTGCTGGAGAGCGCCTTTTGACTGATGCGGTAGGTGGAGGACGTGGTGTTGCCTTGCCACTTTAAAGGAAAGCTCTGGTTTTCTCCGGCCTTTGCAGTGGTTCTGCTGTTGCTCCCAGGTGTCTGTAGGACTTAGTCAAAAATACTCAGATGCATTCTTCTCCTTTGAGCTTTCTCTCAGCGGCTGTAACCGTTCTTACCTGTCCTGCAGGTGTGACCGTTCTCTTACAGAGGAGATGCCAACCCTTCCCAAAACCTAACCATGAACCACCTGATGTCATACTGCTAACATTCTCTAATCATTAGTGTTTTTATTCACTTAACCTGGCTTTGTGTGCTTTGCATGCTTACTATTACTCATTGTAACAGTTGTTGAGGTGTGCTGTTTTATTAACAATCCAACATACTAATGAATGGGCCAGATTTACAGACTGTTTGTGGCAAAACAAACCAAAGGCGTAGACTAAAAGTAGGTTTTTTTGACTAACCTTATTGCATATGGATTTGTAGGTGTTTACTTTCCAAACACAAAGGGCAGGAGAGTATTCATGCAAGGTGATTTAGTTAGTTTCAGGTTTAATTTATTAAAAAAGCACATTTAAAACAACCTTGGTTGACCAAAGTGCTGTACAAAATTCTAAAAGGATTTTACATCAAAATTCAAAAAGTTAGTCCATACAGCCTGGTACAAAAAGTGGTTTTGGTCTATAGCTAATTTTTAGACTATGTTAAGGCATGGCCACTTGAGTGACAGGTATATTGCCACTGCAGTCACCACTGTTAAGCTAGGCAGGCGTGGTTTCAGCAACAAACTCCACCCTCATTTTCAATTATCTCAGAGTGATGCTCTGCCAAGATGGAGATAGCCAGCTCCGTCCACCTTGAGCTTCCAAAATGCACTTCAGAAACGTACGGGAGACATCACAGACATTACGTCCATATTTTTATACAGTTTGTGGATATGACATACACAATTTCTCCTAAATATGAAACCAATAGGTAGCACATGCTGAGAAAACAGTAAGAATCCCAAAATTGAACCCTGAGGGACACCACATGTGCTAGTCAGATTATAGGTATTTGAACCATTATTTAACACCCCAAAAAAACATGCCTTAACCCATTTTGTACCTGTGTTAGTAGATTACCTGCACTATCAACCCTGCACTAGTTTGCGCAGCTCTTAGTAGATTGCATTGGTTATTATGTAGATGAGATATGCACTCTCAGTAGATCAACCGCAAAACTTTCCATTCCCATTGGTAATTTGCCCTGTTCAGTAAATCTGGCCTGTAGTTATGGAGTGAAAGTCTCATTAATTTGTTCTGTCTTCTTCAGTCTACTGTTCTGAGAGTCCAGAGCCAGGCTGCAGCCGCCGCTGCTCAACACGTGCAGACGTTCCCACCTGTCTCCTCAGAGACCCCCGCGCAAGCCGCTGGACAGAATCTGTCCACTCCACTGCCGCTAGTGCTTCTGCAGGGAGTCTCGACCACACCTTCAGGTCAGACTGCAGAGCTGAATGCACAGTCACATGTGCTCCACACTGCAGCGGCGCAGCAGCCAGTCTCTGTGCCGCAGAGTACCGCGGGTCCGAGTTACCATCCTGCCGGGGCAGAGCTAGCGATTGCACAGACATTTCCACCCGTGCAGCTCACTGCAGTCACAGCTGCACACAGCCTCACATCTAAAACAGAAGCAGCGCTGCCTGCAGATCAGAGTTTTCGGAGTGGAGCCTCCAGCGTGCAGCATATCCCGCCAGCACCTGCACAGACTCGACAAACACCGGTGTTACAACATTTGCAGCATCTCACAGCGAATGCCACAACAGATGGCCAACTCCGAGACTTCTCAAGCATGCAGCAAACTGCTCCTGTGCAGCTGAGCCAGACAGGCCCCGCACCATCTGTCCCACAGGTATGCTTGTTTGTCATGATCCTTTTTTTTCTCAACTTTACATAACCCCCCCCAGCACCCACCTGTAATTCCCAGCTGTTTAAAAACTGCTGCTCAAATACCACCTACTAACTACTTAACTGATAACTCCTATTGGAGATCACACACTAAAAGAAGGAATGTAAATGCAAAAGAGGACCCCTTAAAGCCCGGGTTACATCGCATGATTTTCTGCAGTCTAGATGTAAGATTGGCATCATGAAACAATTGTGGCGATTTCTATGATTGGGGCTCCTAACCGGTGCTTCTGTGTCGTACAGTGAAAGAGGTTCAAAACAAGCATTACCGCTATCTTGTGACCAAAGATAGCCTCCGATTGTTTTCTGACAGTGTCAGAAATTTTGCATGATCATTGCTCAGTGTTTGCTACTATGACCCACATTTACTGATCAGTCAATAAAAATGAAATATGAAATCAAAGCTAAATCTTAAACCTGCTTACCTCAAGCTCCCATTCCTTTCCTCTGTCACCACTTTTTTTTTAGCACACATATTAACTACAAAGTCCAATGTGTAATTTTTTGTGCTCCTTTGTTTATCACAAGTGCATACTTATTATGTTAATCTTCAATAGTAACTAGCGTTGTAGAATATGAATCAATAGGTGTCATCATTATACATCTGCAAGTTTATTAGAATCATGCGAACATTGTGATTTACAATGATCTTATAGGACTGTTAAGATTGTGCAGTCTACAGAAGGAATTAAAGAAAAATAAATACAATTAACTTGTAAACTTCATGCAAGTTTATGTAACTAGCCATCGGGGTGCCCTGACCTGTTCCTGGAGATCCAACAAGATATCTGGAATTAGGTTTAATCTTAATGAGCTTCTTCAGATATATTTTTTCAGGATTTGAGCTGAACTATGCAGGAAGGTAAATCTCCAGGAGTAGGACTAGACACACCTACTGTAGATTTTAAGTTTTCTTAAGTCATCTTGTTTTCACTTTTCACACGTGTATTTCTTTTTCTACCCTAATAGCTCTCTGTTCAAACTCAGCTGATGGACAGCTGGCAGCAAGGAGGACAGTCCACCTCCAGTCTTCTGACACAACCTGTTCCTCCTCCTTCAGCTTACCTCACACAGGTAAACTCTTCTGCCAGCTCCTCTGCTTCTCACATGCATCCTTTGTAGGGATGGACAATATTATCTGAACATTTTAGAAATCGCATGATGAAAGCTAAAAATGTAAAAATCTGCAGGCACTGATTAAAAAAAATGACTATATGGCTTTATTAGTAATTGTCAATGCTTTCAATGTACTCTCATTAAAGAAGAAAGTCAATAATGTATATTATTTCTAACAAATATGTTTTTCTCAAAACTAATTAAATATAAATATAATTAGTTCATAACCTCTGCAGAGTAATGACTTGATGTTCTTTGATTTGAAAAATATCAGCATGCCTGTTGATTTGTGTAGTTTTGTTTGAACAGTCTAGGGTTCAAAGTGGCCACTTATGACTGGCCAAATTTAGCATGCGTTTAGCTCTTCTGTTCCTGGTTATTCTTCCCATGCACTTTTGTCTCCTCCTCCAGTTTCCTTCCATTAACGCGGCTCAGTCAGTCGGCACCTCTCTTCCTGGATGTGACCCGTACCCTGCCTGCTTTCCCTCTGTGCAGTCGTCCCTCGGTCTGCCCGTCCCCACACACTCCGACATCTCTCCGGTGTCATGTTCGCAGATGGAGATCTCTGGGCTAACCCAGTACCCCCACCTGTCCTCCACCTCCCCTATACCCTCACAGTGTCCTGCCCCAGTGTTCGCTCCTCCAGTTCCCACAGTGCACCAGTACCAGCAGGCCTATTCTGTTGCTCAGCAGCCCACCATAAACACCATGGCCCCTCTCTCCCACCATTCCCACAGTCAGGCCACACCCACAGCGCACCAAAATCTCCACCCCTCTCCAAACCCCACCTCTATGTGTGTCGGAGTCCCTCCCACTAAACAAGCTCCGCCCAGCCAGGTAGGGTGTGTCAGTTTCTTAAAGGGATCAAATATGGAAAATATGGAAATAAAGGATAAATATAGAATGCAAATATAGATTTTCTTGTGTTTAGACACATTCTAAATGTAATTTGTGGGAAAAATATAGAACTTTTCTATGCACTGTGTGATTTACTAGAACAGATCTGACTGCTGCTTGATTTCTTCTTATTTTGGCTTTAATGGTAAACAAAAAAATTTGTGAAAATACCCAAAGGTTGTAGTTTCTCTATAGATTTTAGATCTCTTCTTTAAATAGAAATTTTAATGGAATTGAATGAGTCTTGCCTATTCACATATTTATTTTTTTAGGGAGTCTTGACCAGCCATTCCCAAACTGTTCACATGGACCAGAACTTGTCCAGTAGCTCCGATCACGTCCGTGTCTCTCAGATGATGACACACCTGACTCCAGCTCCTGCCCCGAGCTCCAGCGTCCCGTCCCACAGCAGCCAAAATCAGCCTCCCACAGTACCGCAGCTCTCACCCTTCAGACCTGTCCTCGACACATTGGGCTCTGCTGTGGACCCGAACCAGGCTCAGCACTCCAGCCCAGCGTCTGGAGCCGGTGGCAGTCAGCAGACCAGCGGTGTTCCTCCAGCACCTCAGCACAGCACCAGCACTCCCGCTGAAACATGCTCTGAGGTGAAGCTCTTCTTCACAACCTCCATTAGTGATGCGTACAGTCACTTGAAGGAAGTAACGACCATTTGATCATGAATGGGGTGTTTTCACATTTCATTTTTAGAATCAAATTCAGAATTAGCTTTATTCGCCAAGCCAGGAATTTGTTGTGTTGTTTAGGAGCTCTTGGTATATATAGATGCATGCAAACATATAACAGAAAGAAGAATTAAATGAGACTGAATGAATCCTGAATCCTAAACAGAAATAAACCAGAGTAGCTTTTCTTGTTTCCTTAACTAGAATAACCTAAATTGATTGCCTTCTGTGCCCTTTAGGAGCATGTTCCTGATACACAGACAGCAGCAGCCGGGTCCATGTATGAGAGGTGTTTCTCTGTTCATACATCAGTGCTGTATTCTCCATCACTTTCAGAGTTATGAACCACAGTGATCGGTTCTCTGGTCTTTTTCAGTATAATCTCAGATGCCACGTCCGGTAAAGAGATGAGCGATGGGAACGAGGGTTCTGGCAGAGCTCGCAGTGAGTCACGAGTGCGAAAACCCAATCGCAAAACGTCCCGTACACGCTCCCGCCAAGACAAGATCAACAGACCCAAACTCACCATGATCAAAGTGAGCAAAACAGATGAAGGATGTCCAAACATGATGTTTAGATGCCAGTCAAAATAAAATGGTTTGTGAAGCTTAGGACTGTTTAGGGTCAAGGCTCTGTCATAAGTGCTGGTTTGGACATTAGAAAACTTAATTATTGTTATTTATTGTTAAATATTGTTTTTTTCAGAGGCATTACATTTTTTGAAGTTCCTGTTGTTGTATTCTCTCTAACAGGTGTGTGACACAGGAGACAAGATGGTGGAGTGTCAGCTGGAGACTCATAATCATAAGATGGTGACATTTAAATTTGACCTTGATGGAGATGCTCCAGAGGAGATTGCCACATATATGGTGAGATGTTAAATTATACTTTCCCTTTCTCTCCCCGTGTGCCCTTCTCTTCGTCTGGCAAACTAACAAAAAAGGTGATGCATTTTCTTATGTAAACGTGATGTAGGATTTCGAATAGAAATGGGCAAAAATCTTTAAAATATCTAAAACTAAAAATGCTAAATAACCAGTCATAAGGGTCAGTTTTTTTAAACTGACATTGATACATCTGCAACTTGAATGAGTAACCTTTCCACTGATATTTGGTTTGTTATGACAGACAATATTTAAGATAGACAATAAAGAACCGACATTCAGCTTCTGTCATGAAGCAAAGCTGGCAGGGATGCTGGAAGTGTGGAGGAACTAGGGTTACATGCGTAACCTGAGACGTTCCGCTTCAGGAACTCGAGCTGCATCAACGAGATGCTATGGGGAACGAGATGCCCACGCCCCCACACTTGCAAGTCCCTGCCCAGTATGTGTGCCTACTTACAAGAGCACCACAGCAAAAAAAGTGTGAGCGGCGGCCCACCACGCAGCCCCACAGATCTCCTCCAATGAAACTCCTGAAAGCAGGGCCTTGGAGGCTGCGACCCCCCGGGTTGAGTGAGCTCTGACTACCAGCCGCAGCGGGAGACCAGAAGACTCATAAGCAATGTTAATAGCATCCACTATCCACCTGCTCCTTCTCTCACAGTGCAGATCGACTCTATCCGAGCAGGTGTCATACAAGCATGCATCGCGGTCGAATCCCACACAACGCCCAGAGAAGTGGTTCTCTGTGCTGGAGTAAGCACACTTTTCTTGACGTTCAGCCTCAACCCCAAACATTCCATGTGGGCGAGAACCACATCTCGATGTTTCCTCGCCTCGTTCGCCGACTGAGCTAATATCAGCCAGTCATCTATGTAATTGAGTATGTGAACCTCAGCGGAGCCAGCGCCACTCTACACACCAAGGTTATAATAGTTTGGGATTTTTCATTAGTTTTGACTTTTTGTTTTTCTAGATTTAATTTGGCAACAGCACGCGAGCTCCAAGAGCTCCACGTACTGGGGCAAAGAGGAAACCGTAGTCTCCTCAGCACTGTGCACTTCTTCACCCTCGGATGAAGAGAGAAGCAGCACCGCTCCGCCCTGCAAGGGGGAAGTAACCGCAGTGCGGACTTCACCACACTTACCCCAGTAAGGAGGAGGGAGATAGGGACTTGCTCGTCTCCGACTCCTCTGTTTGCATGAGATCCTGCTGCGATCCCCACGAGCGCTTACTCCAGCACCGCGAGGAATGCTAGAGAAGGCTCCCTCCGCAAAGAGAGCCTTCTGGGACCGAAGCACGCGCACTAGGAACTGTTCGCAGTGCGTGCAATCAGTTCTCTTGAGAGCTGATGTAGCGGCCTCTGGTCCCCGACAAGCTACACATAAATCGTGCGTGTCACCCGGCAAAATAAATCTTTTACACGGGTAAGCACACGATCGGTATTGTGATTCGCCCTCAACCCTTTCACTCTTTCTGCTTGCTTTAAACATTTTTGTTTAAAACAGAGAACGGGAGACTATTTCTTTGCACACACACACAGAGAGCTTTGCTGAATGACAAAAAGCTGAATACTGGTCACATTTCACGTGCTTTATACTTCCTGGGCGAAGAGGTCACCCGACTATGGCGTCTTTACATTTTATTGGTCTGATTGCACACACGATTCGGAGCCGTCACGCTGAAGGCATTCCCCATAGCATCTCGTTGACGCGGCTCGAGTTCCTGAAGAGGAACTAAAACAGACAGAACGTAACAAACAGTTGACAGACCTGAACTAACTCCACTTTGTGTCTGAAAAAATACTCAGAAACAACACAAGACATACAATTATTGTTTGTTTTTTGTTTTTTTATCATAATTGTACAATTGTGTAGTTGGTGGCATTGCATTATTTGAATGTAGCAAATAATCTGTTTTTGTCCTGCCTGTGGGCCTGTCAGAACAACCATTTTTGGAGAACCACTGCATTATTGCTTTATTGACATGTGAAAGTTATTCATATTCAGACAGTGTTCCTCATGTACAGCTCATTGAATCCTAATTGGTAGATGGGCGTACTGTATCTTCTTGTCCTAGACAGATGAGTGGGCTCAAAGTGATGGTTCTTGTTGCTGTTTCTCCAGGTTGAGAATGAGTTTATTCTGTTGCTGGAGAGGGAGATGTTCATCGAGCAGCTGAAGGAGATCATGGATAAAGCTGAGGACATTCTAAATGAAGATGCTGAGGGGGAAAAGGGCTCTGTCCAGACCTCACCGCTCCTTCAGATGCCAGTCACAGCAGACTCTTGCCCTCAGGTCAGGCCCAGTGGTTTCTTAACACATGCTTTAGATAAAACGTACCAGCTATTATGTTCTTGAATATGGACACAGGATATAGTTGAAGTCAAACCTTAAGGAAATGTGCTTTGCTCTACAGAAAAATATGTTGCAGAAAAAATGTTTTATTGATAACTGCAGCGACAGGTTTGGTGTTTTTTTTTTAATTAATACTGTAAGATTGGCTGTTTGCCAACATTGTTGAGGATTTTGCCCAGCAGCTCTTGGTAGAACAGAAGCAGACAGAGGTCATCCAGTACATCTAGCCACGTGATAAGCCTCAGTCTGCTTATCACCATCCTGCATCCTCCAAAGCTGCTCTGCCCTGTGCTGATGCAATATCTAAGCTGGCACATCGAGCCTCTCACAGGAGTCGAAAGTAAGAAAGTAATGAAGTAGCACTCATATGGGATTCCTAGAGAATCCAAAATGCTCCTTCTCAGGAGACGACAAGGACAGCATTGCGCCTTCCCCTGCCAAGAGGTTAAGCTTGCCAGTCTCTCTGGGGACATGGGAGTTCTGCTGTGATCAGTCAAAACGTGATGGCTTTTGTTCCATCTAGCTTGACTCCCCTTCGTTTCACCACCACAGGTTTGTTGGCTGTCCCTTTGGTGCCACTTGCACAGAGTTTGGGGGCTTTGCTTGTCCTTCCCAACTCTTCCTGCTGGCTCATTCTCACAATCCAACTCAACTATGCGATTCAGTGGCGTTCTCAAGACTTCTCAAGGCAGTCCGAGATGCACTCTTGCACAAGGAGATAACTGTTCTCCTGGCAAAAAATGCAGTCTTCCAGTCCCTCATGCTGAGATGAAACATCATCAGCCCTTACTTTATCACACCCATGAAAGGTGTTTTTTTAATTCTGGATCTGTGCATCTTGAATAAGGCCCTACACAAGCTTCTGTTTAAGATGTTGATGCAGAAGCATGTAATCATCAGATGTATTCAGCCCCAGGATTTATTTGCAGTTTTCGACCTAAAGGACGCTTACTTTTTACTCTTGATTTACTTACTTACTATCTCGATTCTCCCTCGACATAGGTTACGGTTTGGGTTCAAGGATCGGGCATTGCAGGACATGGTCCTCCCTTCTTGCTCTACCTGTTCCCCCATGTCGTCCTCTACTCCTCTGTAGTCAGACGTGGCTCAAGTCACTGTTCGTTGTCCACATTCTGAGGGAAACTTAATCGTTCACCTGATGCAAATAATTGAATGGTTAATTCATTCCGAGACGATTTGAGGACGTCCAGTTAAACTTGTTTGCTTCCCTTGAATCTTGGCACTGCCAGCTGTATTACACAGCTGACCCCCGGCTCTTTGCAAGTATGCGTTTCCCCCAGTGAGCTTTCTTGCACAGATGTTGTGCAAGGCCAGTGAGGACAAGGAGCAGGCCTTACTGTTTGGGCCTTACTGCCCCACCAAGATCTGGTTTTCTGAACTCATGCTCCTCACCACCGCCCTGGCACATCTCCCTGAGAAAGGACCTGCTCGCTCAGGGGCTCAGCACCATTTGGCACCCCCATCCAGATCTTTGGAACCTCCATCCTTGGCTCTTGGATGAGACGCGGCAGATTTAAGTGATCTGTCACCAGAGGTGGTTAATACGATCACTCAGGCTATAGCTCCCTCTACAAGAAAGGCCTATGTTCTGAAGTGGAACTAGTGTTCTTCTCGCCAGGAAGCCCCCTGGAGATGCCCTATTAGTGTAATGCTTTCTTTTTTGCAGGAGAAGCTGGAACGTAGACTGGCACCCTCCACCTTAAAGGTTGAGATTAAGTTCCTGTCTCCTAAGAAAGTGCTCTTGACTGCACTTGCTTTGATCAAGAATATCAGAGACCTTCAAGCATTTCGGTGAGCGAGGAGTGCCTTGTGTTTGGGTTGGCCTTCATGTTGTCCTGAGACCCCAACCTGGATGTGTGCCTAAGGTTCCAAACACGCAGCCTTTGGCACTGTGTCCAGCAAGAGAGCTGAACTTTTATGTGGATCACACCTGGAGCTTTAGAAGTTTTAGGAGCTTCGTGTATGAGGTCAGCAGAATAATAGCACTGTTTCCAAGAAGAGGTTGGCCTACTTTACAGTGAATGCCATCGCCTTGGCGTACCAATCTCAAGGTGTACTTGACTGTTGCCTTTTATGCGTTGACACACACACACTCTGGCAGATATCTGTAGAGCTGCAGGCTGGATGACACCTAACACTTTAGTAAGATTTTACGGTCTCTGCATTGAGTGGATCAGTTTCTTCCTGGTTTGATGGGTAACATGTAATTGGCAGGTAAATCAGATCAGTGTCATGCTTGCAGCAACAAACATCTGTGGGCCCTTGTTGAGCTTTCTTCAACCACTCTGTCAGTCTCTGCTTGTTCAATCCTTACTTTCAGGTATGACCTCCCTCAGATACCCATTCCATATGTAGTACTGCTCTAGGCGTGGACCAGTCTCCAAACATTACCCCCCCCTACAGGTTGAATGTGGTCTCTATAGTGCCCTTCCCTGGAAGGATCACTTCCCCATCATTTTGCCAAGCTGTAACAACAAATAGGAAAGAGCTTGTATAGCAGGTCGAAACCTCTTCTGTTCTCACTTTTGGTGCCACGTTCTTGGCTCCTTGCTGTAAAACATAAAAGAGTGGAAGCACCTGTTGCCGAATTATGTATACGTATGGCTTAGGTACGCAAAAGCCACTAGCCAAATTTCATTGGCTTTTTACTCTTGATGATGATTGGGGCTCCCAAGTAAATCCCTTAATGTTGTCATGACATAATGTCTCAATTCCCTCCATCAGGGAACAAGAGTTATGTACATGACCAAGATGTTTTGTGCCATCTAGTGGTCAAGAGTAAAATGAAAACAAACCCTGCTGTGATTCTTAGCTCTGTGGAACCCTACTGTGTTAATGTAATGATTGTCATTTAATGTAAGTGTGTCATTTCTGAGTATCTAACATCACCAAACAAACTGAACGTCTTATCTTGTGTACTCAGGGGTCAAAAGCTGAGCACATGCAGTCTGACCAGCTCGTCTATAAACAGAACGGTAAGACACGTCATGTCCAACAGATCACTCAGACTGCTGTAGAACGAGCGTTAACTCATAATCTGACATGACTTGCAGTGCTTCATACTGGAAAGCGCTGGTTCATCATCTGTCCTGTGGTGGAGACGGCCACGCCTGATGGAGAAGAGGCCGCCGCAAGTAATTCAGCACACATGAACTGATGCTAAACATTAGGCATTTAATGATATCAAAAGTTTATTTGACAGATACTGTGCCAAAGCATAGTTGCCCAAAACACAACTTTAAAGGCTTTTTATGTTAGATTAAGAAGTTTAAATATATTTGAAAAAATTACTTTTTAGCCCGGAAGACCTATGTTGATGACACATACTAACCATGCTTACAAATTCTTACACATCTCACACTATTACTTCTGTCTCTCCAGACCCAGAGAGCTCCTCTACGCCTCAAACACAGGATGTGAACTCAGCCAGAGCCAAGCCTCTGCAGAAACGGGCATCGGTGCCACAGGCATCTCTCTCTGAGGTTGCTCCATTTGCAGAGGGCACTCAGGCTGCCTGCGCGGCTGTAGTTTCTGATATTCCATGCTGCCCCATTGTACCTCCCGTTTCGCTGGATGTCTCTGCTCAGAAAGCGGCGGAGGTCCCTCAGCCAGTCACTCACAGCAGCAGCCCCGGCGTAGAGCTGCCTGCCACCCAGACACCGTCTGTGGTGCTACTTCAGCCTTTTGCCACACCCACTCCACAGGCTTCTGTCAGCGGAAGCCAATCACAGCCTCAGAGCCCCACCCATCAGCCTCAGAGCTCCACCCATCAACCCCAGAGCCCTGCCCATCAGTCTCAGAATGCACTCCCCCCACAGCCGGGTGAATCGGATGGGGAAGGGCCACCCAGACTGGAATTCGCAGACAGAACGATAAAGACTCTGGATGAGAAACTAAGAAACCTTTTGTACCAAGAGTACCACCCCTCACAAACCACGAGCTCCGCCTCTGAGCCGCCCGGGTCACCACCACTATCAGATAGCCAGGGCAGTAACGGTGCTGTCAGGAAAGCAGAAAAACTGGTAAAGCCCATCCTCATCGTATTTATTCACATTTACATTCAGTCAATTAGCAGATGCTTTTATCCAAAGCCACTGTTGGAGGCATTTAAAAAAAATAGAGAGGGGTAGAGTTAGAATAGCGATGTGAAAGAGTTGTTATTTGTCTTTGTTTAGACGCTCGTGTGGTCAAACTGTTGTATAAATGCAGTATACCACTCGTAGACGTTTACAAACTCATTGCATTTTCTGTTGGAGAGAAATTCACTAGGAATCTAACTTAGGGAGTCTGCAAAAAGCAAAAAGAGTATGAGTGTTGTTTAAGTGACTGTTTGGTGAAGGTTTGAGAAGAATGACTGTCTAGCTTTGCCTTGTTCCACATTGAAAGCATGAGGGCTGTCTTTACAGGTGCTAGAGTGAATTTCAAGTTCACTCAACTCCAGGGTGATTTCGGTCTGTCAGTCTTCTTACTGACTCAATATCATCAATAACACTCTTTACTGTTGAGTTAAAGGAATCCGGGAGAAGATCAGCAGTGTCTGCAGAAATGCTTGGTGTCAAAGATTTGAAGTTTGTCAGTGTTAATTCTGTCGGAAAAATAATATTGTTATACTATATTTCTCAGGTTTCTTTCTGTTTTTATAGCCACAGATTCCAGAGAGGTCTGACAGTCTCGGGACCTTAAGTGATTCTGCTGTCACCCGTAAGTGTGTGTGTGTGTGTGTGCGTGTGTGTGTGTGTGTGTGTGTGTGAACATGCTATTCTCCCGTGTTGGGCTGAACGGTTGAAAATAGTATAAAAATGGTAGTGAATGGATCCAGTTATGTTTCTACTTGAGGTCAGTAAAGCAGACTACAAGACATTGTCACACTGTTATTGTTGTTCTTGTCTTTCTTTTTTACCCCCAAATATTGACCAGCCTTCAAAAGACTTCTGAGCAGAAAAGACTCTGGGGCCA
Source organism: Enteromius thamalakanensis (assembly GCA_032357475.1). Taxonomy (NCBI): domain Eukaryota; kingdom Metazoa; phylum Chordata; class Actinopteri; order Cypriniformes; family Cyprinidae; genus Enteromius; species Enteromius thamalakanensis. Next base: position 261,553 of record JAUCMT010000145.1, on the reverse strand, counting down.
CGTCTGCCACACACACATCCAAGGTTACCAGTGTTTTTTTTTTTGACTTTCTCTGAAATGACTGGTCACAGCTTGACTGTTCTGTGTTTGCACGCTCTAGATTGTGCTGACAGATTCAGATGTGTCTTCTCACGATGGTGGAGATCATGGGATTTATCCTGAATCTGCAGCTGGTCCTGTAATCGAGAACGGACACAGATCCACATCAAAGTCACAAAGCAACCGATACTCAGCACCTCCTGACTTATATCAGGTTTGTATACTGACACACTACTCTACATCTTAACGACACAGTAAGGGTCTTTACACACAGTCCTGAGCCCGTTAAAAATAATTTCCACCTTAATCATGTTTACACACTGCCTCCAATACTTTCATCTGTAGTATGAAAATTCGGACCAGGTTTGATTTTTTGTGTCTTCTCATCTGTAGCAAGCGTTTTGATAGGGCAGGATGACAACTATAGTTTTGGGCCATTTTTGAGAACCCCTTTTGTGTATCAGGCATTTGATTGGGTAAAGACAAAAAACAGAAGGTAATCTAGACACTTTGATGTAGCGATGGGAAAAATTGAATCACTTACTTGGATCGTTGTATCTCATTCACCAAAATAACCTCAGTGTTGTTCATTTCTGCAGAATATAATTAAAATGTTGCATTAATGGCGTTTTGAGTAAGACTGTTAATGCAATAAAACTGTAATGTAACCAAGTCCAGATGATGAGAAACAGAAGCGATTCCTTCAGGTTATGCATGTCTGTATCGTTCTTTCTTTTGTCACGTCCCCATAAACTGAAGCTATGCAGACTCTACCGGAAATGATTAGCTCATCCCTCAAATTGTTCGTTCTTTTGTCACATGCCCTCTTTTCATTACAAATTGTTAACTGCATGCTGTGATTATATGTATCTTTATCAGAGTAATTTTTTCCTCATCACGTGGATTTCCACATTCATTGTCAACCATCATGACAGAAATTCACAAATGTACAGCAGCAGATTTATACATGTTTCACAGGAAGTATTTGGGATGGTATTTGTCACACTTATCATACTGTCACATCCATATCTTGTAAAAATTCATTCAAATGTTACTAAGCAACCGACAAGTAACACTATTTTAGTGCAGATTTTCCTCTTTGAACCCTTACGAGCTCGTTCTGCAGTTTATTTACTGATTGTTTCTGCGTTTCAGTCATCATACAGTAACCAGCAACAGCCACTCATTTGAGACTTGCAGTGCTAAACAGTCTTTCTCTGACAGGTTTAAACCATAGACTGTAAAAAAATGGACGTAGTGTCCATGACATCACTCGTAGGTTTTTAAAGAGCATTTTTGAAGCCTAAAGTGGGCGGAGCCGGCCACCGCCATCTTGACAACGCGTCACCGCGCGTCACTCCCGGATGATCCAAAAATCAACCTGTCACTCAAGTGGCCACGCCCTTAATTATGCAGAATTTTAAGGCTTAATATAATTTAAATGGAAGAGTTATAAAAAAATTCACCCCCCTCACAGTTGTCACGAAGGGCAAAATTAGCTATATAGACCAAAAACAAAATTTG
>JAUCMT010000145.1:217806-228089 GCA_032357475.1 Enteromius thamalakanensis | reverse complement strand
CACTTACGTCCAACAGACAGGAACTGTTTACAAGCCTCCACAAAATGACGCTCCTCAGTTGTTGACATAGTCACCGTTAAAGACCGAGGTAATTGTTATCCCACTTTCCTGACAAATAATTCAGCAACCTGCGTATGCGTGAAATGCGTAAAAAAAAATAACGTAATTAACGACAAAAATTAATTACCGCAGTTAACGCGTTATTTTTGACAGCTCTAATTTTTTTTACATTTTACCCCATTTTTACTGTTTTACTTATTGTATTGTTTTTTGTAAAATAAATGCAACATTAAAAAAAGAAAATTCTAAAAAAAAAAAAACAGGAATTCTTGAAATGATGCCGGCCCCCAGGAAAATGCTCTTTATTAGGTATTATAAATTTATGACAGAACATGTAAAATACGCATAAATGATAATTTTTGAATGCTTGTAAATAACTATTTAAAAATGCCATTATATTTCATGTTTTCTATGAACATGGCAAGCCTGAATGTAAAACCTTTGAGTTACGAGCTGCTGTGTGCTTGTGAAATTTCACTGTGTCTCTGGAATGGAATCAGTGTCATTTTCACACAAAACAGCAGACACTGAGAGAGAACATTGTACGGTTTCTGCATAATATCAAAACATGACAGAATTTGCATCCAGTGTTCCAATAGTAAACACATTTGTTAAAAAAAATATGAGTGGTGTGTCACTGTACATGATAACGACTGGCAGGTAAATATGTTTAAGGTATGAGGAATTATTTGTGACTAATACTTGAAAGGTCCAGGATTGACATTGATTTGTGCCATCAAACGAATAAACGCAGGAGACTCTTTTTTCCAAGAAAAACAATGCAAGCTATAAAAAGACAGTGTCTACAAGAATGCACAAACTAAGTCAAAGGAAATTATAGAAAAAAGACAGGAAGAGAACAGACCCTGAAAGCTAAATCACTTCACTCATACTGACCAAAGCCATTTCAAACAGGCCGACCTCTAAATCCTAAGTCCTGACATATTTACTGTTTAAACGATGTGAAGTGCAAAACAATCATCCGGTCAAGTTCAGGCTGTGAGAAAGCACACTTAGAGGACAATGACCTCATAACATTTAACAGACAAGCAAAAAGAAGAGCTGAGGTCAACACTCATCACACACCATTATGATCTCAGTCTATCAGTTTTCTATCATCTACAGACCAGAAACCTATCCGTGTGTGCATGTTTTAAAGAGTTCCACTTCCACTTCTTCCACTTCAGAATGAGAAAAACAAAAAAAATCAATAAAACAACAACGCACTTCTCAATGAACTTTAGAAATGGATATGCAGGGAGGGTCGGTCCATGTGATTTCCATCATGCTGATGCGCTGAAACACTGAGCAACTAACAAACACCCTACAGAGTGCCTGCACCAATCAGAGGAGAGGATTTCTAAACAACAAACATCGTTCAGTGACCCCGGATGAGCTGTTGTGGTTCAGCAAGAGGAAAACAAGCTGGAGAGAAGACAATGAGTCTGTGACCTGATAGATCTAACTTCTGCTGCTTAAACAGAGAGGACTGAATTAAAGATGATAACAGACAGGAAGTCATTCATGATTACTGTACACTGTACTGTACATGTGGAGTTATGTACTTGCACACTCTTGGCATTCTCTGGATGAGCTTCAAGAGGTAGTCACCTGAAATGGTTTTCCAACAGTCTTGAAGGAGTTCCCAGATGTGTTTAGCACTTGTTGGCCCCTTTGTCTTCACTCTGCAGTCCAGCTCACCCCAAATCTTCTCGATTGGGTTCAGGTTCGGTGACTGTGGAGGCCAGGTCATCTGCCGCAGCACTCCATCACTCTCTCCTTCTTGATCAAATAGCCCTCACACAGTCTGGAGGTGTGTTTGGGGTCATTGTCCTGTTGAAAAATAAATGATCGTCCAACTAAACGGAAACCAGATGGAATGGCATGTCGCTGCAGGATGCTGTGGTAGCCATGCAGGTTCAGTGTGCCTACAGTTTTGAATAAATCCTCAACAGTGTCACCAGCAAAACACCCCCAACACCATCACACCTCCTCCTCCATGATTCACAGTGGGAACCAGGCATGTGGAATCCATCCGTTCACCTTTTCTGCGTCTCTCAAAGACACAGCGGTTGGAACCAAAGATCTCAAATTTGTGCTCATCAGACCAAAGCACGAATTTCCACTAGTCTAAAGTCCATTCCTTTTGTTTCTTGGCCCAAAAAATCTCTTCTGCTTGTTGCCTCTTCTTAGCGGTGGTTTCCTAGCAGCTATTTGACCATGAAGGCCTGAATCACACAGTCTCCTCTTAACAGTTGTTCTAGAGATGGATCTGCTGCTAGAACTGTGTGGTATTTATCTGCTCTGATCTGAGCTTCTGCTAACTTGCGATTTCTGAGGCTGGAGACTCGGATGAACTTGTCTTCAGAAGCAGAGGTTACTCTGGTCTCCTTTCCTGGGTCGGTCCTCATGTGTACCAGTTTCGTTGTAGCGCTTGATGGTTTTTGCGACTCCACTTGGGGACACAATTAAGTTTTTGCAGACTGACTGACCTTCATTTCTTAAAGTCATGTTGGCCACTCGTTTTTCTTTAGTTAGCTGATTGGTTTTTGCCATAATATGAATTTTAACAGTTGTCCAATAGGGCTGTGTAGTAACCTGACTTCTGCACAACACAACTGACGGTCCTAACCCCATTGATAAAGCAAGAAATTCCACTAATTAAACCTGATAGGGCACACCTGTGAAGTGAAAACCATTTCAGGTGACTACGTACCTCTTGAAGTTCATCGAGAGAACGCCAAGAGTGTGCAAAGCAGTAATCAGAGCAAAGGGTGGCTGTTTTGAAGAAACTACAATATAAAAGATGTTTTCAGTTATTTCACCTTTTTTTGTTAAGTACATAACTCCACATGTGTTCATTTATAGTTTTGATGTCTTCAGTGAGAATCTACCAATGTAAATGGTCATGAAATAAGGAAATCACATTGAATGAGAGGGTGTGTCCAAAATTTTGGCCTCTACTGTATATATATATATATATATATATATATATATATATATATATATAGTTGCAAAATATAATGTATTCTGTTAATATTATTCTATTCTATACTATTGCTGCTAAAAATGTTTATAGAAAACACAGATATAATTTTCTCTGATAAAACCTTATTGTGAGGATCACAAAATATTTAATCTATTACTTTCAACCTATAATAATTTTTATGAAACAATGGAATGCGAGTATGGTATAAAACATGCCACATATCTTGTCAAGCTGTACTTAAACTCACTTTCACTGTGCTTGCAGTGAACATAAATATTTAGTGAGCTACAGTAAATTGCATGTTTTGATTTTCGATTCCTTTAATTGTTTCTTTAAATCCATTGCAATTAAAATACAGCTCTCTGGAAAACTAGGCTGTGAATGGTCAATAATGCAAGTGAATGTGCTTGTATATTACATACCATTAACCTGCAGGGTGTGCGTTTGGAAAAGCTGCTCGTAGCCGTCTGCATGGCAAGTGTAGTTGCCCATGTGTGTAGTGGTCACCTTGGTAATGTACAGTGATCCATCATCTCCGAAATCCTGTTAAAAATACACAAAACTACCATCAGTGTGACCTTACAGAGTGAAAGATTATGACACACAAGTGCAAACAACAGCCCAGAGCTGGAAATGTCAGAGTGTATTCCTATAATCAACATTAGCTGGAATGCATAAATCTGCAAATAAAAATCTGAAAGCGCAATCAAGCATCCAGATACTGTACCGCAGAAAGAAAAGAGAAACTCAGTGAAAAGAAAACCCAGCGGGAATGAAAGAGAAAGAAAAGGAGAATAAGGACGGTTAAAAAACAGGGTAATCAATAGCAGCAGATTGCAGCGGACATTTGCATCAGGTCTGCTGCAGGCTGTCATTAAAGCTCTACACACACCATTTATTCTCCACACACTACTTCTGAAAAAAACAACACACTTAAAGGTACAGTTCGGTCGAAAATCTACATTTTGTCATCATTTACTCACCCAGCTGTTTTGTGCATGGCCTTCTGCAGAACACAAAGGAATGCAAATAACTGTTTTTGTCCAAATAATGAAACTGACTTTCATTGTATGGACCAAAAAAACCCAAACACATCTTTGTGCTCTGCAGAGAAAAAAAAAATCATATAAATCAAATGAAAGTGACTAAATAATAGAATTGTGATATGTTTTTATATGAACTCTCTCTTTGAAAGAAATTGAGCCACAGTGTAATCATGCAGATGATAGAGAACATAAGGTCTACAACCGATAAAAGAATCACACACAGAAAATATGCAAATAATTAGGGCTACCATCTCATAAAAGAATTATACGACAAACAGACCAAACGCAAATAATATGTAATTTGTAGGGCTGTCAAATGATTCACATTTTTAATCAAATTAATCAGGATTTTCAGTGGATTAATCATGATTAATCACTATTTGCAACGACACCTGAATTCTAACAATTTTTTTCTTACATGCATACCAAAAGATAAATAACAGGACACAGATACATAAATTTCACAATATGTCTGTTTATTAACACAGCCAAATGTGACCCTGGACCACAAAACCAGTCTTAAGTCGCTGGGGTTATTTGTAGCAATATCCAAAAATACATTTCATCATCAATACATCATTTAAGAATTTAATTTGTTTCCTTATTTTAGGTAAATCATGTTTTTTCTAGGGAACAAATGAATGAAACAGGCAGTGCCCACAAATTAAATTGAATGCATTAATGAAATAAATTCTGAATTAGCCTTAAGCCTGTATAATCCTGCTGGTGCCCCACAGCCCTGTCAAAGTGCAGAGCTTAGTATAAAACAATTATACATGCAGAACATATCATTAAACATGACTTAGTTACTACATTTCAACACAAATTCATATTGTTTATTTTTTAATGCACTTATAACCTTTGGATCTCATTAAAGGCATAATTTACACCCCAATATTAAACTTAATCCATCATGGATAGCTTTAATCAATTGCATCTCCTAACGTCGATTCATCGTTGACATCTCTAACTCTTTCAAAACACACACACACACACACACATCTCTCTGGTGTGATTGACGATGCCCGTCTGCTCCTGCAGGGTGACCCCAGCTCTCTGATCGATGAAGATGCGGTGTGCTGCATCTGTAATGATGGCGAGTGTCAGAACAGTAACGTGATCCTGTTCTGTGACATGTGTAACCTGGCGGTGCATCAGGAGTGTTACGGCGTGCCCTACATCCCCGAGGGCCAGTGGCTGTGCCGCCGCTGCCTGCAGTCTCCCTCCAGAGCCGTCGACTGTGCCCTGTGCCCTAACAAGGGCGGTGCGTTCAAGCAGACGGACGACTCGCGCTGGGCTCATGTGGTGTGTGCTCTCTGGATACCTGAGGTGAGCCACCTGTGTGTGTGTGTGTGTGTGTGTGCTACAGGTACAGATTCCTAAAGAACCAGGGAAGGCTGTGATCGTCTTTATATGTGTCTTTGGTCTGGAGGGACCGTGATGGCTGTTCTGCTTCTCTCTGGCATCAACTCGGATCTGCTCAGTCCTCCTACTGAGTCTTTAGATGTTGTGTTGAAGTCTCTTTAATGTGTCACTCCACCTGAAATTGCTATTGCAAATATTACCATTTTGGTTTGGTTTGGTTAGATTTTACGATCACAGTTTGATTCACTTGGTTCTTAATTCAATTTAATCTTGAGTCATTTGTGTATCTTGTACATTAAGGAAAACTAAAGCTGTAAACTGTACAGGAAGCCCTGTCAGTTGATATCAAAGGTTAAGTTAGGGCTGGGAAAATACATCAATGCAGAATGTTTAGAGCTGTTGTGATGCATCAGCAAAAATCAGAATAGGTCAACCTTGGGATTTAATACCCAACTATTACTTTATCAACATGAAATCATTAACCCAGCCCTACTCACAGATTATGCATCTCTGTTTTTGTTTATAAAAGAAAAGTTTTTTTTGTTTTGAGGCACTTTTTTTCTCAGTGCTTCACATTATGTCTGGTTATAACACGTTCAGGTGTTGTTCTCTTCGTATCATTTCCTTTCAGGTGTGTTTTGCTAACACGGTCTTCCTGGAGCCCATCGACAGCATCGAGCACATCCCTCCGGCCCGCTGGAAGCTGACCTGCTACATCTGTAAGCAGCGCGGCTCCGGTGCATGCATCCAGTGCCACAAAGCCAACTGCTACACGGCCTTCCACGTCACCTGCGCTCAGCAGGCCGGCCTCTACATGAAGATGGAGCCGGTGCGCGAGACCGGTGCGAACGGCACGTCATTCAGCGTGCGCAAAACAGCCTACTGCGACATCCACACGCCGCCCGGCTCCGCCCGCCCCCTGGGGGGAGTGGGTGGGGCCAGTATAGGCTCCTCCCACAGCGAGGGCGAGGCAGAGGATGAGGAGGAAATGGTGTGCGGAGAGGAAGATGGGAAGGGATGGAGCTCGGAGCGTGCCAAGAGGGCCAAAGCCAAGTCACGGCTGAAGATGAAGAGGGCCAGGAAGATCCTGGCTGAGAGGAGAGCGGCCGCTCCGGTGGTGTCAGTGCCGTGTATTCCCCCCCACAAGTATGTAACGCACTTGCTTTGATATAAAAAAAATAAAAAAAACAATTTTTTAACATCCTTGCTGAATTAAAGTATTAAAAAGAAAGTGAGAAAAACACTGTTCTTTTTAACATTTTATTTATCAAAGTATCTGGACAAAATATCATGGGTCCCAAAAAAATGTTCACAAATCAGTATATTATTATGATTACTGACGGATCATGTGGCCCTAAAAACAGGAGTAATGATGATGATGAATGAGTTAAAATAAAAAACTCACCAAATTGCTTTTGGATGAAATAGATACAGCCTTGATGAGCAGAGGACACTTCTTTAAAAATCCTGCTGATCCCAGACGTTTAAGCAGCAGTGTAAACTCAAACGTGTTTTGCTCAGATGAAGCTGTAGTGTGGTGTCTCCTGCTTCAGGTTGAGTAAGATCACCAGTAACCTGACGGTGCAGAGGAAGAGTCAGTTCATGCAGAGGCTGCACAGCTACTGGACGCTGAAGAGACAGAGCCGTAACGGCGTCCCTCTCCTGCGCCGTCTCCAGACGCACCTACAGTCCCAGCGTAACGCCGAGCCACTAGCCAACACGGTCTGTAAACGCCTCTCTCGCCGCGGACTCGGCTGGAGCCGCTCACTGACGCTGTGTTTGTGTGTTTGAGCAGAGAGACGGCCAGGAGAAACACTCCATGCTGAAGGAGCAGCTGAAAGCCTGGCAGAGACTCCGGCACGACCTGGAGCGAGCCCGGCTGCTGGTGGAGCTCATCCGCAAGAGAGAGAAACTCAAGAGAGAGACCGTGAGCGCAGTCACACCCTCAAGCCATGAGATCCCTCTACTACACAGTTACACGTGATCAAACGCCGTCTAGCTACAATACACACACCTACTGCTGTTCATCACAGCTCCACATCAGTGCACTTTTATTAATAACACGTAATAACAGTAATTACTGCAATTTGATGACTTCTCCTTCAAACAAGTGAACTATAGGGATTCCTTTTCTGAATTTTTCTGTAAATTAATTACAGTTATTATGTAATTGAACACAATACAATACAATAGTGGATTTAACATCGAAATTTAAAGTCTGACCTCAAAAGGCATGCTTTTTATCTACCCTTCTAACTTTAAATACTTCGGTGAGTAAATAAGAGTACTGGTAACCATTTAATATCCAATTCTTACTGTTAAGTTGGTTATTAGCATGAATATTACTGGCATACTGGCTGTTTATTATTACTTTAAACACACACACACACACACACACATTAATGGTAAAGACCTTATTCTAAATCCTTAATCTTACTGAAATCTTAAACTTAAAATTAGAAGTATATTGAGGCAAAAGTCAGATAATAGTTAGTTAATAGTGAGAACGGGTCACTAATAAAGAGTGGCCAGAAAAATGTATGTGTAGTTGTAATGTGGCTGATGGTAAGTAATTAAATACTTTTAGGAAAGAGTAATTTGTACAGTAAGCTAATTACACTGGTGAAGATGTAGTTAGTAATGAATTAATTACTTACCCAACACCGATCGCTGCATTACGTTTTGATGTCAGTTGCGTTGAATGTTATTTTGCCTGACGTGTGTGTGTGTGTGTGTGTGTGTGTGTGTGTGTGTTCAGATCAAGATGCAGGAGGTGGTGCTAGAGATGCAGCTGACTCCATTCCTGGTGCTGTTACGAAGCACACTGGAACAACTGCAGGAGCGAGACACAAATAACTTCTTCACTGAGCCTGTACTTTTAAGTGAGGTACACACACACACACACACACACAGCCCTTACAGAGGCTATTCCTCTACCACATGTTTTCATTTAATTATATATTTTTCATTCTTTTTAAGGTTTCTTTAAAAACTATTAATAATTTTAGGTTGTGTAGTTTAATTCTCTATTTATTTTATATATATATATATATAGCTGCTCAAACGTTGCTGAATACCCAGCATCACAAGCTGTATCATGAAAAGCAGTATACTTGCATACCTTACATATAGATATACTGTGAATGTTCTCCAGGTCCCAGATTACCTGGACCACATCGAGCGGCCGATGGATTTCCAGACCATGTGGAAGTGTTTAGAGTCGCATCGCTATCTCAGCTTCGAATCCTTCGAGGGTGACTTCCTGTTGATCGTCAACAACTGTTTGAAGTACAACGCCAAAGACACTGTTTTCTACCGTGCTGCGCTGCGATTGCGAGAAGCAGGTGGTGCTGTTTTACGGTATGCACGCAGACAGGCCGAGAGAATTGGGTTCGATTATGAGACGGGCATGCATCTTCCTCGAGAGCCAAGCCCAGATTCACCGCGAGAACGAGAGAGAGACCGAGACCGAGAGAGATTCATTGATGACGGTGAGTGTGTTATCTAACTAATAACTATTAACTAGCATAACATTACACTAGCATTTAACTTGATTGTCTTGGCATATTAAATGCCTGTATCCCGCCTAGGGATGTCAATTTTCCATCAGTCCCAGGATCACTCATTGTTTAAATGAATAATCAATTAATCAAATGATCGTTAACCTTTATACTGCAAGTGTGTATTGCAGTGTCATATATTCAGAGTCATGACGCTCTGAACACCTGCTTCCTCATCCAAATGAAAAAGGTTTAAATAAAAGGCTAGTATCGTTGTAAAATGAGTCGGCATCACTCGCATGGCAAACATGCAGGTGCCAAATAAAAGAGATTTTGGCTATGAATTAAGAATTTGTTCCCAAGTTAATAAAATATGGACCACAGCCACAAATTAATAAGTCATAGGAATGAATTATATATAGGCCTATGTAGTGCTGGGTTTTGACACAAATTTGACGATTCTATTCCCATTCAAGCTTGCCATTCTGGATATCAGGTGCAGTACATGCCAAATCTTCTCAAGGAAAACAAAATCTCTTAACTAATGCTGTAAAGAAGCTCACACTTAATGAAGTTTTTAAAATAGTTACAATTGCATAATATATCTGCTACAGTATTTATTTATTTATATATATACACACACAGTGAGGTCAGTACGTATTTGATCACCCTGTGATTTTGCAGGTTCTCTTACTTAGAAATCATGATGAGGTCTACCATTTCCAGCATAGGTGCATCTCAAAACAATCCTGAAATCACATTGTATGATTTTTTACAGTTTATTTGGGAATTACTGTGTCTCATAAGTATTTGATCACTTGCTTATCAGCCAGATTTCTGCCCCTCAAAGACCTGTTATTTTGCTTTTATGTAGTCCAGCTACACTCTGCTCATGATTCTACATTAGTAGCACCTGTTTGAGGACATTAGCTGTCATAAAGACACCTGTGCACCCCACAATCAGCCAAAGTCTAAGCAGCAATATGAGCAAAACCAAAGAGCTGTTGGAGCAATTGTCTGAAAATGGAAGAGGAGATGATGACTGTCAATGTCCCCCGGACTGGGACCCACGGAAGATCTCTCCTCGTGGGGCATCAATGATGCTACGAATGGTGAAGAATCAGCCCAGAACTACACGGGAGGAGCTGGTCACTGCTGTGAAGAGAGCTGGGACATCGTTTCCAAGGCTACTATCAGTAATACACTGAGACCTCATGGTTTAAAATCTTCCCCTGCTGAAGTCAGTCCATGTCCAGACCGTCTGAAGTTTGCCAGGGACCATCTGGATGATCCAGAGGAGTTATGGGAGAAAGTCCTGTGGTC
>JAUCMT010000145.1:173792-188748 GCA_032357475.1 Enteromius thamalakanensis | reverse complement strand
TAATCAAACACACCTGAAGCAGCTAATCAATTTCTTACTAGGTATACTTGAAGCTTCCAGGTAGCTGTGTTAAGGCAGGTTGGAGCTAAACTCTGCAGGACACCGGCCCTCCAGGACCGAACTTGATGATCCCTGCAGTACGGTTTCACGAGTCACATGCAGTGTTTCCATAAAGTGTATCATAAAGTGTATATATCTTCTTGTGTTTGTGTGGCAGACTGAACCAAACGTTAAAACCTTCAATCTGAGCTTCCCCTACCTGATACCTTGTGTCTGTGTGCAGGTGTGCTGCTCTTCTCTCTCTCACACACACACACACACATATATTTTGTTGTTTTTAAACATGTTTTTATAAGTTTATGCATTTTCTGTGCTTACAGCTGTGGTTTCCAGGCCCTGATTCCAGAAGAAGCACACAGTGTCCCTTAAAAGCGAGAGCACTGCCGCGTGAGTCTGTGATAACTGAGCAAGCAGCTCTTTGTGTTACTGGAACTAGGGCTGCAAAATAATCATATTCAAATTCAATTTACATCCTATAAATGTGTACTGTGTATATTTATGATGTTTATGATGAAATCAAGCGTGATGTTTCTTCAAGGCTTTGTTAAGTCATCTGTGTGTCCTCGTGTGGCTTTGAAGCCCAAAAGCAGAAGCACAGAGCTGCATTTTCAAAATCAAAGGTTCAGTGCTGGTTGAACTCTGTCCAGGACTTCTTTGTTGGTGACTTTGTCCACCCAGTGGATCTTCCTAATGGACCTGAGGGAGCAATGGTGAAATTGCTCTAGCTGTTTTGCACTGCTTTTTGGAGCTTGGTGGAGAGACAAATGCCGCTGTGTTGAAGAGCTTTGGAGCTTGACTGGCCTTTAGTACTCTGGAATTGATCTCTTGGTCCAGCAATCCATCGCTGGAGATTGTGCTGCCCAGGTACATTTGAGATCTGGGTGCCATCTAGAGGTGTGAACCTACACTGGTCTCGCGGTTCGGTTTGATTACGTTTATTATGTCAGTCTGGTTTGGAGGTTTCTGAGTATGATCCACAATGCATCTCTATTGAATGTGTCAAATGCCTTGGTCAGATCGGCTTCAGATCAGGCTTTTGGAGTTCCAGCCCCGAATAATAGAATACCAAAATACTTTGGTGCTGCAAGATAACAGATGTTCTCATCTGAGATGCCTCAGCGGTAGGGATGTGGGATATATAGTCTGCAATCGAGAATTTTGCAAAAAACATATTTTGCGCACACATACATTACATGAAGTATAGACTATTTGCAACAGCAACTCAATAAACAAAAAGTTTATTAAGAGACTATTAGACATAATATTGGCCATCTTTGCTCTGTTTAAACAAAAATCAACCCAAACAGCCATTGTTTTGCGTCTCTGAGCTACACGATGGTGTTTCGTTTTGAATCACCCGTTTGAATGACTCGATTCAATCACAATAACTATCTTATTACAAGAGTTCACGTTTCCTAGTAATAAAAATAGAGTGATTTTGGCGAGCTGTCTGGGGTGCGAGCCGTGAGAACGGCGGACTCCGAACCCTAGGGGAAATAACCCTAGCGAGGGTGTGACAAGTATAAGCATGAAAGGGGCGCTGAAAAGTTGAGCTGGCTGGCTGGAAAGGCGGAATAAGGCCTTTGCGGAGGTTTAAAGGACCTCGGTGGGAGTTATGGACAATAGAAAGGCCTACACGGAGGCTGGGAGAGTACCTTCGTGAAGGTTTTAAATCGACCTCTGCGGAGGTTATTGGAAATATGGTAAGCCTATGCAGAGGCTGGAAGAGAACCTTCACGGAGGTTTAAATTGACCTCTGCGGAGGTTATGAATTATGGAAGAATAAGAAAAAGCCTACCCGGAGACTGGGTAAGAAACCTACGTGGAGGTTTTGAGGACCTCTGCGGAGGTGGATAGAGGAGAGAAAGACCTCAGTGGAGGTAGGGGGGAAGGCGGCGGGGAAACCTATGCGGAGGTTTTGAGGACCTCAGCGGAGGTGGATAGAGGAGAGACAGACCTTGGCGGAGGAAGGGGGCGAGAAACCTATGCGGAGGTTTTGAGGACCTCAGCGGAGGTGGATAGAGGAGAGACAGACCTCGGCGGAGGTAGGGGGAAAGGAGGCAGGGAAGCCTATGCGGAGGCTGGGTAAGAAACCTACTCGGTGGTTTTGAGGACCTCGGCGGAGGTGGATAGAGAAGAGGAGAGAAGAGTAGAGAGTCTGAGCAGAGGCTAGTTGTGAACCTTAAGGTATGAATAGTTAGATTACCTTCTGGAAGAAGAGTAGTGAGATTCTTGGTTTGGCTGAGGGCTTCGTGGGCTCTAAGCGGATATAGCACCTGAAAGCATCGTAGGACCAGCAGCCTAGGGTCTGGATTTGGCTTGGGGTGAGCTGCTCCTATCCTGAAAGAGTGGGAAGAGAAGTGGTTTGAGTCGACTCCAGATTTTGAGAGGACCGATTTAAGGTGCTTTTGAAACCAAAAACCTTGAGGCGGGTTGGTTCGATTCATCTAAGAAGAGGGGTTCAAGAGGGGAGGAGGCGAACAAGCTTCTGTAGGTTAGGTAAGCTTGAAACGGCTGAATGGGGCTTTGGAGTTTGAAAAAGTACACAAAGTGATCTTTGTTGAGCTGGTCAGTTTTGCTGTGCTTGATGAAGAAGGACATAGTTTGTTGGTCGATGATGGTCAGGTCTGAAATTGTGGGGTGGATGTGCGTGTTGAAGGGGGAATTTATAGTGAATTCGGCGCACATGAGAAAGCCATAGAACGCTAGGGTGTACATAGCGTCTAAGGTTCGATCGACCAAGAGGGTGTAATATTTCCTTCTCAGGGTGGAGATGCAGAGTGTTAAGATCTCCATAGTTATGGGAAGCCTTTGGTCTGGGCGGGGAGGGTTTTCTCTTTGGATGCCCTTGATAATTATATGGGTATGGGTGTTAGAGATGGAGGGAGAATTCGAGCAGTGCATCAATTTATGAAAAAATTAAATCCCGCTCAAGTAACCTTTGATGGAGTTAGCTTTGAGGGATCTGGAGGAGTTTAGATACATGATGAAGGAGGTAATGGTTAGGAGGGAGAAATCCAGGAAATGGAGATTAAAAACTTAAGCGAAAGGTTTTAAAAGCTCTGCAGGCAGTGAGGTATGATTGGAGGGTTGTAGGGGCTACAGCCATTAACATGAAGTTAATGGATTTCTCGTGGAGCATTCTCAGAGGGTGGTCTAAATAAAATAAATTGGTTGAGGGCTGAGATCCAGACTAGATGTCTGAGGAGGGGCATGATAACGGAGGAGTGGTAACTGTGCTTGTTAATGCATTGGACTGTGGTTTCGTTGTCACAGTGGACGAAAATGCATGCGGAGGACCATTCACTTCCCCAGAGGGCGGCGGCAACCACGATGGGGTAGAGTTCATAGAGGGCCGTGGAAACTAGTTGAGGGAAGATGTTAGTTAATTCGTGGGGCTAGGGGAAGGTGAACCATCGGTTGCGATAGAAGCCTCTGAACCTCATGGATGCAGCAACGTTGGTTAAGAGTTGCATGTCTGTGGGGTTGGCTAAGCAATCTTTATAGAAAAAAGAATGGCCTTTCCACTGGGAAAGGAATGAGATCCAGAGTCGCAGTTCATCTAGGCAGGGGCCTGGTAGGGTTAGGGAATCCCTTAAAGCTGTCACTGAAGAGGCGAGGGTTAACGGGTGGTAAATGAAGGGTCTACCTTGTGGGATGATACACATGGAGAAGTTTAGATGCCCTAAAATGGAGAGGAGTTCTCGTTTGGAGTAGTTGGGGTAAGTTAGGAGGTTAGAGGCGAGTAAGGTGATTCTGTCAAGTTTTTCATTGGGAAGGGAAGCTTCAAAGTTTTGGGAGTCAAGGATAATACCCAAAAGTTCAATGTGTGGGAGGAGGAAATGACGAGGAAATCGTCGAGGAGGTGGATGAGATGATGTATTTGATAGTTGTTTTGGAGAATCCAGGATATGGCTTCGGAGAGCATGTCAAATATTTTTGGACTGCTTTTGCATCCGAAGGTGAGGCAGACTGCGAAATAAAATAGATTTTGCCACTGGATGCCAAAGAGGTGCCAGAAGTCGGGGTGAATGGGCATGACTATAAAGGTGGAAGTGATATCAACTTTGGTCATCCAGGCTCCTTTACCAACTTTTTTAATGAGTTTAATGGCTTGGTCAACGTTATGATATTGGAGGGAAATTTCCTCTAGGGGAATTAGGCTATTGATGCTAGGGGTGGGAGAATTGTGAGGAGAAGAGAGATCAATTATGAGTCTCTTTTTCCCTAAAAATGTCCAGGTTGCAATTCCAATAGGGCTGACCCGGAAAGTACTGAAAGGCGGGGTTGGGAAGGGGCCGATCATGAAGGTGGAGTATAATTTTTTTTATTAAAGCATCCACTGAGTCTGGTTCGGCTGAAGCTGATAGGAGGTTGGGGCAGATGAGAGACTGAGTGGGGATGGAACTGACGCCTGGATGGACACCGTTAGTTAAACCTGATAACAAAAAAATGAGAAAAGTTAGGGTCAGGATGTAGAGACAGTTCAGCAGAAAGACATGAAACATTGACGGGAGTCGATAGATACTTTTTGGTTTGTTGATTGGAAGAAGGGCATATGATTTTAGAATGGGCCCCCCCGCAGAATGAACAGATGTGCATGTATTTGCAGTTTGACAAGTAACATTTGTTTGTATTAAAGCTGATGCAGATGTTAGGAAGTGAAGAGGGAGGAGGTGGGCGAAAGGAGAAGAGAGAGGGAATTTTCGGGGTGTAACTGGTGCTTTTGGGTTTAGGCGGAGGAGAAGGAGTGCTTTGAGAGAAGGAAGAGAAAGCACAGGCAGAAGAGTCGTGAGTGATGGACCTGCAGATTACGCAGGTGAAGTTATGACAGCCAGTGAAAATACGGTTGTGGAGGTCCAGGTCCAGGGCGCCCCAGTAGATGCATTGGTTCCACTGGGACACCCTGGCTGCGGCTTTGGCAGAAAACATACAGTGGTAAGTATAGAAATGGGTTCCACCATAGGAGGATGCGAGCTCCGACACGATGGCTAGGTAGTCATGGAGCTTGCGCCTCCTATGGGGATAAACTGAGCATATGATATCATTGTGCCTGAGAAAAGCAGTGGAGAATTCTGGGAATGTGAGTGGGCGGGTTGGATTAGATGAGGGATTTTTGAGAGTTATGGTGAAGCTATCATACTCCGCCTGGCGAAGTGGAGAACACCAGGGTGGGTTCAGCGGCTAGGGCATGGCAGGAGCTGGCATAGGTTTAGCTGTGGCTAGAGTGTAGGGAAGGTGAGAGGAAGAGGGGTGGGGGAGAGTGTTGAGTCAGGCTGTAGAGATGAAAGATTGGAGCTAGAATGAGGGGGTTAAAGAGGGTTAACTATGCGGGAGGGCCCGGGCTGCTGGGGCTCTGAAATGAGAGGAAATAGAGAGTTATTGTAAGTTTGTTAAAATTGGGTGCGGGGCGGGGTGGCAGACCAGGTGGAAAAAAGTCGGTGGAGGGCGGCTTGCTTCGGCGGAAGAGGTGGCACGGGAATGGCGGCCGCGTGAAGGAGGCAGAGAGGCTGGCTCATCCTCTGGATCGCGGTCCAGGCTTGCAGAGGGAATGGAGAGGCTGGAGCGATGAGGAGTATCCGGGATGAGGTGGGTGGTTTCTGGAGGCATTTTCTGACTGGTGTAGTATCCGGTGGTAAAACATTTGGGAGGTGTTTGGGAAGTTCGGCTTTGTTGGCTTTACTGGAAAAGTTTATCTTGGCTGTGGAAGGTGTTTGACGAAGTGTAATGATGGTCCACTTTCCAGAAGGGGATCTGGCAGAAATGTATGATGAGGTGGGAGAGGCAGGTTGGCGGCTGGCTGGTGGAGGTGAGCAGGAGCGGGTTTGTTTAGCTGGCGGTTTAGCTTGGCAAGTAGGCCTCTGTCCTCGGCTAGCGGCCTGCGGCTTGCTGAACGGCAGGCTGGGTAGCATAGTCAGACGAATCTGAGGACATCTTGGTTTCTTAGAGTTAAGCGGTTGCTTGAATGCGTTCAAAGCGAGATGTGTGATTTGATTGGAAGTGATTGATTAGAGAACCGGCTGCCAGCCGTGTATGATTACAGCGAGTTATTACTGCATTCACAATCCTCTTGAAACCATGTTATTTGCAAAACATAAACTTAAGAGTGATTTGCTGCCATCTATTGGCGGGTTTTAATTTCACAGTTCGATTTTTCTGACTTTCATGTTTCAAATAATTTCAAATATCAGCATTTAACCTTTTATATTTAATATACCAACACAATATTTATGCATTTGCAACTGCAGTTAAATTAATTAATGAAATAATTTTGGATTAAACAGAGCAGAAATGCATCTAAATGCCACTTCAGATACAGCTTTTGTGTTGATTTCATTTGCTTGGTAACGGCCCAAATTAGTTAATATTCTATTTCACTTATTAAATATAAAAATTTGACTCAAAAGATAATGAACACTTTTAGAAAAAATCTCTTTATAAAAGGTAAAAATGCCCATCACATGCCCATCGATGTGCAGCTGGAGTAGAGGTCTGTCTCCAGTATTCTGCTTCCCCTCATAGCCCTGGTGACAAGAACGTCTTGGATGTCTCTCTAGCACACAGTGATGGAATCTATCATATGCCACTGCTTTAAACTAGGGTGCATTTAAGTTTTCTTGTTGTTGTTCTTTTGGAATGAGGGCTGTTCTCTTTTGCGGTCTTGCTGTATCTTCTCTTTCCTCAAGTGTTCTTACGCTCCCAATAGACGCTTCTTGTTTTTAATTTTGTTTTGGTTTTGACCATTTTATGGATGAAACCACGGTTTGCTGAACAGAAATATGTAGGGCGTAATAATGTATAATAATATAATATGATACATACACGAAACACACATATTTTGCAAACACAAACTTTTATTTTGGATACAATTAATCACGATGAATCGGTTTGCAGCCCTGGTTGTAACTCTCCTCTCTGGACATGTAGAATGCTCACAGTAGAAGGCACAGTGTATATATAGATATGATATTAGCGATGACATGCAAAGAAATAATTGAACTAATAACTGAACCAGAAGAGTCAGCTCCTTTACAGGAGAAAAATAAATCAAGCCTGATCCATATGAAATCTTTATTTTAGAGATGGGTGTAAAGAGTCACTCTGTCTGGTGTCTTAAGTCTTTGTCATGTATTTGTCTTCAAGTTGTACAGAATTGTGAGTAAAAGAGAGTCATATTTCTAAGTGAGAAGTGTATCAGTGGTGTGGTTGTCTCCTGCAGATGGAGGTGATATCTTGTCCTCGAGTTCAGTTGAAGTTCGTGGCTCTGTTCTGAAGTGGAAGACTCTTTGCCCCGCCGACCAATCAGATCCCTCCGTCTCTCTGTGCTGGCTAACGCAGACGCAGAACTCTTACTGTGTCCCCGCCTCTAACTCCACCCTCCACCGGACCAAACTGCTGCCTGACCATCCATCCAGCAACATAAGAGACGAGATGAGTAGAGGAGACGTAGTGAGTTCAGCTCCTGTGTACTGCACACACTTCATAATTATTAAACCAAACAGTAGATCATATGCAGGGATCTGCAGTTAGTGTTATGTAGTTGACACATGGCCTCATTATGATACATGTTTTGCATTAGTCGATCAAATGCATCAGTGAGAGTTAAAGATGGTTGCATAACTTTTCTTCCGCTATTTCAGCAGCACTATGACGTGTCTGTCGTGGATAAACACCCTCAGATGTGTGTGAAGGTGAGGCATGCTCAAACACACACCAAAGCATGACTCAGAGGCTCAGCTTTCTCATGTGTGTGTGTGTGTGATGTTTTGGTTACAGTTTTCTCTGAATGACAGCGTTCGGGTCTTTTGTCCGTTCGAGTCAGGTGAGGAGAGCATGAGTGAGTCTATCTGTCTCTGTGTGTGAGTGTCTCTCTCCGTCTGTGTGTGTGTGTCTCTGACTCTGTGTGTGTGTGTCTATCTCTCTCCGTCTGTGTGTGTGTGTCTCTGTCTTTCTGTGTGTGTGTGTCTATCTCTCTCCGTCTGTGTGTGTGTGTGTGTGTCTCTGACTCTGACCCTGTGTGTGTGTGTCAGAGGTCCACTCGGCGTGGAGTGTGGAGGTTGTTCCTGGATCTCTGCACCTGCTCCTGCTCCTGAGCTCCAGCTCCAGCTCCTGGTTTGCCGCTCAGCTGTGCTCCAGAGAGAGAGACTCCTGTTTTCCTCAGGGACACGTTGTCTCACGCCTGCTGGTGCGTACAGTTCCCGCTCTTTAAAGAGTTCAGCTCCAGATTCACTTGAGGATGATAATAAAATCTATTTAAAAACATTATGTTATGCTGGTGAACGCTTATGCTTTTTTAAATCTCTTTCTAATTTTTAATATATTAATGGTTAATAGCTGCATTCTGCAGACACATATTTCAGTATAAGGTTCATTCTAAAGAAATGGACACTTTCCATGTGGCGAGATATGTGGCGAGTAATCTTATACCACATTATTAGTTTACCTTTTGACTGGTGAATACATATTAATAACAGCTTCAGACCAATTGTACCATTATATTATTTGTTACTGGTGTTACCTTCGTAGCACTATTAAAATGATTCATTTTTTATTTTGAATTCCAGCTTTTTGACATATTTTTTTGTTTATTTTTTCTTAACAATAAAGTAGTTCATACCGGTGACTTCATCTAAAAGCTACACATGTATCACAAGATAAATCAGAACGATTAGTAGAGACCGATCACTTATCAGGGGCCTTTTTTCATAGATCTTTAGGAAATAGGAAATCAATTGATATCATCCATCTGGTTTTTATTCCAAAATAAATAAATAAAATGATTTATTCTGTTTATAAACTAAAAACTGGACCACAGAATGACCCACAATGATCCACGATCTAGCTCTTCTCATAGAGTCTCATGATGATGTAAGATTGTGTGTGTGTGTGTGAGGCTGTGCAGTAGTGTGTGTGTGAGGCTGTGCAGTAGTGTGTGTGTGTGTGTGTGTGTGAGGCTGTGCAGTAGTGTGTGTGTGTGTGTGTGTGTGTGTGTGAGGCTGTGCAGTAGTGTGTGTTATATCAGACAGTGTGTAATAACTGCTCTCCTCAGGACGGGGGCGCTGCTGAGGCCGAGCTGAGCCTGCCCTTCCCCTTCCTCTCCTCAGGACTCTGTGTGCAGGTAAAGGTCATTCACACTCTTATTATTTCTTTTCTGTTTGCACTTAACTCGTGTGTTAATCATTGGTCAAGCTCGCTCATACTCAAGCAGAAGTGATCAGATCTCCTCGTAACCCCGAGCTCTTTTTGCACAGAAATGTTTTGTAAAATGTCTAGAGAATGTATTAATCTAGTGTGCTGCTGTCTGTCTGTAGGTATGGCGCTTGGATCTCCGTGGAAGACGAATCATCTGCCCTGACTGTAAGTAGAAACATCTCTAATCGTTAGAGCACACTTGCTGACAGATGGAGATGAATAATCCTCCTCCTGATGAATCTACAGTCACTCACAGGCGATGGGGTCTGGTCACTGGCTCTGCGCTCGCTCTTCTGACTCTGCTGGCTGTATTCCTCTGCATCACATGCTACCTGATCAAGAGCAGCACATCAAGTCAGTCCATACACATTTCCTTATGATTTTAGTTTGGATTAGTTTGAGTTGTGATTGTGGTCACGAACCTTCACTTAATGTGTGTCGTTAAACCAGGTGTGTTAATCAAGCAGTTAGTTACGAACCTAACTAACCAATATTTAGATTTTGCTCGGATTCCAGATTCTCAGATAGTTAATAGTAAGTGATGGCTGTCAGTGTGCTACAGGGTGAGATGTGTCTTTGTTTCTGCAGTGTGGTGGAGGGCTGAGAGGCCCGTGCTGCTGGTGTGTTCCTCCAGTGACGCGGATCACGTGGCTGCGGTCTGCAGTCTAGCCTCCGGCCTGAAGGGGGAGCTCCTGATGGACGTGAGGCTGGCGCAGTGGGCGCCCTCTCTGGCTCAGCTCGGACCCGTGCCGTGGCTCTACGGTCAGTGTCAGGCCGTGCAGAAGGCGGGCGGTCTGGTCCTGATCAGCTGGAGCCCTGACGCCCTTCAGGGTTTTCTGAGCCGGATGAAGAGCGATGGGGTCGCTGAGGCTGGTGAAGAGGACGAGCAGGAGTGCTGTGATGGAGAGCGGAGGGAGTCATCCTCTATCACGGCTCCTGTGCTCCACGCTGCTCTCTCCTGTCTGTGGACGGGGTTACACAGCGAGGGCCACGGCCGGGGCTTCGGACTGCTGAGCTTCCAGGCTCTTAACAGCAGCAGCACTTACATCCCCAAGCAGCTCCGCGGTGTCCCAAAGTACTGTCTCCCGAAGGACCTGTCCTCTTTACTGCACGACCTGGGAGAGCCCACGAGAGCCCAGGGGCTCGGCCGATGCTGGCCCCGTCTTCTGTCCAAGGCGCTGGCGTTCTTCATGTGGCGTCAGCTGGAGCCCAGACTGAAGATGGGACTTCCCAAGTCAACGAGAGGTACAAAGCGAAAGACCCAGAGGAAAAAAAAGCGGCGAAGTAAAGCGGTATCAGTGTGTCTGTCCAGAAAAGAGCATTCAGAGAAGCATTGTGAACCAGAGCTGCTGATGAGACCCTGAAGAGAAGGAGAGCAGAGCTGCTGCACAGACAGACGGTGTCCAGCAGGGGGCAGGATCATCACGCTGCTGAAGCGCCGGAGCTGAACGTGACACAATACTTACAGTAAATACTCTGAACCATACTGTTGTAAGCCACATGAATGAATTTGTTGTGGTAATTCTATAGATGCCGTGGTACTATAACAACTACAGTAATCGAAACAAATTACTGTATCTACATCTGCAGGTGTATTGTTCTACAGCGCACTAGAGTTTACTGTAATGCTGTCAAACGATTAATCATGATTCATTTAGCTCTGTGTATATTTATGTACACAAATATTTAAATACACACACATACAGAAATATTTACCTGTCTATATTTATATTCATATAATTAAGTTATTTTTCTAAAAAATATATACACATGCCTGTGTGTGTGTATTTATATATGCAGTATAAATATATACAGAATGCATACATATATGTAAACAAACTTTTGTTTTGAATGTAGACTGAAGTATACTACAGTGTTTATTACAGTTATAACTTACAGTATACTGTAGCATTCATGAACAGATACTATAGAATGTAGTATGACTACAGTATGGTTCAGGGGCACTGTAGTATTTCTTGATGTGGCTGAATGTGTTCATTACCTCTGAAGGAGGTTTCACAGAATCCGTCCGTCCTTTTCTAGCTTGTGCTGTTCTGAACAATGCTGTGAACTTCATATTGTTAGCACTTTGTTTGATATTGCCTGTTTAATATGAATCACTTAATGTATTTTACTTTTATCTGAAGTAAATGTAATACATGTACAGTGACTGAGAACACTTTCATCAGTGTTTGATTTTGTTTTATAAGCACTTCCTGTGTCCGCTCTGTGAATAAATGTACAGAATGAAATGGAGCTGGTGTTTTTGGTTCTGTTCATACAGCATGTGCGTGTTTTGTAAACATGATCCTTCCGACAGCCGAAGGCTGCTATAAATGTACTGTATTTGCTCCCTGAAGCGCTGTACATTGCTGGCTGAAGATAAGAGCTGAAGCAGGAGAATGCATGTAAACACATTATATTTTTGTATAAAGACCTGCTTGACTTGTCTCTGTGTTGCACGGCTGATGAATCAGTGATTCTGTGCGGTAAATAAATATTATGAAACATTAAAACTCTTGGCTACAGCCCAGTTTAATAAATATTGTTTTCCTTCTGTCTTTGTACAACAAATGGATCAAGCTGACATGATGAACAGGGATCTGATCCTCCTCCTTTGGACTGAATTGGGAACGGTCTCGGAGCGTCCAACAGTAAAATGCATGCAAATAGGTCTGTGCAGCAGCAAGAGCGTGTTTATTTCGTTAAATGCATCAGAAATTGAATAGAAAGGTTAAACAAGGAAACATCTGTATATTCTCAAGGTTATCAGAAAGCCATGTTCCCCCTGGAGCTACAAAACTGTTGTGGTGATCTACTGTTTGTGGGCGACATGCTGCCGAGCAAGTTTTCTCAACGGCCTGATGTGCTTTGTTAAATGATCACGCGTTACAGCTCCCGTCTGTCAGAGTAACCAAATACTGGAAGTTATGCAAAATATAGCAAAACCCTCACTTCATCAAATTCATTCATCCGTTTGTGCACACAATGTCCCAGCGGCAGAAAGCCTGTTAGGTTTCAGTAGGATTCATGGCTTCTAGAAGAACTGCTGAAGACAACATTACTAAATAAACGGATGACAGAATAAGCAGTCGACTCATTTGGACGCTCCCTTCCTCAGACTGCAACAGAAAACCCTTTATATTATAATGACCCAATATGCCTATACACATCTGTCACACAATACACTATACCTGTGTTTCTTTAAAAGCACATGCACGTCGACATGAAACAGCCAATGACACTGGATATGTAACGAGGAAAAGTGTAGGGCTTTGTCTTCCAAGGGACTTCAGCTGGCAAAGAAAAGTCATTTCAGCAAGTTACTACATTGAAAAATGTAGTATATAACATGAAATAACATGAAATACTCTTTCCAACCCGCTGCACTTCTGTATCATGACCTATGCACGAGTTCAGCAGGGCATTCAGCTGAAAGAAAGGAGGGAGGATGAAAGGACATCAGCTCTTTTCAGGGGTTACTTGATCAGATAAAACATAAAACTATATTTTTCTACAGACGTGATAAAGCTGTGAATATAGGTTGATGTTCTGCATGATTGTATGAATAAGGTTTGACAACTACAGCAGGATAGTGACTTTATAACCACTCAACCATTTAAAGCTACTGTACCGTGTGACTTCAGAAGACTGAACCACCAGCAGAGCAAACAGTTAAATGAGCTAATCACACACATCACACGTCTCTCCAGATGTACAGATGAAGTGTGGATGCAGCACAATGCACAAAATCAAAATCATACATACTAAAAGTTTATATAAAGATCCCGAGTTCATCATCAGTCAGTGCTCCTAGTGTTCAGTTGGTTTAAATGAATGTTCATTCAGGCAGAAATGACACCATAATATGGTGCTTTGCCAATGCAAACATCATATATTACTTCATTTTCAGTACATTTCTCAAATGTGCAACAGTTTCTAAGATGTAATATGAGTCCTTCAGGTTTAGGGGGTATATTTGCATAAGACCCATATAAATAACTATGCTGTGCGTGACTAATAAACATGGGCATGCAAAACAGCACACAGTAAACAACCTGAACTTCCTCCACATAAACAGCACGAGAGCTTCTCTTCACACAATAATATTTGTTTTGACGTGTTTTGCTCATTTCAAAGGTCACTAAACAAACTGAGCAATATTACTGAAGAATTCAGCAGCTGTGTTACTGCAAATACCCAAATCATGCTTTAAATATAGTCCAGAAGAAAAATATCCTTTACGTAGTAAGAAGAGTGACGTTTGAGGCAGTGACCAGTCTAATAACAGCTACATTACGTTAACTTACAGTTTCTCAGAAATATTCCATTTAGTTCAAGTGTATTTATATAGTGCGTTTTACTAAATAAATCATTGCAAAACAACTTTACATAAGTTTACGTTTATACTCAGTAGTAGCTTGTCAGTGGTTGATGTACAGTAGAAATCATAGTTCATGATGTAATCAAACGGACGGTGAATGGCAGCAATGATTGTTTCAAGCAAACGTATTGCAAAGCTTTGTATGTTATCTGAGGGCTGGCATCCTCCGAGGGGTCAGCATCGTCTCTTCTCAGGTCTTCATGCGGGCTGCATCCAGACTGAAGCTTGTGTAATTCCTCAAGATGTTCGTCCTGTGGGAGCAACACAGAAGCAGAGAGAGACAACATTAGCATAGCTTCTGTCCCAGCCAAGCAAAGAGTGAATATGTGTGTGTGTGATCAGATCCAGCTGAAGGTGACGAGGTGCGTTAGGAGAAAGACATGAGGCTTTAGTCTAGATGTAGACCGAGAGTGTGTGTCTGAACCCCAGACATCATCAGGAAGCATCTCTTCCAGAGCTTGGGGGGGAATGTGAGGGAGCTCTACCTCCTTAAGTGGATTTTGCTATCCTAGGTACTACCAAGATTGGATTGGGCAGGTTGGATTGTAGTGTGCTAGAAGACTAGTTAGTTACGTAGTTCACCGACAAGCTACACAAACAGAATATAATCAGAATCAGAATAAATGGTTTGCAGTGATGACAGCTGTTCAAGTATCTTCTCAGTGAACTTCGACTCGTGTGAAAATACCACATTTAATAACATGTTTTCACTCCAAATTCACTTCCTAATGTTCAGTGTGTTAAATAAAGCCTTCTGTGAGAGGATCTGGCTTCTTACGTCTCACAGCTTCTGTTCTCAGCAGAGGGAGCAGTTCATTGTAGAAACGCTTCATTCGATGTAAAATATAATAATAAGAAAGTTTACGGTTGTTGCACGATTCTAAAAACGTCCCAGTAGTTTTTCTCCTGTGCGCTCAGGATTAGAGTTCTTCCTGGAGAGAACGGGTATCACTGTTGGACCACGTTTCTCTCAACACTGTTCAGCTTCTAATGTGTTAGAGAAGATGTTGCTAATTATTTTGTGTAGTTGGTCTGAAATGATGTGTACCCGCAGCAGCTGAGAGGAATCAGGAAGGTTATCTGTGAATCTGTCTTTAGGGTCTGGAACAATGTTAATGTCCAGAGGAAGCAGATTTCTGACCTAATGTCAAACTCAGCTCTGGTTGACAGATGAGTGGTGTGTGTTTGTGTGTGTGTGTGTTTTTGAGTATATGGTTTACGAGGACACAAATGTATCCGTGTTTGATGAAATTCAAAAACTGTACACAGTTTCCTGTAAGGGGTAGGTTTAGGTGTAGGGTCAGTGTAGGACAATACCAC
>JAUCMT010000145.1:122992-136962 GCA_032357475.1 Enteromius thamalakanensis | reverse complement strand
TTTAACTGATTGTGTTAATCGGTTAAACTTCAAATCGGTCGGTTAACGGTTAAACGGTTAAAATGAGCATCCCTATTACTCACCAATCCCCGGCCCCTCTCGCCATTATTTCCTCAGCCCAGAAGCAAAACAAGCCCAGCGTTGTAACTTTCCAGTCGCAAGCAACAAGGCAGCGCTAAATTGGTCGGCGCCGCCAGATGACGTCATACACAAGCCGCGTATCTATGACGTCAGCGCGACATTTCCTTTCTCTTTTTCCCACGGTTACATAGCGTATTCTACGCACCCATTCACCCATTTTTAGGTTGATTGATTTATTTAGCCATCAATTGTCAGAACATATATAATTTATACTGACCGGAACTGACCGGAGGTTCTCTATCTCAGGCTTCCCCGCATTGTACCCAATTCTTTAATTAATAAGTTAATCTGCTCTGCACTCAATTTATATTTAATAAAAATAAATGGTCTCCCGTCAATTTTTCTATTCTGTCTGATGAATTGTCATCCCATCCTGATCCTAACTTCTCCCATTATCTGTTATCAGGTTTAATGCAAGGATTCCACCCCGGAGTTTCCCATATCCCTACCCAGTTCCACATTTTGTCCCAATCCACCACCACAGATCCGGATCTTCTAAGCCCCTCCCTTTAGCACCTTTCGGATCAGCCTGATAGGCATTGCTACCTGAAAATTATCAGGAAAGAAAAGCTTAATTTTTTAATCTTTCCTCCCAGCATAAATTTCCCATTCCTAGTATTAACAGCCTGATTCCCCCTTGAAGAATTCTCCCTCCTCTACCACAGCGTAGACCAAGCTATCAAATTGATTGAATGAGTTGGCAAAGGGGCTTGGATGCCCCTCCACATGCATCACATTTTTGGGCATTAATCTCAACTCCCAAAAAATTCTAAGCTTCCCTCCGTAAAAAAAAAAAAAAAAAAACTAGACAGGACCACCCTAATTGCATCCAATCGTCCCGCAAGGCAGACCTTTCATTTCCCTCCTATTAACCCTAGCCTCATCAGTACCTGCTTTAGAAGATCCCTTAACCCTGTAAGGTCCCTGCCTGAACGAACTGCGACATAATTATAGCTCCTCCGTTGTCAACCGCACCCTAGATGCTACGTTCACCCTAGCGTTCTTTGGTTTCCTAAGGGGATCCGAAATTTACTATAAATTCCCCATTTAACCCATCCATCCATCCATCCATCCCACCATTTACGACCTTTCCATCATTAACCAGGAAACTATATCCTTTAAGCATAGTAAAACTGACCAACTAAACTGAGGTCATCACGTATATATTTTCAAATTGCAATTCGCCAAACTCTTGCCCACGCTAGAGTTATATCCATTAGGGTTCGTTGTTCACCTTTCTCCCGCCTCGCTCCCCAGACAGCACGCCAAATTTTCTTTATTATTTTGTACAAGGAAAGCGAGAATTCTTGAAATGATCAAAACACAGCACTACGAAAATACAGCCGTCAATCCAAAAATACAAAAAGAAAACAGTTCAACACCAAAATTGATCCAAAACCAATTATGGAGAGTGCACATCTTTGTGTAAAATCCCTGCATGTTATTGGTCAAACTACTTCTCAATTATTATCTTTAGCAAGTATGAAACCAGGAAAACCTGGGTATTTTATGATGTGTGGTCAGCCTATTTTATTTCACCACTGTCACCAGAGGCTTGCTTAAATAAATATGTGTTATAAAGAAATAGAGAGTGTGCCTTATTTTCGTAAAAAAATAAATGGGCCATTATCATGCTCCACTGAACTTATTTTCTTCAGCCAAAGTTGGAGACCTAACTGTGATAAAATTATTGTAAAGCACAGCCCCTTGTGGCTGATTTATGAGAGAATGAGCTGAATCACAGAGCTCTCTGCCTGCTCACTCAAGCGTGTGAACTTTAATGCTGATATCAGTAATGGTTTAGCCCAGCCGTTGAGACCAGAAGATCAGATCAATCTGTCTATTAGACACTGAAAGAGCTTTGATCAGAAGCTCAGAGCAGTAGAGCATTAGATTGTGGTAGAGTCTGTGCGCAGATATAAGACAAACAGAGAATAGGTGAGAATGCCAAGAAGCATGGGCAAATATCTTTTGTTTATATGGAGAATATTTGTGTGTCTGTGTGTTTGTGGTGTTATTGAGTAGGAGGAAGCACAGCCAAAATGTTTGTGAGCGTGCACATGTAACTTGTGTGGGTGTTATAATGTGTGCCACAAATGGTGAGGTAAGGTCACACAGTGTAATCATTGCTCTTGCAAGCGGAGCAAGCTGTGGTCTTGTGAGGATATTAAGAGATAATAGCATCACAGTACAGGGCCACTACATAAGAAGCAGAAGCAGTGAGGGTTTTCTGACGTTAAGGACTTTTACGTGGGGCCATGAGGTGTGAAATACATTTATGAGAGACTTGGACAAACAAAGAGAAGGAAAGACAAACACATGAGTTTATAAGAAGTAGCAAACAGAAGATGTACAGAAGTACACAGACAGTCACACAACACTGATGGGATTATAGGTCAACTTGTGTGGGTACAGGTACTTTTGCAATCATGGATTGCGCTGCGGTTGTGTCAATGTCATGAACCCACAAAGACAACTGGAATATATGCAAGAACAAATAAATGTGAGGTAAATCATGTGTGTACCCCTTTTTATCCAGACTTTTTTATTAACTTTAGTTTCAAGTATCAGGGTTATGTCTCGTTTAGTGATAGAGATATTTTAATGGCCCGCAGGCCGTCCACCAATGCCCAGCTTTCATCTCGTCATTCGGCGAATCCCATTCCCAAGAGAGGCACCATATGGAGGACAATCAGTGCCAAATTACGAGTTTTCCGCGGATTCCAGCCCACGTGGTAAGAATCCTGAGCCGGATTTGTGGGATGATTTTCCAGAACTGAATCCCAAAGAATCCGTTCCACTGATCCCGATCCCAGTTCCTGAATCACAGCCAGGAGTGCCATTCCCAATTCCAGTTCCTGATTTAAGGCCAGAGCGTGCCCCTGAGTTCCTGCTGCCAGAACATTCCCCTAAGTTTGGTAAATCCCCACCCGCCAGCACCACCATGGCCAGAGTGCCCCCCGAAGTCAGAACTCCGCCTCGGCCCCGATCCGTTGGCTCCACTGTGGGTCCTAGATCCTTCCTCTTCTTTGAGGTCCATCTTCTCCCGCGCCACCGTGGCCTTCTGAATCCCCTCATCCGCGTCCATCACCGGTAGCATCTGCTCCGCCTTGGCCCTCCGGATCCTCGCCATGTACCTTTAGTTCTGTCCTCTTTAGTATGTGTCTTGAGTCCTCAAAGTAAATTTCTGTTACTATCAAGATCTGTGCCTTGTGTGCTACCTGAGCCAGAGACATTACCTACAGAAGAAGTGAGGATAAGTTCTGTGACAAATACGGCTGAAGTAAACAGGATGACTGGACAGCCCACGGAAGAGAGGGGTGGGGTCAGCAGAGCTAATTAGCATATAAAGGGATATACACTGAAACGGGACTCTGTGAATGGAGCAGTTTCTCACAGGCTAAAAAGGGTGTTGTTTTACACTAACAATGAGAGAGTTTAAAGGCACAATATGTAGGATTTCTAAAAATATGAAATAACAACTTTTAGAGAATTTCAAACAATCTAAACCCATTATAACAAATATCATATTTACCCGAGCCCTACAGCAAATAGGAAATATACAGGAATTAATGAAGTTATCAAAGACAATATTTTAAAAATAAACGTTGTTAAAATCCTTGAAAGCTATGGAAGATATTGATTTCCTCTTTTATACTTTGATTGACAAACATCACAGCAGCTGATTATTTGTTTTTTTGTCCCACACCTGACTACAAGTCTCAGATGCCTTATTTCTAATGACTGACCATCCTGACCACAGAGACACCTTGTTTAAGACAAGTTCTTAAAAAAAGTTCTCTGATAAGACAGTTCTTCACAGCTCTGTCTGTCCTGTCGTGTCCAATCCTGTCCTGTACTATCTTATTTTATCCGGGCTTGACTCACCCTGTTCTGCCTTGTTTTGCCTTTCTAAGTAGAATTTCTGCCAGCCATTGGCTTTTTCACGATCTC
The DNA here is from genome assembly GCA_032357475.1 of Enteromius thamalakanensis. Classification (NCBI taxonomy): domain Eukaryota; kingdom Metazoa; phylum Chordata; class Actinopteri; order Cypriniformes; family Cyprinidae; genus Enteromius; species Enteromius thamalakanensis. The sequence goes on along the minus strand of JAUCMT010000145.1, from coordinate 132,867 downwards.
TCTGGGAGGAGCGAGGTGACTCGGGAGAATACTTCAACATAGACTTTAATCCAACAAATGAAAGGGTACAATCACTGGAACTCTGGGTTGACATATAACAGCGGACGCCAGAGGGAGAAACTGGGGCAAGAGGGAGAGAAACACAGCTCAAGACAGGACACAAGTCTGACAGACTAATGTTTTTGTTGTCATTTTTTGCTCTTTTATGGCTAGTTATTTTTGTAAGAAGTTGAGTGAATTGGAGTCATTAATAAAAGTTAGTTTTTGTTTAACACTTTGACTTTTACATTTCCTCGAAAAATATTAGTGTATGAAATGCTTTTATTTAAGCATTACCTTCACCATTCAGACTGACATGTTTAGAATTTCTTCATTACAGTGTCAGCTTTGATGCCTTTGTGTGTGATTGCTCTTGTCATCTTTGTCCAGTCCAAATCTCATCTGATATATAACTCATTTTCAAGACACATCTGATTTTTGCATACCTTCCTTTATAAAGTGGTATTTCTTTAGTTTTTCCCAGCAGGTGAATTTGATTTTAGCTGGGCATGATTTCAGGATAAAATCTTTGATTATCCTGGAAGAAAATATTTTAGCATCTCTTAAGGTTAGACTTAAGCTGCCATTTAGGCAAGCATTCTTATCCAACCATCTTTTAATGATCAGGGTTAGCATTGGAGTAAGGGTTGAGGCTGGTCTGTTTAGTAGGGATGTCAATGATGTTGTGAAAGATGACCTGCACAGCATGGGATGCAATAGGTCAATCAGCTTCCCCAAAAAGACATACAGGTCAGCCAGTGTCACCACCATGATGTTTTGCTGGTTAGCAGCGTGGTTCTGACTGTTCCACATTGCACGCCCTGATTTTGCCAATTTTATGTGTCCCTAAGTCAACATATTTTCTTGTCCTGGGAACAACATTTTAATGAAAAAATTTAGTCTTGACCATATCTCTACACCTAAACTTAACCTTAGCCATGAGTAATGCCTAAAATCAGACTTAATGATAGAAGACTGACGCTGATGTACAAACACCAAACACTGATTATAAGCCTAAACTTCACAAAAACTGGTTCTTCAAATCTGATTGGTTAATCACAAGGGTCATGTGGTACTCTGTAAAATCAGGTTAGCAGCTCCACATCTTGAGCAGTAATAATCAGCACACAATAGCATAGGGAAGCATGTATTGAAATATATATAGATATATATTTAATGAAATCAACAAATAGATATATGAGGGAAAAGTCACAAGTTTCTTAGCTACAGTGATATATCATGAAACATTAGAAAGCAAGCATCAAGTGTGAGGGTGCCAACATTTGACTATGATTTATATGTAAATCTGCCCTCAGTCTTTCAATAACAAAAAAAAGCTTCCTGCTCAACCCAGTCTCTGTGTCTATGTGCAGCACGTCTTGGACAGTTTAAGCAATCAGACGGCTGACTGACACCGCTGTGTTAAACGCTCTTAGATTGAGGCGGTGTGGATCGAAGAGCTGCTGTCTAGTTAAACCTGAGCGCCCAGTCAGCACGCCAATCAATGGAGGACGCAGCCGGAGCGGAGGCCTGCGGAGAGAGAGAGAGAAGCCAGATCACACTCTAACAGAGACCAGACGAGGACACACACACTCGCAGCTTCACCTCGCTCATGTAGCAAGGAACAACACACACAGCCCCTAAGCCAACCGCTGTAGTACAAATTAGTATGCTATTGATCAGAAACACTCAGGACTATTTATATACGTACACAAACACTTACCTGCAGCACGAGCACCAGAAGCCTTAAATAGACATGGCTCTACTTTGGGCTCGCAGCTACCTGCCTGACTGGGCCTATTTGATTCTGATCAGGTTTATCTGAAGGAAATCACAGAATGCTCTCTCAACACACCTCCTGAGTTCACAGCTACGTTTGTAACTGAGGCTGGAACAAAATGCATTCATTTGAGTAGCAGCATTTTAATACACTGAAGTATAGCCTCAGTAAACTACAAGTTTAGTAGTTTTATACTGCTACTCTTTAAGTGAACTTCCCATTATACTTTAAGTGTACTATACTATGTCTCTATTTAGCTATTAATTTGCATATATATATATATATATATATATATATATTGATGCAACCGTGTCATTTCAGCTTCCTTTTTCACAGATCTGAAGGGTTTTGTTGAAGCCTAGTTACACAGGATTGAACCGGAGCTCATCTCTGTACTCCGTGATCTACCGAACAAACATACCGTCTGAAAACACATAGATATGAGGCTGGATATGTGTGACGATAATGTTCAAAAGCAGCAGTTTTCAAATCTCCCAGCATATTAGTATAATTTGAAGTCATAACATATATTCTTCAAGTAATTCAACTAAAATGACGATTTATTAATCAAAACTCTGCCTCTATTTCTCTTCCTCTAGTGTTTATTTCATTTGGAAACTGCAGTGATATATACTTGTTGGTTCACGTTGGTACACCAAGATATGTTTATACCATGACACCAGGAAGCTAATAGCACACTTAATAAACAAATTTCGTAAGGGTGACCCCTCATCTGCCCGCACACACACTAAAAAAGCCATTAAACTTTGAGGCCATTTTTTTCAGCATGCTGACTAACATTCAGCGCTCTAACAGCCTGTCCTCTGATCCAACCCCGTATTCAAAGACACAGTGACCTGCTCTCCTCCTGCTGTTCTGTGTTTTCACACATTCACATTCTCTTTCTAGGTTCCTGTAGGCTTTTCATCTGTGTTTTGTCACTGGTGGTTTTAGTTTGGATGATTTGTATGGCTGGTGTGTGTATGTTTGATCTCACAGTGGGGCTAGGACACCGATGTGTGTTTGGAACAGCATTAAGAGCTCTTATCTCTGTGAAGAGTTTCTATTTGTAGTGCTTTTCATTGAAGAGTGTCATGAGGGATTTATCTGTGATGTTTTCAGAAGGTAAGAGCTCCCCTAAGACCATTAATTATCAGTAGATATCTGCCTAATTCAGAAGATTCATTCACACTATAGCTTGAACACACGCTGTTGAATGAGATGCAGCTGAGAGAATTCCTACTTCAAGAGTTGCTCATATATCAACAAACAGACTGCTTTTAAAAGGGTTTTTAGGTAATACACATGAATTGAATCTAATGCTATGCGTGTTGTGTGGCCTTTGATTTAATTTGGTGTCCAGTTACTAGCTCCATATGTATTTGGACACAGTTTTCATTATTTTAGCTCTGTATGTGTTACAGGTCTGCAAATGAACAGGCGTCTTTCCAGTGTAACACATTTATTAGAAGATGCGCAGAGTATCAAAATCCGCTGAAGAAAAGAAAAACAGAAAATCAACAATACAGCGATCAGAAATGGAGCTTCTCAATGTTTCCGTGCTCGTTTCTGCATAAACTATGTTATGGCTAAATGCATTTGAGCAGATCTCGCTTTGCGAGAGCTCCCCCTAGTGGTTTGGGTATAGTACATCGCTGCATACTCTTGAATAGCTGACTGAAGAGCTCTTAATTAAAACATATCAGAGTCCATTGAACGCAAATACAACCGAAAGTTTAGACACATTACCACCTCTACCCCGAAAGGTATAAATCTCTTACACATTTTCTCGTATAAGGATATATGAGGCCAGCATTATCATGCCTTGCTCAAAACACTAGTGCCACACTCTCCCCTACAAACTAAATGTCTCCTGACATTTTAGTAACATTTTAAGCATAGTCACCAGTTCCCTCCCAGGAGTCTCTAATAACTCTCAACTATGCTCCAAGGCCTCCAGAAATTAACATTGGAGGTAGGTAACTGCTTTAACTCTACTGAGCAGTCCCTCTGAACCAACAAAGGTTGGCCTAAAGTTTCATAAGTGAACACCACTGCTTTCTGTCTCCGTCTCTTTGGATAAAGTCTTTGAGGCTTTGTAGAGTCAATCTCAAGCTCACTGTCTGACTCATCATTGTCTCGGTCAATGTCAACGTCATGACTTGAGCACTGATAAGCATTTTCCGCAAGGTCAAGAGGCAAATCATCTCCTCCTGAACAATTTTTAAAGGGCAAATCCACTGCGCTATGAAGGGGCAAATCCTCTTCGCTATGAAGGGGCAAATCCTCTTCGCAATGAAGGGGCAAATCCTCTTCGCAATGAAGGGGCAAATCCTCTTCGCAATGAAGGATTCCATCCCGAGGCGCGAAAGGCGTCGCTCTTGGGTTGAGAGGCATTTGTTCCTTATCCTGCCACTGACAGGTCAGTACATATTCCTCCTCCTCCGAGTCACTCTCAGAATTGACAGAAAACAGTCTCTTTTTGTCTCTGCCCATCCTGCTCCCTTTTGGCATCTTTGGGGTGTTCTGTGAACAACGTTGATCAAGGTTTTCATTTTCGAAGGGCAGAAAGTCACACGGTAGGAGAAGATTCCTATGAATGACCCGGCATTTTCCCTTTCCACTTTCTGGGCTCACCTCATACACAGGGCTTTCAGCATGTTTTCTCTGCTTCACTACATGTACCTGATCTTCCCAGTAGGACCGTATCTTCCCTGGACCTCCCCTAGGAGTCAGATTGCGGATCAGGACCCGGTCACCGGGCTGAAGGTCTCTCCCCAACACCTTTTGATCATAGTAAGCGCGGAGATCTTCCATACAACAGGTAGTAAGGAGAGAAACCAGTTGCTTCACTCTTTGTACAATTGTAGGCATGAATCACTTTGGCTAAAGAGTTCTTCCAGTCTACTTTCTCCTCATCTGCAAGTGTACGAAGCATAGACAATAAAGTGCGATTGAATCGCTCCACTTGTCCATTGCCTTGTGGATGGTAAGCTGTTGTGTGTGACCCACGGATCCCACAGAGCTCTTTCATTTTCCTCAGTAGTTTGTTTTCAAATTCTTTGCCCATGTCATGATGGATTTTACAGGGAAAACCAAACTTCAAAGCAAAATCATTGAAAAGCTTTTCTGCAACGGTCTTAGCAGACTTATCTTTGGTTGCATAAGCCTGTGCGAATCTAGTAAAATGATCCACCACCACAAGAATGTATTCAAAACCCTGCTTGCAAGTCTCCAAATGAAGGAAGTCTATTGAGACCATTTCGAATGGATATGTTGTGTGAATTGTGGTTAAAGGCGCTCGAGTTTGTCTTAATGGCCTTTTCTTTTTCAGACACTCACACACTTTGGTGACAAAGTGCTCCACGTCACCCTGCATTCTTGGCCAGTAAAAGCGCTCTCGGATGAGGCTGAGAGTTCTCTCCACTCCTAGATGACCCATTTTTTTGTGTAGTTCTGTTAGAATCAGGGGATGGTAAGACTTTGGCAGGATCAGCTGTTCTCTCCTCCTCGTTTTTCTGTATAGTACTCCATCTTCCCCCACACAAAGTTTAAACCATTGTTTTAACAGCATTGCCACATCAGGATGTTCAGCTTTCACTGCTTCCCTACTTGGTCGTTGATCTGATTCCTTGAATTTCAGGACTTTCCCAATAATGCTGTCATCCTTCTGAGCTTTACGAATCTGGGCTGGGGTCAGTGATGGACCCAGATCACCTTGGTCACCATCTTTCACGAGGCTCAAAGCGTCTAAGTGGATAAGCCCTGTTCCTTGTGAGGGATTTTTATTCTCCACCATCACTCCCTCCGCTGAAGCTCTAAAAACATCTGGCTGCATTTGTTCTGTGCACTGCTCCATAAACTTGTCTATGTCCAGCGGCATGCGCGAGAGACCATCTGCATCAGCATTACTTTTACCCGGGCGATATTTTATGGTAAAATTGAAGTCGGCAAGCTGCGCAACCCATCTGTGCCCAGTGGCATTCAGTTTGGCGGATGTGAGCACATAGGTGAGAGGATTGTTGTCTGTATAGACAACGAAAGAAGGTGCATAGTACAAGTAAGGACGAAAACGCTCACAGACAGCCCATTTCAGTGCCAGAAATTCGAGTTTACCCGAATGCATGTGGTAATTTTTCTCTGGTGGACTGAGTGTTCTGGACCCATAAGCTATTACTACCAACTTCCCATTTTGGCGTTGATACAGTACTGCACCCAATCCTTCCTGGGAGGCATCACAGTGTAACACAAAGGCCTGAGTGAAATCGGGAAAACCAAGGATTGGGGGTTTTGCAAGGTGGTCTATCAAGTTGTTAAGTGTCGCCTGATGGTTTTGCGTCCACTCTATGGGTGTCTGTGATGCCAAATTACCTTGTTTTTTCTTTCGGGTGGACTTCCCTTTCATTGACACCATTCCTGATTCGTTTGAACTCTTTCCTTTTATTGTCAGCAACTGGTACAATGGCTGGGCGATGCGGGAGAAATTTGGGATATAGGAACGGTAATAAGACAGGAACCCTAACATCTTCCTTAGATCACCCACTGTGGAGGGTGTCCTTTCTTTCAGGGCCTGCACTGGTGCCATTTCCTCTGGATCCATTGTGTAACCCTCACCAGACACCATCTTCCCCAGAAATCTCACTTTTCGTTTAAACAGCTCACATTTTCTGGGTGAGAGTTTCACGCCATGCTGTTGATAGCGCTGGAGTACCAATCGCACATGGGACAAATGATCTTCAAAACTGCTGCTATGTACCAAGTTGTCATCTAGGTAGGGTTGACATATTGTGTCCCTGAGGCCTAACAAGCAGCTTTCCATACTTCGTTGGAACTCGGCTGGTGCCGAACTCAAACCAAATGGAATACGTTTCCACTGATACAGCCCCCATGGGGTTATGAATGCTGACAGTGGCTGGCTCTCCTCATCCAGGAAGCCCTGGTGGTAGGCCTTCCCTTGGTCCAAGACGGAGAACCAAGTGCTTCCACTCAACGCATCCAACATGTCTTGTATCTTGGGTATAGGGTGGCGATCCGGCACAGACTTTTGGTTTAACTCCCTGTAGTCACAGCATAATCGAAGACTGCCGTCTTTTTTTCTTACACAGACTACTGGAGATGAATATGCCGACCTGGAAGGCGTCACCCAGCCTTTGTTCAGCAGATCTTGTAAGTATTGCTTAACCTCATCATGCAACGGCTTTGGTATAGACATATACGTTTTCTGCACTGGCCTTGTGTCATGCAGTTTGATGTGCATCTTCAAAGATGGGATGCAACCAATGTCATCGTCATTGTAGGCAAAGGCTTGACACTCATCTCTCAGTACCTTTTTTACAGCTTCCTGCTGGGCATTGGTGAGATGGTCTAAGTTCACAGGGGGATCCCATGCTGGTGATGGCGATTCACTTTGTGAGCCATTAGCAGTCCTTTTGGGAGCTGACTCAAGCTTTTGGGCTTCCTCTCCTGGAGCCCCTTGAGATTCAGTGAGTTGGGTGCCTACAGGGTAAACTGTCTTCACGGATTGCAAGTAACCCAGGATTTGGTTTCGCTGTAGGGTGATATTCTGTTTTGCTGTATTAACAACCGATATAGGTATATACTTGACATGCCTCACAGGAATTTTCACCACTACTTCATTGAATTCCAGGTCCTCTTGAAGTGGGTTTATCTCACTGGGTGAAAAGAGCAGCTCCTGACCCTCATACTGAGACCCAACATGAGCGCGGACCATTATGGTAGTAACCTGATTCGCCGGCAAATACACAAGTTTCCTTCCATTTTTCACGACCCCGACAGTTAGCTCTTGCTCCCCACTTTGGATCAGTTTCAACAATGTATATGCCTCTTTGCGGGTGATGGAGAACGCAGAACTCATTATATGCAGCAGTTTCCTTTCCCTATGCCCAGGAGTGTCTTCCATCCTTTTTACTATCTCTTCGATGACATTGTACCCAATAATTGGATCTTCTGCTACTGTTGGATCACTGGACACTAACATGGGTACCTTCAGTAATGGTGTTGGGAAGGGTCCTCCATTGAGCTGAAAATTAATCTCCACCCACCCGATGAATGGGATTTCCGTGTTGTTAGCTGCTAAGCCCGTCAGGGTGGCCTCTCCTAATAATTCTTCTAGGGGCTGAACAACGGTGTCTGGAAATTGTTGTTGTCGCCAACCATCATTCACAATGCATGCTTGAGCCCCTGTGTCCCACAAGGCTTCCACTAACTTGCCATTCAAGCGGCAACTGACCAAGCAACGTTTCCCAATCAGATTAATGAGCTGCGATTCATGCTGTGGCGAGAGGTATTTAACTGCACAGGGGTGTGCGGTGACTGTTACTGAGGTTGGATTAAGAGCAATGGTGTTTGCGGTAACTGATTGGGATGACTGTTCATTTTGCGCATGGTCCATGGGGAGTGTCGGTGATGAAGAATGGGACACTTCAGGTAGGACTACTGATGGCCCCTTCTCAGCAGTCCTTGGTCGTTTCCCGGAGGTGAGGCCTGTGCCCGACATCCACGTGAAAAATGGCCTGTTTGTCCACATTTAAAGCAGTGTTGGCAGTTTTCACCTGTAAGCTCTTCTCTACATTTCTTACAACCTCGCCGTTGTTCTTGTCTGAACCGGGGTGATGATGTCTTATTACTTGCTTCCATTGCAGCGGTAATCATCTGTTTCATTTCAACTCTCAGCTCCTCTATTAGTTTTTGAGTGTCTGGAACCTCATTACTGGCCTTATGACATTGTTTAAAGTCCCTTCCTTTCACAGTATTGATGGCCATAGCCGCGCCGGGCTCATTTGGTGGCTGCACAGCCCGGACAGGTAAATGTTCTGATCGTGGTGTTGAATGAACTTCATGTATGCGGGGAGATTTACCTGCATGCAGCCTTTTCAGTTTCTCCTGCCTTTCCCCTTCCAGCTTAGCAGCCTCATTCACCACTTCAATCAGCTCTTCGTCCGTCAGTCTGACATTACTGAGATAGGGCTGTATCTGGAATTTCAGAGAGTCACTTATCAGTCCCGTTTCAATTGAACGAAGAAATTTACGCTGGATGACATCCCTGCTATAGCGGTCATCATCCCCGTCCTCGGCTTTCCACAGTAATTTGTCTTTCAGTTCAATGGCCCTAAAGATGAAGTTTTGAACTGACTCTTTAGGTTCTTGAGATAAGTTTATAAGCTGGTGGTAGAGAGCCGTTGTACTGTCAACTTTGTAGTGACCCTTCAAAATGGTGTGTAAGGATTGGAGCTTAAGTCCCCGCTTAATTTCCAACATGTCTCTCAGGGGCAACCCTGGGGTGACCGCTCTTACTACCGCCTCTACTATTTCAGCCTCAGAGTGGCCCTTCTCTAACCCCACTTCCATCTGGCGAACTAGGCTGGGGTAGGACAGCTTTTCCTTTTGTCCGCTTTCCCCTATTTGTCCCCAAATCTTAAATTCCCTCCTTAGGGTTACTTCAGTCAATTTACGGGATGCTTCAATCCTTTCATCATATCTTGGGTTACTTTTAACAGGCTTGTGACGGCCTCCTATCTTTCCAGCATTACAGTAACTTTCCTCATCTCTCTGTAGGTGGCTTAGATATTTTTCTTCCAGCCCACCTACTTGTGCTGGTTTCTCTACCATCACCTCCACATCAGAGGTGCCTTGTTTTACCTCATTCATGAATGATAGTAAATCTTTTAAGCACTGAATCACCTCACTTTCTCCTTCCTTTTCCTGCATTTCATCCAACATGCTTTCGACCGACTTAATGAGCAGCCGCCTGGGCTTACCTGGAGACACATCACATTTCAGGTAACGACAAACCTCTTGTAGATGGTCCTCATCTAACTGCCACAGTTCGGCGCTCACTTGGTCATGAAGGTGCTGGCTGTTGTCCATAACTAAGTTCGTCTCTGAAGAGGTAGTCTTTGTCACACTGCTCTACCTCTCCTGGCTGCTGGCTCGCCAAAATATGTTACAGGTCTGCAAATGAACAGGCGTCTTTCCAGTGTAACACATTTATTAGAAGATGCGCAGAGTATCAAAATCCGCTGAAGAAAAGAAAAAC
>JAUCMT010000145.1:81744-92673 GCA_032357475.1 Enteromius thamalakanensis | reverse complement strand
GCTGTTAATTGTCTTTATTGAATAAACTGGTAATGTATTGAATAAACAGAAAATATGCATAATGGATCAGCAAACTAGACATTTTTTATTATATTAACAATATTACAATTTCTATTAATAATAAATGGCGGCCCCCCCTGCCGGCCCACAGGTTAAAAAACCACTGTTATAGACTTTTCATTAAGACCCTAAAGAAACATATCAACTTGATCAAAACCACACTTTACTAAACCAGTAACTGAAACCAGCTGCTACATCAATCATAACGCATGCAGTTCATGTTGTCCCTCCCTTCCTGGATCTCAGGTCTTGACTAAAGTAGCTATAAACACAAGTCTGTGGTAAATGTGTGTGTGTGTGTGTGTGAGGGAGAGAGAGAGAGATGGGGTGGGTGAGAGTGTTTTCTGCTGCTGATAGTTCAGTGTGTGTCGGTCAAGATGGTCCAGAGATTCAGTCTCCGCAGACAATACTCACAGGTAATACTCTGTGTGTGTGTGTGTGTGTGTGTGTGTGTGTGTGTGTTCAGAAGCAGGAGCAGTAACCCTTTAAAGTGTTCTCTGACTGAGGAGTGCAGCGGTCTGAGAGGAAGAGGGCAGAGTTATTTTTGTAAATATAAAATCAGAGGAAAGAGTAACTTTGATATTGTTAAAAGTATTGTAAATGTGCTGGAGGAGGATTATATTTCTGAAAGATGAACGCTATGGAGCGGTGCAGGGAGGATCAGTGATGTTCGTTCAGCAGGTGTAGTGGTTCACTTAAAACACTGCCACAAAATAAAACCACATTAGACTCTGCTTTTGATTGCAGACTTTGGTATCTTGGCACATCTGAGTGCAGTTTGAGACCAGAGCAGACACGGGTGAGATTCCTGAGGGTTTCCAGAAAAGCAGGTCTCTGTTTGCACTCTAAACAGTCTTAGTCCTGGAGAAACAGAGGCGTTAAAGTTAAAGACATTCTGTTGCATAAACATTAAACATCATCACTTTGTCGGGGGTTCTTAGATTTCACATTGCAATTATTACAACAGTAAAAACTCTATTTAATGTTATATTATGTTGTATGTTTTAATAATGTTGACTAATGTTAAACTTTATTCTTGCACATGCTGTCATTCTGCTAAGCAGTGTACATGATATACTTAATGAAAAGTGTCTCAAATGTCTGTGTATTTGACCACGACTGCATCAGATGATCTCACGTGTTAAATTCAGACGGCATTTTGAACTAGATTATGACTTTTTAGAGGAAATCAGTCCTACCACCACCTGACTGCTCAGCAGATGTTCTTTGATATCCAGCTTGCAGGAACAGTAATATCTGGTGATTATGAGTGGCAGTGACCCACAGCACGAGTCCTTCCTGTTGTTTTTTCTGTCATTCTTCATCAGTATCCCAGTACACACACAAAAGCCCATGATTCTACACTCCTGACCTGGTCTACAGCGTTTTAATGTGAATGGCTTTACTGTGATCGGAGATCTCTGAGAGGTTACGTTCAGCAGCTGCTCGTAGTGACTTTACTTTGCTTCTAAAGGTGCCATTAGACCTGAATGTGCCCTGAACGTTGTTTTCACCATGCTTCATAAACTGCAAGGATAACATTGATCATTGAAAGCGTGAGAAAACGTGAGTTACAGAACCACAGAGTGCTTCCTGTTTCCTGTGTGAGATGCTACCAGCAGCTATTGTTGTCAGTAAATGTCTCGTTGGTTTGCTGTAGGCATGAGTTTGTGCACATGTGTGAACTTTGATGTAATCACTCTTTCATCTGCATGTTTAATGCATATTCATGATGACTGATTATTTATGTGGGCCATCGCTCTTATCCAGGTCACACCATCTATTTAACCCAAAAGCACAGAGAGATTGTACTCGGTGTTCTTACTGTGTTTTAAGGCCATCAAAGAAGGGCCATTCTGTGGCTTTTCCCACAACACAGAGCTTGAAACATGAAAGAAGCCCAAGAAACAAGTCTACTTTTAGCAAGACTGTTCATCAGACTACATATTTGTGCTGTTTTCATTCATATGAGCTTCTCTTTCTGTCTGTGTGTGTGTGTGTGTGTGTGTGTGTGTGTGTGTGTGGAAAAACATCCTCACATCCCAGAATAAGAAAAAGAGGGGTAAAAACAGGAAACATTATTCCCATTATAGGTATTCCTATCTTTGTGGGGACAATTGGTCCCCATAAGGTGATAAATATCAGGTGCGCACACACACACACACCCACACACACACACACACTAACCCATGCTGAGTTGACATGTTTTATGGCTTCGTTCCACAGGCGTAATGGTTTTTCTACTGTGTTTTCTATCCTCTTGCTCTTACCCTACACCTAAACCTCTCCTCACACACAGCTACAGCTACTTGTTGAATGCAGTGTGTTTTTTCTTTTAAGACATTTGGTTTATGAGGACAAAGAAAGTGCAAATCTCATAAACCATGTTCATGTTGCAATACTCATTATGTCAGTATAATTGTGATACTCAATCAAACACACACAGGTCTCAGAGACAGTGGTTTTACTCTGAAGAGCTGGAGCAGTGTGTGGATCATGCGGTGAGGAGCTCCCTCTAGTGACGGCGGTGTCCTGCTGAGGATTGTGGGATAGTCTGATCTGTGGGAACGTGAAGGCTTGTTTGAGGATTCAGTGACAGTACTGTGTCCATCACATAATATCAGTGACTCCAAAACAGGAGGTGTTGAATAAAGCATTCATAAAAGGTCCTTTGTGTATATTCAGATATATATATATGTTGTGTATATTCATGTGGTCTGTAAGAGATCTGTATAGCATGTATCTGAATGCATCAGAAAAGTGAAGTTAGTTCTGAGAAAAGCTTGTGCAGCATTTGTTTGCATGACATTTTGATATTTCTAAAAGAAATCATTGTTTCATCAGAAGATATGTTATATCTGTTTATTTCCTGACCACCAGCTGTCATGCGTGTGTGTAAGGAAGGCACGGAGAGGTTCGGAATCCATTTCAAACATCTTTCATCCAAAAGCTGATTTAAGAAGAATTAAACGAAGGCAGGTTCAGAACACACGTTAACTTAGACAATGACAGACAAAGACTGGTACAACTTAAGCAGGGAAGACAATCAACGTAAATGAGGGAGACACACCTGAAAGGAATACGTAAATTAACGAAAACTAGGTCACGGGGAAAGCACATGGGGAAAAACAGGCTACAAGGAACATAAACAAACATGGGAATGTTACACCAGCATGCAGTGCTGTTTCTGTCACTTTTGTTTTTAACTGCTGGAACCAGTTTGTCTGTTTTCTTTCGGATCTTGTATGACCGTGGGTTAATTTTAGCTCAGGATGTTATGTGTTCTGCTGACAACAGTACGTGTTTATGCTCAAAATACTCAAGTCTTTGAGATGAGACGGCAGAATATATCATAACAAACTCTAGATACAGAAGCACAAGACATTATTTTGGTTTAACGGTTTTTCAGCTTTCTAGATTAGATGAAGATAACAGCAGAGCGTGTCCAAAACAAAACAAATAACTGAATCTTATGTTGCAGTAACTAGTACCACTGATAGTCAGTCTGAGCCGAAGGGGCTGGAGATGATCAGCAGGGTTGTTTGTGTTGTAAATCAACATATTTGAGTCATTAATTGGTCCAATTTAGGGTGAAGACTAACAAACAGTGATGTTATGTAAGGTGCACTCGGTTAACCTCCTGTCCAGAGAGAACTGACACATTCTGGATCTTTCTGGTCTGTCTTCAGTCGGCCTGGCAGCTTCAGGCAGTCACTGTGTGTGTGTGTGTGTGTGTGTCCTAGAGGCGTTCAGAATACACCGGTACTGCAGGTAAACTCCAGGTGAATCCCAACAGCTGGTGACATCATCTCTTATGTGAATACTGCATCTCTGAGGAATGTGGTTTGTGATGTGTGTGTGTGTGTGTGTGTGTGTGTGTGTGTGAGAGAGCACATGTTTATAGAGAGAGGAACTCTAGAAATGTTGCTTTAAACTGGAGCCAAGCTGCTCATACTTAACCAGTGCTGTGGAGTAACTAGTCACATGTAACACTTGTTAACTATTCTCTACAACTTCTCCTTCAATAAATCCCTTATTTGCTGCTTATTAGGTCGGCTTGAGAAAGCCAACTTACTGAAATCTGACTTAAACTTCTTCTTCTTCTTCTTCTTCTTCTTCTGAGGCGGCATTGGTGGAGGGGAAAACCGCAAACTTTTTAAAATATTGCTGTTATTGTGCCATGAAATGCAGTTTTAAGAGTATTTCAGCTGAGGATGCAGTTGTTCAAAATGCAAATCTGCAGTTTATTAAAAAAGAGAGCGCCTTTTTAAAAGCTCCGCGTGAACACCGGGTGCTCATGTATCCGCCGAGGACAGCCTCACCGCGGCTAGTGCTTCTGACACCTGATGTCTGAAGTGGTTAAACAGGAGGTCAAATTAGTTTTGGGTATATCTCATAGGCAAACTTTGTTTTATAAATCTTTTATTTATTTCCTTTTTATTCCTGTTTCTATGAAACTACGAAAATGACCTCCATAGTTTCCTGATTCTGCCTCGATTGATACGTAGTAATCACTTCACTACCAGAGCAAGCTCCTGATTGGTTAACGCGGCGTGAATTTTCACTACAGTTCATATTTTTCAACTTGAGCGAATCGCATGAATCATTTGAAACATCGAATTTACAAGTTTTTAAACTTAAACTGTTTTAACTTTTTTTAACTTCTTACACAATTATACACTTTTCAAACTTTCAGCTCCGGCTTTCTCAAGCCAACTTATAGTTTGTCTCTACAAACGTTTTTATCGAGTCGATAGCGGCAGTAGTTGGGATTAGTGATGTGGAATAAGGCATTAACATGTGCTTAATTACCAGTAATAAATGGTTAATATGCTAGTTATAAGCATTCTAATGAGCAACTAATAGTTATAACCATAAAATAAAGTGTTTAGTTACAAAATAAAGTTTTGTAATAATCTGACTTCTTGTTTATGATAAACTGAGGAGCCCAGATATGTTGAAGCTATCTGAAGCATGTGCTGTGCTTCATTCATTAAAGAGCCAGGCTGAATGATGCTGTTATATAAGCTAGCTCTCACCTAAACACTGCTTCATCACGCTCTCTCGCTTCCATTCAGAGCCGTGCTGGCTGTTCCTCATCTGCCCCCTCATGCACCCCATTCCACTTCTGCACACACACACACACACACACACACACACACACACACTGTATTTTTAACTGAAGGCAAGCCCCGTCATTAGTCTGGACACAGTGGTTGGTTATGATTAGTTTTAGGTCTTGGTCTGTGATTGGTTGAGGTTGGTATGTCACCATAACTCATTGGCTAAGCTCTTGAAGCTTTTTAAACCCGTGAATGAATTTCCTCATTAGTTGTCCAACAGTGTTTTTCTTGCCAAAAGAGTCCCGCCAAGACAAAACCCTTCTCATGGGCTCTGGCTCTTTCTCACACACGAACCGCTCGCGCTGAGCGTAGCTCTGATGTCTCCACCGCAGCTCGGCGCTGTAAAAGCACAGGCCCACTCAGGCTGAATCGTCTTCGCTTTAAGAACCCTTCATTATCTCTGTTGGTCATCATGTTGTAAGGGAACGGCACGGACGCTCAGATCAAAACTCAGCTTGTGAATGTCTGCTGGCTCCATGATTTCTCCAATGGACATCATTCTGAACCTGATAACACCTGAGTCCTCTCCATCCACCTCCCCGACCAACACCGTGAGTTCAGTGTGTGTGAGTCGTCAGAAAACTCTGTACTGTTATGTACTTATGTATATATATATTCTAAAGTATGTTACCACTCAAAGCCTTTTGAAGACATTTGATACATTAATAAAATAATAAAACAAATATATAAAGTATAAATAATTTGATAACTTCGTAAAAAACAAACTGATTTAATTTTATCTTTATTGAATTGTTTTTACCCAAGTAAAGAGGATTTTATTTAGTGCTGACCTGAATAAGGTAAAAGATGTTTACATATAGCCCACAAGAGAAAATAATAACTGAATTTATTAAAACGATCCCATTCAAAGTTATTCTTGAGAGCGTGTTGTCTTCTGAACCCAGCTGTGTTTTATTGTTTAGTGATGAATCTGCCCGCTGTCCTTCAGCTCTGATTCTGGGGCTTTACAGCATTTCTGTGTATTTGAACCCAGCTGTGAATTATTCAAGTAGCAAAGTGTCACGAATTAAGTCTGTAAACTTCTGTATTTTTATACATATTTTTAAATCTTTATTATGGGAAATCCTTATTCAGATCACTACTAAATAAAAAAATGCATGATCCCTCTTTTGTTAGAATTTTGTTAGAATGAACATTTTGCAGATTCTTTGAGCTCGGCTGTATACGGTGTTCAGCTTACACTTCACAGAGATATACAGGCTCGGGTAACACAGCAAATGATGAGGGAATCAGCATTTCCTGAAGAGTATCAGACACACTGATGTGAATCTGGTCAAAGGTTTATAAGACACTTTCACAAATGTGTTCTGACATAATTACTCATGAAAGGGCTTCTTGTAGTTCTGACCCAAGATAACCAGGGATTTGTAGAGTTTACTACAGCAACACCTGCTCTGAAGAAGCTAACAGCCCATGTCTCCACTTCTCAAAACACTTATACATCACCCCAAAAAACACCAGTAGCTTCCTGTAAGGTGTAGGACAATAACACAGTATAAACACCATTACACCTCTGAAGAGTCCCTGTATACCACAAATACCAACGTGTGTGTGTGTGTGCGTGTGTGTGTGTGTGTGTGTGTGTGTGTGCGTGTGTGTGTGAGCTCAGCTTAACATGCTCAGTTATGTAATTGTCCGCTGCTGATGAATAAGACATTGTTCGTGGCCCCAGTCTCTCTTAAAGCAACAGTAAAGAGGATTTCCATCTTACTGAAACTGGCCTCTGTGTAAATATCAAGGATTTTTACTGCCATACTGAACCTAAGAAGGAAAGAACAGAAAGAGAACTGATATACAGTGTATATATATATAGTTTACGATATGTTTATTGTGTAATTAAGTGTATTGCAAGTTTCCACAGCCTTTATCTAATAGGAACATGGTTACACGTAATGTTGTGTTCTTGTTACAGTGTAATTAGACAAGTACTGAGTAATATTAATTAACTCACTACACGGTTAGGTTAAGTATGGTTTGTCTCTGGGTTACTTGCACGCAATTATGCATAATTATTTGTTATTATAATAGCATGTTCATGTAACATGAGTAGCATGAGTGCTGTGAGAACAGCAGTATTCAGTATTAATTATTAAAATACACACTATAATGACTGATCAGAAGGCCTGACTGTGTGTACCTTACAGTACCTGAGTGAGAGCTGAGTCATATTAATATCTCATGATGAATGGTTCTGATAGCAGTCCATCGTTAATCAAACAGAAGCAGCATGAGCTGTGGCTGTATTTACAGAAGACCACACAAACCCAGCTAACAGAGAAAATGATAATGATTATATTACAAAAACCTTTTTAAAGATTTGTAAAACAGCTATCCCACAGTGCCTCAGTTTATTATCTGGACTCTTGTTTCAGCCTTAAATAATAAGGGTCGGTTTTTTGAAAACTGAGACATCATCTGATAGCTGAATAAATCATCTTTCCACTGATGTTAGCAAAGAACAATATGAGATACAACTATATGAAGGTTGGGATCTAAATATTGAGAAAATCACCTTTAAATTGTCCAAAAGAACTTCTCAGCAATGCACAGGTGTGATATATGATTTTCAAAATATCTTCATGGAACATGATCTTTACTTAATATTCTAATGATTTTGACATAAAAGAAAAACTACTATTTCTACAAATACACCTGTGCTTCGATGACTGCTGCTGTGCTCCATTTAAAATAATAAGATGTCTTAAAATGCTGCCTATATCTCTCTATATATATATATATCCACTGTGTTATGTGTTCAGAGAGGTTCTATACGAATGTGCTATAGGTAATGTGTCCTGTGTATTTGCAGACCTGTGGCTCAGTGGGATGTGGATCTGATGTATTTACAGCAGAATGGTTAGTCATGGCTCGGTCAGACATTAGACTGGGGAAGACATTTGATTTATTGATGTGTCGTGAGTGATCAGAAGGGTTTGTGATGAAGATCAGTGAAGCTGGTTGTGTCTCTGTGAACATGGCTTTGACCGGTAAAGACCTGTCCGGTGTTCAGGAGGAGTGTGTGTGCAGTAAATCCAGTCCCTCTTCTCCTTCCTTCAGTTTTTCTCACACCACCCCCGACAGTCAGCTCCAGAATCCAGACCAGCAGGCCTTGGCTGCTGCAGAACTCGTTTTTCTGGGCCTTCTTCTGTGGTTTTGGAAAGTTTCAGACGTTTCAGGCCAACACAAAACAGATTCAGCAGCAGCATGGAAACGCTCATAACTGTTCAAATCACGAATCACCTCTCCCCGATGAAGCACTGGGCTCCGAGCAGGCATCTGTTCTTAGATTCTGCAGGTTTTACCAAAGCTAGCAGAAAACGTGCAGACCGTTAAAGACTGGATAGTTAGGTGTGCTGCTGGTGTGTTTTCCATGCTGTTACATACACAGCTCTCTATAAACACAGGTGGCTTGATTAAATCGAGCACATTTTGTTAGAAGCATTCTTTGTCATGAATATTCAGTGTAGTAATGATCTTGTTTAGGGTTACACAAGACTTGCTCATCTCTTTACAGTTTATGTTCTCATAATGACCGGCTGACTGTACAGTAATACTGTCTATTTACTGTCGTGTGACTGTAATGCAGATCAGCAGCTGAATTGCTGAATGTTTGGTGTTTGTGTGTCTGTGATGGGCTCTGTGGCTCCAAACTGGCAGAACTGGTCAGTCACGCTCAGTTTGTCCTTAATCAGTCTCGTCCTGACCCTTCCAGACGGCCCGCTTTATCTGACGATTACAGACCTCATAAACACTGTGAGCTGGATTTGCGCTGGACTGTAATCAGATTGTGTGATACACTAAGAAATCTGTTGCTGTCTGGTTAAACAAGTGCATTAAATCATGGACCTGTGTCAACATAACCTTTATGTAACGCAACATCATAATGATGTTTTTAAGAAAGAGATTGTATTAGTATAGCCTTATTAAAACTTTATTAATTGGTCAATATGTTTGTTATACTGTGACGGGCTAATTCATAGTTAATAATAATAATTAAAATGCACACACACAAACATTAATGACCATAAATTATCTTTAAATGATAATTTGGCCTGGTGTTCATGTGTGTCTACTTTAATTTAAAGACATCCTTAATGCTTTTAATTATGGACATAAAAAAGAGCTTAATTGGGTTGACTTGGACTGGTGTTTGCAAAAAAAACACAAAGCTTTTCTGGATTAAAACAAGTTTTTTTCATTTTGGACATGATCAAAGGTGATGTTGCTCAGTTCTAGAATCATATACATTCTATTTAAAATGGATTTTGATTCAAAAATCATTGGATTTTAAAATGTAATAATAATGCGATAATCCACTAGAAGCTAAATATTTTTATTTGGGAAAAAAAGTCTGTTTCAGTAACAGGTCTGAATGATTCGTTGAATTAAGGCTGTTCACGCTGAATAAATTAATCTATGTACAATTGTTCCACAGTGACTAAATGATTCGCAGATCTTCATAGTTCAATTCAAGAATCAGATCGATTCACTAAAGTGACTCGCGCGGTTTATACATGACGTCATGTTTAAAGCTCCACGCGGCGGTGGGAGGAGATTCAGAGCTAGTTGAGCTTTTCAAAACAAGTTTGGGAAGTTCAGAGAGAGAGAAGCCGGCAGAGAGTCCGAATGAAGAGGCGCTCGGAGGCGAGAGAATGCACTGGGAGCAGCTGCTGCGATCGAGGAGCGGGAAGAAGGTGAGTGAGGGAGGGAGGCAGGAGTGCTCTCTAATCTCCGCCGCCCTTCTGCGCTCTACAGACGGCTGTCACGGCGGAGGAGAAGCGCTCTGAGATCCGGCGTGACTCATGCATGTGAGATCATTCACTCTGCCTCATTGCACCTGTGTTCTGTAACGTGTTCCTTTCACGTCCGCTTGACTCACGTCCCGCTGTGCTTGAGTAACAACAAAGACGGAAATACCGTTGTAGCGCAGGCTTCCGATTTGTCTTATTAATTTAATATTTATTCGCAAAGTTATGTGGTTAAGATGCTTTTACAGACCTCTTGTTGAAATCCCTGGATTTAGTGTTAGTGAGAGTTATTATTGCTCATATATGGGTCAGATTAAACACTGCTGTCAGACAGACCTAGACTATTTGATCAGACAGGCGCTTTATCACCAAACCTGACCTCAGTATTCAACTCATTCTGTCTGAACGGATTGTTTTACTATGAGGTCGACACATACTGTACAGTCTTAATATCCCAGTGTTACAGCGTTCCCTGTAAGAAGTGTTGAAACTACCATCAAACGAGTTCAGTTACTAAGAGCAGTTTTCAGCAAATGTTCATTGAATGTGTAGGATATGTAGTTAACTAAAACAAGGCACTGCATTCCTGTGTGTGTGTGTGTGTGTGTGTGAGCAAATGTCCTCACAAGGATAGTGAATCCTGAAATGTGTGACATTGTGTGGGACAGCCTGTGCTCCCTACGAGGAGAAAAAATAATTAAATGATGTTTTTCTGAAAGTAAAAGAATGCTAACAGGATTTTGTAAGAGGGAGGGTTAGGGTTGAGTTGGGCAACAGAAGATATTTGGTCAGTATAAAAGTAATGGAAGTTTATGGAAAGTCCCCACAATTCACAGAAAGAGAGAGAGAGAGAGTGAGAGAGAGACAGAGAGTGAATGTGGGTGTGTGTGTGTGTGTGTGGGGGGGGTTATGTGGTTTATGACGACCCAAATGTGTATAATGACATGTGTATGACACAGGTATTACAATATGATTGT
>JAUCMT010000145.1:58677-72054 GCA_032357475.1 Enteromius thamalakanensis | reverse complement strand
TATCTATCTATCTATCTATCTATCTATCTATCTATCTATCTATCTATCTATCTATCTATCTATCTATCTATCTATAAGCACACACATTAAGCTAAAGAGTTTCAGTGTGATTCTCTTGATAATGAGTCCAGCTCCACACAGACTGATCACAGCTATTAACACATCATCCTCGGGTGTTTATCAGCTGATGCAGACGACAAGCTAAGTGTTCTTGAAGGTGCAAACTGCAGCTATATGACACTGAAGCCATGTTCATGAATGTGTGCTGATGAACTGTTGATTATCTGTTACAGCACAAACAAAGTATTGAGCAAAACAGATATTTTACTGAGAGTGGAGAAATATCCATTTTTTATATTTTAAAGAAGAATTAAATAAAGTGATCAAAAGCATTGAGGATGGATTTGACTGGTCAGTAAGTGATATTCCTCTGTAATATTACACTGGTTTGTTGAGTGTTGAATATGTAATATAAAGAACCTGAGACCCCACAGAGTCTTGCAGGAACTTTAAACATTCATGTCACATCCTTTCCTTTCCTTATATATGAGTGTCCCAGCAATCTTTCAATATGGCGTGCTGGGTGTACATTAATGAGGGAAAAAATGAACTCAAATGATTTTAGCAAATGGCTGCAATTTAACAAAAAGTGAAACATTTAAGGGGGTCTGAATACTTTCCGTACTCTGTATATCTTCTAGAGATGAGGTTTAGGTTAGGCTAGTTAAGTTTGGTTTGAAGCTTGATAAATCATTAACGGTTTGGATGAACATTTCACTTGCTTTAATTTTAAATAAATCTTAAATGTTAGATAAAACCTATAAAACTGAGTATTTACAAAATAATACTTGAATACAATTTAAATTGTTTATAGTTTAGACACTTTACACCCCTGTCTAACATACCAACAGATCTTTAATAAAAGGCTGTATAAAAGTTTTTCATATAAATAGTTTTATGGAAACCCTTGACTTTGCCCATCATGAGTGTACTGGGGAGCTGTATAAATGTCCATTTTGTTGTAAATTATTGGTGAAAATGTTCTTGTCTCTGTGTTTTCAATTGACTACTACACAGTTGTGCATGTTACTAATGCTTCACATAACAATATAGTGCTTACAAAACTTCCATTTTTTTATTTAACACGGTAATTTAGAAAATAACCAACTAAAATCAACATCCACTAACTGTCTCTATGGAATAGTAATTTTTACAGTACACTTAAGAATCCAGTAATGTGGCGATGCAGATGATCTCACAAGCACTGAGTAGGCTAACATAAATATTTAGGCTATGCAGGATAGCATGTTCACTTTCTTCTGAAATGTGGCCTGGGTTCAACAGGGTCCGTGTTCTCATGGACTGCTCTGTTTTGTCCACCAGGTGGTGATATTAGACCAGACCGACAGGAACAGAGACTCCTGTGGCAAATCTTCAAGAAATCTTTGAGTGTTTGATAAACACACAGGAACTTTTCGTTAATAAGTATTACTACTCGCTTCTTCTGCTTTGTGTTTTCTTCTGAACGTCGAGTGAATGCTAGCTCTGAGTTATACTAGATCATCTACAGTCATTATTTAACTCTACAAATGTAGCCCATGACTCAAATATGTCATAAGATTTTTTAATCATTTCTTTAATGAATCTGACGTCTTCGTGCTCTGTCGGAGTTATAGCAGAGTGCCCGCGGCGCGCTATCGGACCGGAAGCAGCTGCTCCGCCGGAGGGAAGAGGAGGATCTGGGGCTTTGTATCTTGCTCTCGCATTGTTTTCCTCTTCCTTTACTGCACAATTTTATTTCTCCTGACGGGTTTCCCCGTCTGAAACGCTTCAGACTCTCTGAACTCTCGGAGTCATGTGAATGTAGGCTACAGGCCAAGAGAAGAACTTCAGCAGGTTTTAGTCCTTCAGTCAGCAGAGTCGTAAAATACACTGACATTTAAACCGCCATTTTTAGGCATAGAAAATAGATGTTTTCTAAAATAGTATTTGTAATGGTGATATTTTTTTGTAACCCTAACTATTATAAACTTGCGAATTAAATTTTGCGAGTGCAATAATAATGAAAAGCTGAAGAAGTCATGTCAGTTCACCTCTGCCATCACCCTGAGCTGAAAGTGCGTATCAGTAACACGTGTTTCTATGTGGCGTGCTGTGTATACGCAGAAATGGACTTTTACGTGCATATGGTACGCAATGAGTAGAGTAGGTGGTGTGGTGTAATAAGCGTGTGTGAATACTGAAATTGCGTGTTATATGCACACCAATGCCGATTTCTGCGCAGAAATACCACGACGAATAGAAACAGAAAATCGTTTTCATGAGACCAGGGCTGTGCCTCCTCATCCTCATGATTTATTATAACCATTATTTGCACTGTACTCTGAATCTCTGTTGAGTATTGCACCAGTAGCCCTGTGTCTGTTGGTCCAGGAAGGATCTGATTTGATTTATTTTTATTTTACAACTTCAATGTTGAACACTAAAAAGTTCTATTCAAATATTACTACTAATTTATTTGTATAGTCACTTATGTTTCTGGTAATTGTATATTCTGTTCCTCTCATTGTACATACAATGATTAGAAATGATTCGAAACAAGAGCCCCTTACCGCCCGCCACAGAGAATACAAGTCTCGGAGAGCACAGGGGGTAGAGAGTCATGTTATGGATATAGTTTTTCATACTTAATTATTCTGAGTTCTGTGGCCTGTGAAATATGTATGAGAGCGCACACACGCTGGTGTCGGGCACATATGGCAGCACTTGTGCTTGTCTTGCTCTGCCGTATGCTGTGGATCACAGGGCTCCTGCTGGATCAGTGTGACTAATTGGAAAGATAAAGGAACATGAGGACCAGGTGAAAGTTCAATAACTCACTTACACACAGACTGCTACGCTCCACAGCCACAGACTCTCAGAGCTCTGCTTTGACGAAGTTAAAACATGTTTTATGTCAAGCTTGAGACGCTTTTACAATCAAATAACCCCAGCGGTCCTGTCTGACGGAAGAACCTGGAAAGATACGCACATGTTTATTAGACTGTGTTAATAAGCTCATCTCATAAATATTTCACATCAGGATATCAGTCAGTCCTTCATAAAAATCACCCAAACATGAGTAAAGCATCAGGTTTAAATATAAAAATGGCCAGTTCCTGCTTAACAGGTTTAACTGTATATCAGTGAGGACATTTTCATCTGAGAGGATGTTTTGGACCTTGCGAGATTATTCAGATCTGCGCGCGCACAGCGGATCTGCAGTCCTCTCGATTGTCTCTGCTTTTGCTGTTCATTGAACGTAACTGAAATCAGTGTTTTACAATGCACTTCTTATCCGGTCCCGAGGAGCACAGTGAAGCATGTAAAGCTCAAACAGAGAGCACGGCTGATCCACCCAAATGCAGTTTTCTAGTGGAGGATTTCTTGTTATTGAGTTCAAATCTTTTTTGCTGGTGCTCATAAACATATGATAATCGTGTGCTGTTCTAAAGAGTAGCTACGGCAAACAGTAAAAGTAGCTTTTTCTTTAAAGCATCTTATCAGTTTAGTAGCATGTTTTAACGTTTTTTTAGAATCAGTGAGCAAAAGCCTCTCTGGAGCCCGAGCACTCTCTCATCCAGCTCGCGAGAGCGTCACGCCCCATCAGACTCACTTCTCAAGAGGACTTTTCAAACGGGCTCAAGTTCTGAGGAACACAGGCGCGTCGCGGGCAATTCTCTAAAGTAGCCGCAAAGAACCTAATATTCGCTACAAGTATATATTTCTCTGCCGATTATCACACTTTACACGACGAGGCAGCGAGTTTCTCCTGAGACAAACGGATCTCTATAAGGAAGCGGAGACTGGTCGTCACGTCATTCTCAGGAAACGGTCTTTCCTCCCGGAGAGCTGCGCTCTTTTCCGCTGGCTCAATGCGCCTCTCCGTCCAGAACCCGCGGAAACCAGCCAGAAGGAAAAATGCCTCCTTCTCTAACGGACAGACGATCTCTGAGGCTCTTAACGGCGGCTCTCGCCGTGCTTCTGACTGCTCTCCAAGCGCGCACGGCCGGCGCGCTCCAGATCCAACAGGCGTTCGCGTCTCCCAACCGCACCAATAACTTTGTGGTGGACGCGGTGTCGCGTCGCGTGTACCTGGCCGCAGTCAACAGCCTCTTCCAGCTGAACGCCACGCTCGCCAGGGAGGTGGAGACGCGCACGGGACCGGTGCTGGACAACCCGTTGTGTCACGCGCCGCAGCTGCCGCAGGCGACATGCGAGCACCACAAGACGCTCACCGACAACCACAACAAGCTGCTGGCGCTGGACCACGAGCAGGGCGTGCTACTGGCCTGCGGATCCGTGTTCCAGGGTTTCTGCGAGCTGCGCGCAATGGACAACGCGTCGCGGCTGGCCGTCCGGTTCCCGCAGGACGGCGCCACCGTGTTCCCCAGCATGCTCAACATCGCGGCCAACCACGAGAACGCGAGCACCGTGGGTCTCGTTTTCCGAAGTCACGGCGGCGCGGCGCGACTGCTGGTGGCAGCGACCTACACGGGCGTGGGGAGCGAGTACTTCCCCAAGAACTACAGCAAAGAGGACCTGCGCTTCGAGAACACACCCGAGATCGCCATCCGCTCGCTGGACACCGCGGACCTCAGCCGACTCTTCACCTACGACATCAACCCCTCCGAGGATAACGTGTTCAAAATTAAGCAGGAGGTCAAGCAGAGGAACAAGCTCAGCTTCGTGCGCGCCTTCGTGCACAAGAGCTACTCGTACATCGCTATCAACAACGACGCGAACGCGGGTGTGAAGGAGAGCCAGCCCAACAGCATCCTGGCGCGCATCTGTCTGGACACGGACGCGCCGCGCAGGTCCGCGGAGAGCCGCAAGCTCACCGAGTCCTACATCCAGATGGGCCTCCAGTGCGGCTCCAGTGGGAACATCTACAGCCGCCTGCTCTCCATCTACCCCGCGGACATCAGCAGCAGCAGCGGAAGCACCGAACCCTATCTGTTCGGTGTGTTCGCCCAGGCGGGCGGCCAGGCGGCCGTGTGCGCCTTCCGCGTGCTGGACGTGGAGGAGAGGATCCGCCAGGGCCGCCGCAACTGCTCCAGCGGGCCCAACAGCAACGTGCATGTGCTGGACAGCGTCATCCAGGGCTCCGGAGCCGAGTGCGAGCACAAGGGGCCCATCAAGGTGAGAGCGCGCGCTACAGGAGCCACCGTGACAATGGAAACACAAGCTAAAGTTATCGTTTAAACGTGAATGCGCGTCAACCAGTGAGCATACTTGCGAGTAGAATTTACGTGAATATTTGCTGAAATTAATTGCAGGAGCGATTCGATCTGTAAAAGCTGTAAAACTAAAAAAGAGACTAGAAATAGCGGCAAGTTCCAGCACATAAATCAAACCTTGATGTTTTATGGATTTGAACGCAAATGTCATGACTGAATGGCTTTTAAATATCAAGGGTCAGTCAAAATGTTGACCCCAAAGACCGCCAGGACAGTCTTGTTTTATTTACTTCACGTAATTGATATATGAGGACAAGGGCGAAATTGTCAAATACACATTGGGGGGGACAGCTGTGGGACTTTTTGTGTTGGCGCATGCACACATTTTTTTAATCTTTGAATATTGGGGGGGACGTGTCCCCCTGTCCCCCCATAAGATTACGCCTATGTATGAGGAAGTTATTACCTGAGCTCATGATTTTCTGATTTTATTTAACACACTTAAAATGCAGAAACTGGCCCAGTCGCACAGCAGGTCGTGACAATATCACGAAATTAGCCTAAAATCAGTCAGGGACATGAATATTTCATTATTTTCGTGACTCCAGCACGAATGTAATACTAGGATCCCATCCTTTTACTAGGATCCCAATACTAGGATGCATCCTTTCGTGCTGGACTCTAGTCGAGTAAGAATCGTGTCCATGCCACGAAAAAAAACCGTGCGACTGGGCTGGGCCTATCAAATGCACGCCTAAAACTACGTATTATATGCACGCCAAACCCGTTTGTATTGTATGCATGCCAAAATCAGTTTTTGCTATAAATAGCACGCAAAACATTTCGTTCTGTTGATTCCTATTTTCACGAGGCCTGGTTTATGCTCAGAGTTTTCTGATCATTATTTGGGTTCTATTGTGGCATTTAAATCACAGCCAGCATGTTATCTCTAAAATACTGTTCACATTTATCAAGTAAAACACTATTAGTTTACTTTCAGGAGGGTGTCATAATAAGCTTTAAAGCTTTCGTTTATGCTTCATCTCAAATGTACAAAAAACTGCTTTTTTCTTTCCTTCTGTTGAACGTGTTCATGAACTAATAAGCACTAATAGCTGCTGTGTGAAGCAGAATCCAGAGCTCACTGTGCCTTCGCAGCTACAGAACTGGACGTCTGTATGTTTTAGTTGATTAGTTAGTGAGCCTGATGATATGCGGTGTAAATGTACACATCTGAGGTCAGTTTCGTGTTAAACAAAAAATCTTGATCATTTTCAGCAAAAGTCCGTGAAGCAGATTCTGGAGCAGCTCATTTCTGAAAACATGCCGTTTTTATTATGTGTTTTATCAGAAGCACATGCACGCCTGGTGTTTATTTAGCGTGGCTTTTGTGCTGTTGTCTTTGTTCTTTACGTAACTCTGTCTTTCCCATAAGGCCACACTGAGCCTGCTGGAGTCGCAGGACATCACAGCGGGCTGGGTTTGGGTTATGAGCGGGTAGCACTGCTCAGCTCAGTGTGTGTGATAGATTGCAGTCTGAGGAGCGCAGGAGGTCACGGTGCTCAGGGGGAGAAACTCGTGAGAAAACTCCTCCGCCGAATTCTTTCTCTCCCCCGCTTGAGTTCCCGTCACCCTGCCATGAACCTCTCGCTCTGCGCTCGGGAAAACACACGCGTGAACGCGGCTCTCATGAAGAACAACAATAGATTCATCAGCGTGTTAGAGGTTAAAGACAGCTGCGTTCTTCAGCGCTTCTGATCATTCTCAGGCTAATTGCTTATTACTGGTTTTAGATACAGCAGCGCTGTTGTTCATTTGTAGGGTTATGGATCTGAATAGCCCCTGACCCTCAGTAATCAGAGCCGTTCTGTGTGTGTGTGTGTGTGTGTGAGTCATTTACATGACAGAGCGAACAGGTACAAAGATCATAAAGAGCCACAGACGTGAGAACATCAGTTAATTCTGTTCATTCTGTGTTCCAGCTTCAGGAGGAGCAGCTGAACTGTGGGGCCGCTCACCTGCAGCACCCGCTGGCCCTGAGGAGGCCCCTGAGGGCCCGACCCATCTACGAGGCCCCAGGCCTCAGCTCGATTGCTGTGGACAACGTCCACAACCGCACCATCCTGTTCCTGGGGACCAACAGGGGCCGACTGCGAAAGGTGAGGAGCGCATGTAATCAGTGTGAGGGTCGTGTGAGCCAGGCTTAACCTTCATAAACAAACACATTCAAACCCTTCTGTCAGGCTCAGTGTACAGGAACTGATCACAAGCTCTGTTCAACCACAACAAATACACAAAACTATCACAGACAGAGCGCTAGAGGATCGATAGTTAGCGTGATTGCGGTCCAGACGGTGTGAAACCTGAAGTCAGTGGATGCTTGCTCCGCTTGGTAAACATGAAACAGAAGTTGCCGTACTCTTCTCTGTCTGAGTCAAACAGCTTGGGATTGGACTGGATGGTTGTGGTTTGCTAAACTGCTCTGCTGGAGGATTACTGTCATATTAATATGTTGTTGCAGGTTTTGATTATAAAAGACACAAAAATGTGCATGGATCATTCATTCACAATAAACACTGCGATATTCCTTTTAAAAATCTTTGGGGACTTTTACACATCACCATTTCCGAGTCTGCAGTCCTAAAAGCAAATAACAGACTAATACACTAATACACAGTGATCATAAACACAGATATTAGAGCTAAGACAAACACCTGAATAAGAACGTAATAAACCGGTCTACCATACTACTGCACCCTGAATATACACCAAAGCAGAATGTGTGTGTTTACTCGCTGCAGTGTTGAGATGAGCTGTGAACACACACAGCACTGTGTTACTGCACATAGAAACACACCGCTTCAGATATTTGATCATATGCTGTTAGAGGTGTTTGCCCTGTACACAAACCCTGTGTGAAGCACTCCTGGTGGTCCAGGCCATGTGCTGCTGCTGTCCGTCTTCTTTTGTGTGTGTGTGTGTGTGTGTGATGTGCTTCTTTACACAGAGGGTCGGTTGTGAAGGCCGTCCAGTCGTGAGAGATGAGTCTTCCTCTCTGCAGGAATAGAGTCGTGTCAGGTTCTGTGTTCTTCAGTGCTCTGGGTTTAGTTCCTGGAGGAAATCAGCGGCGGGTTTCTGGACATATAAACATGGCGATACTACTTTATTACAGGATTGGACAATATTTGGCTGAGATGAAAAAAAATTCTGAAAAAAACCCTAATCTAAATATTGAGAAAATCATCTTTGAAGTTGTCCAAATGAAGTTCTCAGAACTGCCTATTACTAATCCAAAATCAAAGTCTTGATATGTTTACAGTAGGTAATTTCTCCAAGGAACAGGATCTTTACTTCATATCCTAATGGTTTGACCCGTACAATAAATGCTGCTGTGCTCCACAGACATTTATATCACAGAGCCCTGATATTAGAAGTGACCTAATTATAGAAATATATACACATGGATCCGTCATGTGCTGTTTCCTGGAACTGTTTTGTGAAATTGAAGCAAAAGTTTTGTTAAAAGTTATGTTTGCATAAAAGTATCATTTTAAATTGAATATTATTTGTTGCTTCAGATTAAAGCAGATCTATATTTTAACCTGTGAATGGAATATTGGCATTATATCAAGCCCAGTCAGCTGCTCTTCAGATGGTGACAGCATCAGTGTTTGTACTGTTGATATCCGGTCCTCTGTGCTGTCAGTAAAGCTGCAGTCCGTCAGGGAGGTCTGCTCTTCACACTGAGGGAGAAACATGAGACACACACACACTGGCTAAAGATTATTCATGTGCACACAGCCTCAGAAAACATCTGCGAGCCTCAAACGTCGGAACAAAGGAGCTGTAATTAGGGCCAGATTCCAGGAAGGTGTGTCAGAGTCAGAGTGTTTCATTCGTACAGATAAGAGTCTCTGGCTGCGGGGGTCTCGTGTGAAGAGCTCAGAAAAGCCTTTTTGTTTCC
The DNA here is from genome assembly GCA_032357475.1 of Enteromius thamalakanensis. Classification (NCBI taxonomy): domain Eukaryota; kingdom Metazoa; phylum Chordata; class Actinopteri; order Cypriniformes; family Cyprinidae; genus Enteromius; species Enteromius thamalakanensis. The sequence goes on along the minus strand of JAUCMT010000145.1, from coordinate 62,871 downwards.
CTGCCAAACACAGGGACGAGGTCTGCGCACGTGTGTGTGTGTGTGTGTGTGTGTGAACTAACATCAAACGTGCACAGCACCACTGATGGTCTCCGGTAGTAATAACATGTTATTTATGGTGATGTAAACTGTGTTCCTACAGTTTCTAGTTTTCTATTGTATTGTTACTGTTACACTGTTGTAATGACCAGGTACAGTAATATCACGGTAATTTGAGTCTCTCGTCTCTCACAGCGCTCTGCAGCTTCTGAGCTCGTGAACACACTGATAACGTGTCTCTGACTGTCACTTGTGTGTATTTAGTCCTCTTAAGATGTGAGTCAGGATGTCTTGCTTTTGTGTAAATGAGCAGCGCTGTGATTGGCTGACAGCCACATAGCTGCTGGTATGTTTCATCCATTCAGTGGCGAGCTGCTGTGAATATTAATGATGAGCTCTACAGTCTTTTCCATATATATACACGTCTCTGAGTGTGTTGTGCGGGTGGTTCGATGATGCCACTGATGGGTTCAGGAGTGTGTAATGTGATTTGGGACGGTGAGATAAGCTTATTTAGGGATCTGTGATAGTAGAGTCTAATTCAGTTAGAGCTCAACCTCGGCTTATCTGTCTGTCCTTCTCTCCGTCTGTTCATCTGGTCATACAGTACTAGCTCTTACATTCATGCTTGTGCAGCTGCACTGTACTGAATAAAGTCAGCTTTGTCTTAACTTCCACCGGCCACACACACACACACACGCACACACACACACACACACTCACACACGCACACACACACACACACACACACACACACACACGCAGTTAAAATGGTTTTCTGAAAAGAAGTTTTTGGTTTTGTTTTTGGTAATCAAGATGTGAGTACGTGTTCCAGTCGGTTATGAATCTCAGTCCATGCAGCAACAATAGAAACACTCGTGATAGTTAACCTTGAACTAGTTCTGAATGTTTGGGGTCATCAGTTATCAAAGCTGTGTAAATATTGGTCAGAATCTGATATGATTACTCACAGCTCCACAGATCGTGTTGTTTGATGTCTTCCCATAAACACTATTATATTGTCATTCAGACGGATTCATAACCGCTCGTATTCCTCCATTCCCTCTCAGCTACCCCCCCACTAAACTGTTAAAAGCTTTAGGAGGTCTGGGAGAAGTCCGCGGGCCGAGGGGAGTCACCACAGCACCACTGTAACGTTCCCTGCTGGACACTGTCTCTAGACTAAAAAAAAACACATAATTTATAGAGTTTTTGATGTATTATTTTGTAATATTGGTGTTTTTTATGTTTTTGCTGTAGCATGTTTCTCACCTCGTTATGAGGAGACACTCTCCCAAGCCGCAGATGCTTTAACTGTCTTCAGACGTGGATGAGCAAACATGATGAACATTATCAAAACAAAAATATATGATATGATATGAAATCGTGGATAGACACACTCTTCATTCACTCCTCTCTGTGTCTCTGAAGGCCATTTCTAGAATAACTGAAGTATGTAGATCTGTGTATGTAAATGTTAATTATGTTAATTTTAAAACACCCGAAGCCCATTACAGTGTCTGAGCTGAAAGACATGCTCAGACTCCAGACAGACAGTTGCTGAGTGCAGTCGAGGTGAGCGCAGTGTGTGTGTGTGTGTGTGTGCGTGTGTGTGCGTGTGTGTGTGTGCGTGCTCTGATGAAACTTGTCTACATTTGCAATTAGCACTTTGTCTCTGAAGGATGATTTTGGCGATGATGAGAAATGTTTCACACCCACCGACTGTTCTCCTGCTCTTTTCTCAACATTCAGAAGATGCTAATTATGGTGAATTATGATACCATATCATTATCACACTCTTCCTCTCATCTGCTGCCTCCTCGTTTAAAGCTAGGTGTCACGGAGAGGCAGTGATAGAAACAGCACTGTGAGATACAGTACGGTCCAGATAAAGCACACGTCAAGCTCACACGACCTCTTCCTGTCCATCATCATCATCATCATCATCATCATGGAAGTGTACGTGTCTGTCAGCTCAGGTGCGTGTGCTGAATCATGTGTTTCTTCACAGCTGTCTCTGCGGGCTAACCTGTCCGTGGCCAATCAGTGGTCACTAAAACTCCCTGCTAACGACCCCGTTCACCACATCATGACCTTCGACCCCAGTGACCCCAACTACCTGTACCTGATGAGCACACACCACGTGAGTAGCTGCACACACGCATCACGCTTATCTCTTAAGAAGCGCTGGCTTCCTCACAGAAGGGATGGTTGGGATATTTTAAGCTGTTTTGTGTGGTGTGTGTGATCAGACGCTCTGTTTATCACGTTCTGCTGTGAGTGAGTTTGGCACAGAGAGCTCTGTGTGAAGAATCATACTCTCTGATGGAGCTGTGAAACTCAGCATATGACTGTGTGTTAGTCTGGTGCTCACGAGTGTGTGTGTGTGTGTTTAGCTCCTGCGGGTTCAGGTGTCTGCGTGTGGACAGTACAGCTCCTGCGGCGAGTGTGTGAGCTCTGGAGATGCTCACTGCGGCTGGTGCACACTGGAGAGAAGGTAAAGCACTGACCCTCGGAGCATCCGTCTCCATTCACTAACACTGTTTCTGCTAAACAGCATCTTTCATGTTTGAGAGCAGAAAGAGAAGTGGACCTCTGGGATTTAGTGACCGTTAAGCAAGGAAGGACACAATGGCATGCGTGGAATCTGCGTGTTTCAGAGCTTGAGATGTTTTGGGCTGGTTTTCCGGTGGAGTTGAATGTCTCAGGCGTCCTCTGCTTCGCTCAGTCCTCACATCTACATGTGCTAATTGTTCTCGTGATAGTGGCTCTTTCAGAGGAAAATGTCAAGTTGCACTGAGAGACTTTTCATCCCATCTGTGCGATAGAGAGAGAGTCTGCATACATGATGAGGCCAATACTCTATTTTGTTGTACATGCACTTTATTAAATCAAAGTTTCTGTAGTAATTCATATTTAATTAGCCTAACTAATTAGACAATTGTATCACAGTGGAACGATTTCACATAAGTTCAACAAAAAACACAATAGCTCTTCAGACTGTGGTAACCGGATCTGTTTTCTCTGCCATGGCTCAACATCAGCTCTATATCTCACTGCTCAGTAAAGTGCGGTAGACATACCTTGAGTGAAGTCTTGTGTATCCACCGGTCAGAGTTCACCAAAGCTGATCTTCCAGGAGCCTGAGTGTGTCTGCTGTGTTAGCGTGCACATGATTGGACCGTTCAGTGCTTCTGTGTTGGGTGGCTCTGTGTGCATCGCAGACTCGAGGATGTGTGTGTCTGATGTGTGTGTTGTTTGTGGCAGGTGTTCGGTTCAGAAGGACTGCTCCAGCGGGTCTCTGAGTCGCTCGTGGATCAGCACAGAAGACGGAGTCCAGCAGTGTCCCTCCATGACCATCACACCCTCAGAGATCAGCTACTCCGCACCCATGAGGGTACAACACACACACACACACACACACACACACACACACACACACACACAGCAGCACAAACTTTTCACAGACTTTTCATTTAAATACACATGCAGCAACCTTCCCGTAAGACATTATAAAACATGTGCGTTACCTTTGCTTTATTTATGAGAAGTAACTCTCCTTCTGTAAGCGCTCGGTCCTCAGCGCTCACTTCAGGAGCATGTTTGTGTAGTGATCTGATTAACATAACTCACAGCCAGTGAACAAACAGAGACAATGTGTGAAATGAAATGACTCCATAAACAAGCCTATTCTTAGTGAGCTCGCAGACAAGCAGCCCAGAGTGTGTGAAAGACACTACAGGACATCTGATTCTGAGATCAAGATTTCAAGACTTTGTGATTTCTAAGATGTGAAGCTCAGATTGCAGGCTGTTTGCTGTAAGTGTTGCTCTTTCATGTGAAAGATCTCATGTGAAGGATATCTAGGGTGATTAGGTGAGCTTCTGTCCTGGATGGATCTCTTGCTGCTAGAGGAAATGACTCTTCAGCCCAAACAGGAAACAGGAAACAGGCAGCACTGTCAGGAAGTCTGCCATCCTGACAACAATAGAGCTCAATGTGGCGTGTGATAGCAGAGATGAGTGTGTGAAGAGAGAGGAGTCCTGGGGGGTATTCCAGAAAGCTTGGTTAACTTACTATTTGGTAAAACATAACCTCTGGGTTGATTGACCCCAAACCCGCATACCGTGAGTATGTCGGTTCCAAAACACCCGA
>JAUCMT010000145.1:40154-52285 GCA_032357475.1 Enteromius thamalakanensis | reverse complement strand
CTGACCCTACACCTAAACCTACCCCTTACAGGAAACACACACACTTCTACATTCTCAAACACTTCATTCTGTGTGATAAGCTTGTTTCCTCATGGAGACCTAAGAAATGTCAAAATTTACTGTTATTCCTATCTTTGTGGGGACAATTGGTCCCTATAACATGATAAATACCAGGTGCACACACACGCACACACACTCCCTCTCTCACACAAACATACATATGTCTGGTCAGCTGTCCATATGTGTAATGGTTTTTATACTGTACAGACCATATTTTCTATCGTCCTACACCAACCCTACATCTCTCCGCAGGGGTAATGTTCCTTTGGTAACACATTGTGGTAAGGGTACATGAACTCATGCGTAAATTAATGCATGAATTATGAATAATCACATGAGTTATCAGGAACTATAATGAGTTCAAAGTCTTCATCCATTCATGACTTCATGGTCTTAATCATGGGACATTCATTAAGACATTATGATTTATGATATTTATGATTTATTACACATAATCATGATGAAGAAAGAAAGAAAGAAGTCTTTACTAACTACTTTGGATAAATCTCTAGTACATGAATTGTAATGAATTTGTCCATAAAAATGTCAAGCATGTTCATATAGTCCTCCAGGTTAATGAGCACACCCCAGCGCTGGCCAATCACAGACCAGAGCTGAAATCAAAATCCAGTACTCATCATTAACTAAGCATTAGTTCCTCATAACTTCATCATGTGTGTGTCGCCTCAACTAAAGCAGTGACTTGATTAATTTATGCATGAATTCATAGTAATTGATGTACTCTGAAGTGTTTTCTGTCCTCTTACTCTCTCTCACATCACCACAGGCAGTTGTTGAATTTCATCAAACACAGTTTAGTATGTTTTTAAGACTTTTGGTTTATGAGGAAACTTGTTTACATTGTAGGACTAATGTCATTATGTCTCTTCTAAACTATACACACACACACACACACACACTGCTGCGGTCTCAGTATTGATGGGCTGTGGTTTGCACGGCTCTTTTAACCCTGGTCACTCACTCACCGTCTGTATAAAATAACATGTTGTTTAAGTGGAGTCCTCTACATCTGATACACACTCCAGACAAACAAAGAAAACATGTTCACTCTGTTTTCTGCTGATTCTGGCTAACTGAGGGTCACCCTCCTGAATAAAGCATCATGTGCTGGTTAGGTATGTCTTGACACAGGGCTACTGGTTTAAACTGGTCCCAAGCGTTTAGCCCCTCTTCAGGATGAGCTCAAACCAGCCGAAATCCTTTTAAACACAGCTAACCAGCATATAGGCTATTATTTTCTGTGGTAGATCACAAAACATGCTCTTCTGTAAGCTGTAGAGTAATGCATTCACCTTCAGGGAGATCAAGCAGTGTCTCAGAGAGGTCCAGGTCAGGTCAGCTGGGCAGAACACGTCTTAGATCGAGCTACACACTGAATCTCACACACACTGTTGTTCTGTGGCTAATGAAGGCCTCGCAGTGCTTCCTCTCCGCGTGGGTCTGTGTTATGGCTTCCAGATGTGTGTGTGTGTGTGTGTGTATTCGGAGCACACTGTGGGAATGACTCTAGAGGGGTTTCTGTGCTCTGGGACACACTCAGAGATCTGTTGTCTGTCTGATGGTCTTGTGATGTTGTCTGAGCATGCCTTGAGTCCCTCGGGATGCTCTGATGAGATCGGACATAGCTGTGGCTCCGCTCGTCACGCTCTGTGTGTGTGTGTGTGTGTGTGTGCAGGGCGCTGAGCTGGACTGTGACATGGGCGATGGGCAGCTGTATCAGAGCTCAGCTGTACAGAACACCCCGGACGGGCAGACGGTGAACTGCAGCGGAGTGACCGTAAGATCACAGATCACAGCAGACCTTTACAATATGTTTGCAACTGCAACTCATCTCTTTGATTTACTGATGAAGAAGAGTGTTTATGTGTTTGTGCAGCTAAAAACTACAATGTGGAGCAAGAAATTCCATCTGAATCTGCGTAGAAGAGGAAGCAGCACATATATAGACAGCCCAGAGCCATTGACAGGTATCAGCTCACACACACACACACACACACACTGATAACAGACGGCTCGCTGGAGCTATTAAGGAAGTGTGTGAAATCTGTGTAGTGATCACATTAATACTGAGCATGTGCCTCATCATCATCAGACTGTCTGCTGCTGACACTGACTCATCACAACACACACACACACACACACACACACACACACACGCACACACACACGCACACACACTGTCTGGATGGGGACATTCCATAGACTTTCATGACTTTATATACAGCTAGTTACTGTAACAGAAAAGTTTCTGATCTTTTACATTAAAAATATACTTTAATACATTTATAATGTTTTAGGTGTAAAATAAAAAAAGGGTTTGTTTTATTTTATAATGAAACCAAGATTATTAGAGTACATTTAACAAGAAAATTGACTGAAGTGTTCGTGCAGAGGACTGAATGCCGTGTAAGAGACAGATCCCAGCACACCCTGCTGTTGAGGATCAATGGTTATAGTTCTCAGAAGTGTGTTTGAGAGTTCATCAGCAGCGACACACAGAGGAGTGTGTTGATCTGGTCATGTGCTCACTCCAGACCCCGGGGCCTGTGTGTCCCCAGATCCCCTGCAGACGACCCTGTCTGCCCGGGTTAAAGCGTCTGGAGGAGCCTCAGAAGTGTAACGTGTGTGTGTGTGTGTGTGTGTGTGTGCAGTGGAGGTGTACAGCTGCGGCGCAGGAGACAGCGACTGCTCTCAGTGTTGGGGCCGTCAGACGCAGGGCCACAAGTGTGTGTGGTGTGAGAACAGCTGTCAGCAGCAGGAGCAGTGCCCAAGCATCACCGCACAGTGCCCGGACCCACACATACAGAAGGTACTGGACACACACACCCATCAGAAGTGATCATCAGCAGTGAAGACTGTTTCTTCTGTAGAGATAGTCGTCTCTAAATGAAAACCCGCTCATCGTGTATTCACCTTGACCTCCTTCTGAAGCTGTACAAGCTTCTTTTGTTTTCTGGGAAGGAAACAAATCATACTATATTATTTAGACAAAGAAAGGACAACACTGATATGATTTCCTCTAACAATGCTCTGATTCATCATTACTGAACTCTGCAGAGAGAAGTTAGAGGCAGCTCTAGATTAAACATTCGTCTGATTATCTGAGCTGTCAGATCCATATTACTTCTGATAGAAATTAGTAGTGTAGTCTTTTTTTTAGAGGGTAAATGTGCTGTAGTGCTTTCCCTGAGGACTGATCATCACACACACACACACACACACACACACACACTCAGTGCTCTCCTGTGGTGTTGATAACATGCAAAGCTTGTCGTTTTAAAGTATCTTCCTAACACCGCAGATGATGCTCTTCTCTCTGACCTCATCTTCTCTGGAGCGCTTCATAAGTGTGTTAACTAGTTATTACGGCTGTCAGTTAACATTAACACCTACAGGACAGCCGAGCTGCTGCAAATGACTGTGATTAAATCAAAGATGTTTTTTCTCTAGAATAAGATCTTTCTGTCTTCTCTCTCTGTGTGTGTGTGTGCGTCTCTGAATGTGTGTGTGTGTCTCTCTTCTCTGAGTGTGTGTGTGTGTGTCTGTGTCTCTTAATCTCTTCTCTGTGTGTGTGTGTGAGAGAGTGTGTGTGTGTCTCTCTTCTCTGAGAGTGTGTGTGTGTGTGTGTCTCTGAATCTCTTCTCTGTGTGTGTGTGTGTGTGTGAGAGAGTGTGTGTGTGTGTGTGTGTGTGTGTGTGTGTCTCTGATTCTCTTCTGTGTGTGTGTGTGTGTGTGTGTGTGTGTGTGTGTGTGTAAATGAAGGGAGCAGCAGGTAAAGTGATGTGAAGCGGGACTCATTTCTCTCTGAGTGTTAATGATGCTCGCGGGGCTGTTTCCAGGCCGTCAGAGCGCCGTCTTTTCATCTCACACATGCTTGGTTACTTATCCTGCTCGGATCACTCAGCACTGTTTGTGTGACGAAACATTTCAGTGCACCACTACCCAGAATTCTCTCTGTTGATAATATGATGGACAGGACATGTCTCACTGAACCTTGCAGTGAACAGACACTTGTTTCTTTCTGATAACAATACTCAAGATAAGACGAGTATAATGAACATGTATGGGATGCAATATTTAACCCTAATATTAGCAAGCATGATCTGTGGCTCTGGCTTGTTGCTGGTAAACAGGTTTGAGTTGAGTGAGCCGGAGTCCTCCTGTTAACTGCACAGGTTTGGCGCCTTTCATTTCCTTTTCCTCTTTGTCCCTCTTCAGCTCCTCCTGCCTCACTTCCTGTTGTGTCTCTGCTGACAGAGTGGAAGAAAGTGACCAAAAAAAGTGTTCTGTACATTTCTAACAGGGACACGTACATACTCTGTAAAAATGACTGTGATTTTAATGCTAAACACTGGTCTTGTACATGTAGCTCCCTTCAGCAGAAGAAGGTTTAAAGTGTAACCAGTAGTTGTGTCACATGTAACTAGTTGCTCCCCAGCACCGATGATCTGAGCGTCACTCTCAGCTCTTACAGTTACTTCACAGTATTACCGCTTTCACTGAATAAAATCAGGAGACTAGGAGACTTTTCAAAAAAATGTAAATCCTAATTATTCCAGTCTGGTGGCATGTGAGCGTGTGTGTGTGTGTGTGTGTGTGTGTACAGATTGTTTATGAGTGAAGTTGTTTAGTCTGATGTCTGCATGACTTACCCAAACCATAATGAAGAAATAAACACGATAGGTTTATGATAACTGTTCTCTCAGGATGTCAAAATAAACGGCCAGCTGTTCTCGCCCTGACTCGTGCAGCGTCTCGCTCTCTTCTGTGAGTGTGCTGTGGAGTCTCACTCAGTGTGTGTGTGTGTGTCGATGTGCAGGTCGAGCCTCTGTCGGGGCCGCTGACCGGCGGGACGCTGCTGACCGTGCAGGGTAGGAACCTCGGACACAGCGCCTCTCAGCTCAACGTCTCCATCGGCCCCGTGCCCTGCAGAGTCCTGCCACAGCACTACACCGTCTCAGTCAGGTACAGGACCGGTCAAACACACACACACTACCTGCTGTCCAACACATCCATCACTCACAACTTCAGACTGATATCCTGTTGAGCTGAGCTTCAGAGTTTATCTCCCTGCTGATGTTGGTTCTGTTTGATTTGAAGCATGGCTGCTAGTTTGAGCTGGTTCTGTTTGTTTAGGATCAGCACATGACCAGCTAAAAACACACCTTTGACGCTGTTTATTGTGCAAAAGTACACAAAAATGATTAATTCAGCTTAAACTGTAGTGTAGGCAGAAACCTTGTTTGGGGTGAGCTGTATTTAGTGGCGTCTGGGTTGTGTTTTAATTGCATTCATGGTTTTTGCGGGCGTCACGCAGCTAATTATCCAAGCTTCACCAGATGACAGATGAGTTTGGTGGTTTGTGTCTCTACAGGTTGGTTTGTGAGACTGGGGCATCGTGGGAACCGAGGAGAGATCATGTAACAGTGAGCGTGGATGGGAACGCTGTGGGCGTTTCAAAGGATATCTTCTCCTTTTTGGTACGTGCAAGCCTTTGTTCTCGGTTTCACACCCTCAGAGTGATGATCCTCTCCTGTATTCGCTCTTTTGTCTTCATCCTGATTTATTTTCCCATCACACTCTTCGCTGTGCATTAGACCCCCCTCTAGTGAGGGATATTACTGAACTGCTGACAGATCTCACGCTTTCACTGAACGCTGGCGTGATATGACGGCCGTCTGACCGCCGCTGGAGAGGAAGGACTCCGGCTCAGAAACTCCCTCAGACAAAACAAAGCGATGTCATGTTCAAGCGGCATTGAGAGATACGGCGACACATGTAGTTTGTTTTAGAATGAATGTGAAGGTTCTTCAGACTGATTGTCTTGTGCTGCTTTAGGACAGGGGCGGCTGCTGGAAGACATGTCCAAATATTTTAGCATGAATCCAAGTATGATTTAATCCAGAACAACAGAAGGAAAAACACCAAGGTTCAATTTGAAGATGATTACCACAAAATGATATTTGTCTGTTTTGCAGAAAAAACATTTTTTTATTAATTTCCATCATTCTCAATTTATGTACACAGTGCAACAGTCAAGTAATTTTCTATAACTACAAGTCAAGCTGAGAATCAAACAGAAGCACACTTAACCTGACTGTATAGAGATACATGCAGATCCATTCAGAATTATTAAACAGAACAAAACACAAATTTAGAAAGTTAAAAAGAGCCAGAGTGCACTCATACATGGGCTGATCGTTTGCACATTAATAATAACACATTTGTGTGTCTAATAATGTATGATTGACGTGTGTCACTGTAATCGTCTTTACCTTCCATACATCTAAACTTTACTGGTGTCGTCCCATACAGACTAGTCCTGACTTCAGGTATGTTATGGATACATAACAACAACAGCTGCTTCAAAGCCTGCAGGTGAAAGAAAGCTCTATGTACGGAAGTCTGTGAGATCTATCGGGGCAATTCTTAGCTCAGGGTCGTACTGCACAATGTGAATCAACCCTGATTGGACTATATATCCAGATGCACAATAATCAGTCTAGTCAGGGACAGACAGTGATGAATGAGGAAGAACTTTAGAGATGCATCGCCCGACAGAGGGATGTGCGATGTATTAAAGAGATCTGAGAGCAGCCTGGGGACGATTGAGCTTAAACTGATTGCTGTTATTATCTTAACGGTTTGGACAGTAGCTTGTTTTTAGCAGCTTGAGCACCTTCAGCCGTTACAAGCTTCTGGTTTCTTACTGGTCCACCAGTTCTTCTCCAGCTCACATCAACAAGAAACCAGCCTCCATGTTCAGAACAGACCCGAAGCTCTCCAACCCACTAAAGACTCCAGAGACATGGGTAACGGATCTGGGCTGGAAACAGGATCATGGTATAGAGGAGAGGCAGGAAGAGAGATATGAATGCGGTCTCCTCCAAAGCTCCTTCCTCAAACCTTTCTCCACTTCAGCCGCTGAGCTCAGGAAACATCTGGCTCAACAACACGCTCGCACACACTTATGCTTTAATATGCTCCTCCTGACCCTCTGCTAGCCTCTACCCCCACAGGATGTGATGTCATGTGTGTGTGTGCTGCATGCCACATTACTTCTCAATGACATGCTAGTTTAAACTAACCTTCCAGAACTGTTTATAGTTCTTGATGTGATCAAATCGGCTGCTCTCTGACTTTATCAACACAGCTCCTGCTGGTTCAAACATACAGGAATCAGTAGTCAAGCCTTCCTGATGCTAGGATTCAACTATAGTTTGTTTCTCACACTTTAAAGTAGGAATGCACAATACTTTTGGAGGTTATCAGATCCAATTGGTGTCAATGTCATAAATCTAGTCTAATCTAAGTCTATTTTGATTTAAAAGCCAGAATCTATAGTTTACATGAAAAAAAAAGATAAACACTTGTAAAGTAATTTCATGTATACAGATTTATTCATAAATATAAAATAACATGTATATATACATTTTGTATGTCATCAGAAATCTAACATTGTTCTTCCGTACTTTCACCTTTAAATGCATGAATGTTTCTTCAATCATTATTACAGTGTTTAGTGTCCCAGACCCATATATCCAGCACAGGTGACCTAACTAAAGAACAAACAGAAGAATAAAATAAAGCATATTTCATTACCTTTTAAAGTGTGATTCAGTTTGAGGAGCTGATTTTACCATCGCTGAGCACTCATATTCATGATCTCTATCATTTTTAATGACTTCATATTTCATATTTTTATCACTGGTAGCTTATTCACCATTCAGCGTCAGATGCCAGTGACATTTATATGTAGTTGTGTATAGTAATTGCTGATGATATTCATCTGTTTTATGCCTGCAGTAATTCTAAATGAAATTGTTGTGTCTCGAACATCAGTGAAGGGGAGAGAATGATGTACCCTGAGGTGTGCGTTTAAGAGGTTTGTTCTCTGTCCTCCACATCACAGGAGCCCAGTCTGCGAGAGTTCACCCCGCTGCAGGGTCCCCTGGCCGGAGGAACCAGACTCACCATCCACGGCCAGTTCCTGGACGCTGGCTCCACGGTCAACGTCAAGATCAACCACACTCAGAACTGCAACATCTTCACGTGAGTGTATGTTCATGTTTTGTTGATATATCACACACATCCTCCTCTCATCACGTCTGTCGTGGGCTGCAGGCTGTCCAGTAAGGTCATCGAGTGTGTGATGCCTCCAGCTGAACTGAGCTCCGTGGCTGAGAACGTGTCGGTGTGTGTGGTGTACGACGGCCGGCCGTGCCTCAGCACTTCACCCAGCTTCACCTTCACCTACCAGAAGAACCCTACTATCAGCCACATCACACCCAGCAAAAGCTTCCTCAGGTACGGACCGTACTCCACCCCTGCTGGAAACACAGCATGTGCTGCTCGGGTTTGAGCTGGTCCTACACAACTAGCTCCGGCTCACACCAGCTGTCATCAAAACACACCTGAGCAACCAATTCTGTTATGAGAGTAATAGTCAAGTGCTGCTGTTTATAAACATTTATAGCATGGTCTGTCTGAATACTGGATTCTGATTGGCTGGCAGGTGTGCATTAAACCCGTTTAAAGCAGTTTAATCGCCTTTCCATATTAATGTGTTGCTTCAACACTCACACACAGATAGATAGAGGCTGGAGAGACAGATCGATCCATGAAGCTAATCCATGACTCCTAGATATTAGATCACTACATTATATTCCTCAGCAACAAGGTGTAAAACACAGCGACATTGTTTGCAGAGATACACACAAAAGCACGTCACACACACGCAACTGTCATCTCTTGCTTAAAAAAATGACTTGCAATCCATTCATAAATTTTTTTATGTTTATTATTATTATTATTTTATCTCAGATTTGAAGCAGGCAGAATACTAGAATACTGGTTAAATATTGTGCTATGAACTGATTAACAGCTTTAACTTGTGAGAGCTGGCAGATGACCGTGGTATAAGCAGGATAATGCACGGCTAGCTCATGCGCTTCACGCCAGGTGGTTCTTGGTCATGTGTTATAATCATTTCATGCACAGCTAGCCATGATTATCCCTTACACATTGTGATGGTGTTGCAGCGGTGGGCGCAGTATCTCCGTCAGCGGGTACGGCTTCAATCTGGTGCAGTCTGTCAGGATGGAGGTGTCTGGAGTCGGACAGACGGTCAGAGACAATGCTGTGTATATTGTACATCAAGTGCTGGACTGTGTGATATTTCACTCGCTCACAGCAGTGTCGTTTCCACAGAGCTGCTCCTGTCTGTCGTCTACTCTGATCGTCTGTCAGTCTCCTGCCGCCAATCAATCCCAGCAGGCCACAGCTCGCTTCTACCTCAACGAGGTGCTGTACAGAGGAGAGGACATGCCTCCATCAGGACAAGGGCCAGACGAGGACGAGGAGCCTCACGCCGATACCTTTCACTTTGACTATGTGGAGGATCCACAGTTCTACACGGCCAACAAAGAGAAACTCATCAAACATCATCCTGGAGAGCCTCTCACCCTAATCATCAACGTGAGTGCGTGTGAGTGTGTGTGTGTGTGTGTGTGTGTGTGTGTGTGTGTGTGAGTGCGTGTGTGTGAGTGAGTGTGAGTGTGAGTGTGAGTGTGAGTGCGTGTGTGTGTGTGTGTGTGTGGAGCATCTAGACCTAGACGGCATCTCAAAGGAATAATTCAAACCAAAATGAAAATGTACACTCCTTCGGGTGATCATAGATGTAGATGAGTTAGTTTGATTGTTGGAACAGATTTGGACAAATTTCATCAGTGTCTGATCAATAGATGCTCTGCAGTGAATGGGTGCCATCAAAACCAGCACTCCAGTCCATCAGTGAACATCTGGAGAAGACAGAAGATCAAACTGGTCCAGCATTAAGATGATTTTAACTCAAATACCAGTCTATAATCCGTAATAACTCTTCCTCCAATAAAAGAGTGTCCTGGTCTGAATCAGGAGAGAAATCCGATCCGATCAAACAGCGTTTGTGCTGAAACACATTTCTACATTTCCAGCAAATGTTGATTTTGGCCGAACTATTCTTGTGAAGCAGCGTTTATACACTGCTGTGTTCCAGAAGGTAGTTTGTCTTCCCTGTTCACTGAAGTTTGTCTGTGAGCCGATAATGGACTCATTACTGGAGTTTAAACTAAAGTTTAGTGAACAAATCCATACAAGACAAATAATGACTGTTCATTACAAATACACCAGACAAGAGTAGTTGACCATTTCTCTACCACACACACACACACACACACACACACACAGATGTGTAAGTGATGGGGAAGTCTAGATCTGTGTGGCAGGATGTTATGAGTTTGTGAGGGTCAGACAGGAAGTCCCTAACAGGCACAGAAGAGCTGGGGAGTTTTATTTTCATTCTTTCCTAAAGAATTAGAGAGGGAGGGAGGAAGGAAGGAAGGATGAAGACCTAAAGACAGTGTCTCTGTATTTGTGATCAAAGTATGCAGCTAATTATCACAGGACGTTTAGTTGTTCATGTTTGGACATATATAGACACTGTGTCCCAAACAGGGTTAGGTGTGATGAGCGCCAGGATGTTCTGTCAATCACTGTGAAACACTGGACAGAGTCCTCCGTCACGCACAGTGTCTGTATGTTCAACACCATGAAGCGTAACAGTGTGTGTCTGTGTGCTGCTGTGTCAGAAAGGGCCGAGCGAGCTGGATCTAACGCATCAGGAATACTCCGTGACGATTGGCTCAGACCTCTGTGACATCACCTTCCACAACGAGCAGCTGTTCCACTGCACCATCAACAGATCCCTGAGCGCCAGCACCGGAGAGCTGCCCGTCACCGTGAGTCCTCACACACACACACACACACACACTCACGCACACACACACACACACACGCACTCACGCACACTCACACACACACACTCACACACACACTCACACACGTTCTCTGTCTTACTCTTTCAGCTGTTGGCAGAGAATACAGCCACAAATCTGTGTGAAAAACTCAACAATTGTAAACTTATTTTAAAACAAAGCCCAAAATCTGCACAGAAACAAGAAACAGAAGAAAAGGAAAATATTTCCTAGCTTGTGAGCTGTGTCAGCGATATTTCCATGCTCACGATAACTTGAATGTTGTATAAGTTACTGTAGACCAGCAGATCTGCTGAGACACGCCTCGTTGTTTTCTTTTATCCAATGAACGTCAACAGACTTTAATATCTTTCAAACTGCAGAATATCTGCTTTTGTGCTCTAGAAGGTACATGTTAAATATATACAGCATTCGTTTAATAAATTCTATAAGAAATGAATGTGAAGCATGTGTAAATGCATTAAGAGTATTGTTCAGTGTTTGTGTTAGGGTGATTGTGAGAGACAGAAGCAGCACACACACCCTCATCACCCGTATCAGTGCTGTATCTGACACTAATCACGCTGCCACTGGAACCTGACTCTATCTGACTCTACTCCAAAACAAGACCGCGCTCTGGAATGTGCTGGACCAGACACAAAACAAGCGTTAATCAAGCCCTCGTATCAGCGGTCAAGTCCCCGCTCTTTGTTCGGTCTGACTCTGAAGCAGCAGCAGCTAATGGAGCAGAGAGAGCCCTGAACGTCTGAAGAAACACATATCTACATACATCTGAGTCTTGAGGCCCAGTCAAGCATTCAGAGCGTTGTCCTGAGGAGTGCTGCTTCATGGGAACCTGCACATGGTTTCTATCCTTACTGTGAACAGAGATCATAAGTTGCAAAATAATTGATATGTGAAGATTAAACATAAAAGTCTTAGATTTGCATGTAATCTTCACTTCCAGCACAGATCAGTGCTGGCCAGCTGTGAACAAACATCTGCAGATACACCACAGAAGAGAAGACAATATAAAGTCAAGTCCTGAAATGTGGGAACCTTTCAAGTTTTGAATTAAATGAAAACTAAAAGAAGTCACACAGGTCAATATGTTATTCACAACAAAACATGGAGAACATAGTTTATGAACAAAATTTCTAAAGAGATGCTGCTGCAGGTTCCAGAGTAGCTGTGACGTGGTCATGTTTATCATGGTGACGCATCTCCTCTTCTTTCCTCTATTTCTGGAATTTGTTC
>JAUCMT010000145.1:18598-40054 GCA_032357475.1 Enteromius thamalakanensis | reverse complement strand
GAATTCTGTAGTAAGCATACCATAAACACTTTCCTATCCCATAAGGCTCCAGGAGAGGAGGTGTCATATTTAAAAAATGACGGAAAGTGGAGACAAGGCTCATTTTAAGTGTAAGTACCTCAGGGAAAAAAAACGTTGTTTTTCGCGCTGTTGTGACGACATGTGACAACATCAATATAGTGTGGTAGTACGTCCGAATTCCATTCATACTACTCACATTCATAATATAGAACGTACTGTTTTAACGGTCGAGTAGTATGTTCAATTTTAAATGTAGTACCGACTTAAGCAGTATGCGATTTCAGAGGCAGCAAATGAATGCATAATAAATAACTTTATAATATGTTGTATTATCTTGTATCATAAACAAAATCTGTTATAATAGTACATTTATAATGTATTATAAATACAGGCTTCATAGATAGTGTTACCATTATATCTTCTAAAAAGCACATTATTTTAAACTAAGGCCTTGATCAGAATGTGGTTAGATGTAGGTGTTACCCTGCATTGAAGGTGGCGGGCCGGAGGAGATGTGCACAGGCTGTGGTGAAGGTGCACTGCTATGGTCCTTTCGTCTGGACACGCTCGGGTCCTGCAGCAATAACAGAGCGCTTGAGGACTATCGCTCACATTTACACTGCGTAGATTTATTAAAGGACATAGATGCAGATTACAGTGGCAGATGTTTGTGATGTGTCTGGTTAGAAGAAAGAGTAAAACCACTGCAATGAAGTATAAACCTATAAAAATAAACCTTGCCTCAAGTTCGGAGTCACTAGAGTCTGGCTGTGAGGATGAGGAGGCCTGGCCGGTGATGAAGGGCAGCATGGGCTGACCCATTTTGGCCATGCGTGAAATCAGTTTAGCCTTAGTGGCATCAGGATTCTGAAGACATTGCAAAACACAGACATATTTATTATACAGAAGGTTTAATATTAGTGAGAACTATTACAATTCTAGTCGATAATCATTTTCTGATTACTAATAAAGCGGCAGTGTTTTCCCGATATATATACACATATGTTCTGCACTAACCACTAAGCCACAGCTTTTGATATATTTATTTATATTTTAAATCTGCATTAAAACAAATGTGTGGTTTAGCTGAAAAGAGCCAATTCTTACGTTGAGCTGTTCACTGAGGGAGTTTGATTTTGCTCGAAGTGGCGGCTCGCTGTTAAAGAGGAAACAGCAAACTTCAATCAAATATTACTAATTTAAACAATGATCTCCGGTCAGGCTAGAGCGGGAGGTCTGTGGGGCTCACCTGGGTTTGCTGGTTTGTGGGGCAGTGCTGAGGGGCTGGCTGAGCTCGGAGGGGGTCAGGCTCTCCACGCTGGGAGCAGGAGACGGGGCTGCTGAATCTCTTGAACTCCCATCTTTTGCAAACTTAACCTGTGAGAATACGGATGAAGAGAGCGGGACTGGATCTCAATCTGCATGATCCACGACACTATACACTGTGTCAAAGATGCAAAAGCACATACTTCTGAGCAGTGTTGGGGAAAGTTACTTTTAAAAGTAACGCATTACAATATTTCATTACTCCCTGAAAAACTAACTTAGTTACATTACTTTTGCATTACTTTTGATTGTTTGTTTTTAATATGATAAATAGTTTTTATAGCAAATGTAAAAGCCTTTTCATACCAAAAAGTGAAATTATTAAACCTGAAGGAAGAGTAAATTAATTTTTAGCTGACTGTGTTATTGTGCTGGTATCTTAAAGACTGCCGTGGACTTGGCTTGTGATAATCTTCATATTCTGTGTACTGGTTCACACTGAGAGAAATTAATCTTTTTAAGACGTTTTAACTGATTTCATATCTTATGGGCATTTTTACCTTTTTATAAAGCCATTTTTTTCTAAAAGTGTCCATTGTTTTTTTAATACTGATATTTGAAATTATTTTAATAATAATATACTCTGAATGTGAATATTAAGCCGCCAGTAGGTAGCACTAAGTCACTGTAACTAAGTGAGTCATTGTAACGGAACCAAACCATTTAAAACTGAAAATTGAAGTGTAAAAACACACAATGTCCTTAAAACAAGTCAAAATGAGGCTCAGTAGTGTGTGTGGCCTACACGTGCCTGTATGACCTCTCTACAACACCTGGGCATGATCCTGATGAGGTGGAGGGATCTCCTCCCGGACCTGGATTAAAGCATCTGCCAGCTCCTGGACAGTCTGTGGAGCAACGTGGTGTTGGTGGATGGAGCGAGACATGATGTCCCAGATGTGCTCGATTGGATTCAGGTCTGGGGAACAGACGGCGGGTCCTCATACCACCCTCATGGACTCTGTTTGAGCGGACACATGCACATTTGCTGGAGGTCATTTTTGCAGGGCTCTGGCAGTGCTTCTCCTGCTCCTTGCACAAAGGTGGAGGTAGGGGTCTTGCTGCTGGGTTGTTGCCCTCCTACCGACTCTGTCTCATGCTACCACTAGAGCGAAAGCACCGCCAGCGTTCAAAAGTGACCAAACATCAGCCAGAAACAAAGGAACTGAGAATCGGTCTGTGCTCAGCATCTTCAGGAGCACTCCTTTATTGGGGGTGTTTGTTAATTGTCTATAATCTCCACCTGTTGTCTATTCCACTCACACAACAGCATGTGAAATTGATCGTCAATCAGTGTTGCTTCATACATGAGCAGTTTGATTTCACAGAGGTGTGATTGACTTGGAGTTACTTTGTGTTGTTTAGGTTTTCCCTTTATTTTTTTTTTGAGCAGTGTATAAATTGTACGTAATAACGGCCCCAACACAGATCCTTGCGGGACTCAATCTAACAATCTAAAGAATCTGACTGAACACCTTTCCTCTGTACGCATTGGGTTCTTCTCTTCAAATAAGCAATAAAAAATGTAAAAGCATTGTCTGATAGTCCTTACCAATCTAAGTCTATTTAATATGGCATGATCTACATGATCACAGTCCCATGAAGCCATGGTTTATACTTACTTACTTACATAGTGATTTACAGTACTTATTCAGCATATTACATTTGTAATTAAACGCATGGATACAGGGAAAAAAGTGATTTAGCACAATGTAAAAAAAACAAATGCTTTAATAATTGCACTGAAACACAGTTTTTAAAAGATAGTGTTTTTTCTGATACTTCATCATGTGTGACACGTGTATGATGTGTATAGTGCTTAATTTGTACTCCTGCCTTTGTTATATCTAATGTGTATGCGTGAAGTCCTGAAGGTTAAGGCAGTATGATTTCAGAATGTACCTCAGGAGATGTCCATGTGCTCATGGTCTGTTTGGTGGCAGATTGTTGGGCGACTCCTGATGGCTGTTCTGCCAATTCCCAGTCAGGCCTGTTAAACGCTCCACACGGAGCGAGCTTGGCAGATCCAGACCTCTGAAGTTGAACTGTGTGAACGGGCCAATTAAATGCTCCATGCTAAGCGTCTGTGGTTAACATTATGTTGTTCCCTGTGTGGTGAGGTGAGCGTTCTGTTTGGCTGAGGCTTCGTCTGACAGTCAGCGTGGGAACAGCGTTAGACACCTCACCCATCTGCAGTCTTTTCATAACTCATATACGCAAATGAAGTACTAACAATAGCAGTAAAAACCTAGTGCTATCTATAGAACCGGTGTGATCATTTGGTATTATGAATTTATCATTTGCAAAGCTGAGCTTTCTGAAAGTATATGTGCTTTTTGGCAATAGATGTCTTCTTTTTTTTCAGTGCCAGACTCTCAAGAACAGGACATTTTCCTTTGGAGGAAAGACACAGGCTTTGGCTTCCGGATCCTGGGGGGAAACGAACCCGGAGAACCGGTGAGAACACACACAAATCCTCCAACAACAACTCTTAGAGCAGAGCTGGGTCTGTCCCAATCACTGTTTGATCTGTGTGCTAGCTTCAGCTCCAGTGCGTTACGGGTGATATGAAGGACAGGGTCAGCATCAGAGAGGCACTGATTTACACGAATGCCACAGTCTGTAGCGTGCTGTCCTGCTCAGAAGTGTTGTTCTTGTGAATGCATGGCAGATCTACATAGGACACATAGTGAAGTACGGCTCAGCGGATGAGGATGGCCGCCTGCGCTCCGGGGACGAGCTGATCTGTGTGGATGGCACGGCTGTGGTGGGCAAGTCTCATCAGCTGGTGGTGCAGCTCATGCAGCAGGCGGCTAAACAGGGCCACGTCAACCTGACCGTCCGGCGCAAAACCGCTTACGGAGGTAGCTCATTTCATTGTGTTTGTTTTTATACCATTCATTTGATACTTCTAACACGACAGCATAACATACTGAAAATCCTATGACCTTTGACTTTCCATTTGCTCAAAAATTAAAAGAAAAACCACATGAAAATGCAGGAGAGCATTACTACCTGTGTTGAAATCTGAAATGCGATGATGCATGTCTGCTGCTTTCATTCTGTTTTCACATCTCTAATTTTGAGAAGTAAACTGCAAGTCAGAAAGCTATTTAAACCCCAGTGTGTTAGCACTCCTGTTAATAAATAGGACATGTAAATCATTAGTGTTGTCCTTGTGAGAGACTGAGCACAGTGCATCAGTGTGTGTGTAGGATCACAGATCAGGCAGATGTCCTGACGTGTGTGTGTGTGTGTGTGTGTGTGTGCAGCGTATAAGGCTGGCGAGCCGGACGTTCCTCCGTCCCCGGCCTCCTCTCATCACAGCAGCACACAGGCTCCGTCTCTTACGGAGGAGAAGCGCACTCCTCAGGGCAGTCAGAACTCCCTGAACACGGTCAGCTCGGGCTCGGGCAGCACCAGCGGGATCGGCAGCGGTGGTGGAGGAGGCTCGGGCAGCACCGTGGTCAACATGACGCCCGCCGCCCTGCAGCCGTACGACGTGGAGATCCAGCGCGCCGAGAACGAGGGCTTCGGCTTTGTCATCGTGTCGTCCGTGTCGAGGCCTGACGCCAACTCCAGCTTCGGTACGTGTTCGAGAGCTCGGCCAGAACTCTTAGGGTTCATACACACACTGATCATGATAATATTAAACTGATCTGGTAATAATACCCTTAACTTTATTAACTAATAACTTTCTTTCCTATTCTCTCTCTTTGTCTTTTTCCCTCCTGCGTCTGACACACACACACACACACACACAGCGGGGAACACGGCCATGCCTCATAAGATAGGCCGGATCATCGAGTGCAGTCCGGCTGACTGCTGCGGGAAGCTGAAGGTGGGTGACCGGATCCTGGCTGTCAATGGCTGCTCCATCACCAACAAATCACACTCGGACATCGTCAACCTCATCAAAGAGGCCGGCAACGCCGTCTCGCTGCGCATCATACCCGGAGACGGTGAGTTCAGGGGTCAGCGTCCCTCTCAGTAACAGTGGACCCAGAGCTGGACTCTTTCAGTCATTATCTGATGTGGAGCTCTTATGATGGCAGTTATGAGTTATGATGGAAAGTCAGGTGCAGGAAGGGCTTCAGAAGAAGCAGCATCTTCTGTCTATGAAGAACAGATGTGTTCTTTCTGTTTGTTGCAAATCAATGATTGATTCCAATCATGAGTGAATGACTCTGAAGAGGTCTGTTGAGAAACGACTTGTAGTGTGTCTAGTATCTCAGATGAAGAAGAAGCCAGTATGCAATATATTTAATTTCATTTGAGATGGTGAGGGGTCCACAAACATTCACCCAGACTGAAAACTGAAACTGGACGTTCAGTGATAGAAATTGCTGTCAGTGTAAAGTTCTCCTTTAGCTGTCCTGAGAGCTTAGTGATGACAGCAGCATGGCAAAAAGCTTGATATGCTCGTGGTCTTCAATAGCGCCATTTTATGTGGGTTGGATTATGGCTAGTACATAGACCATGAAGCCCTACATAACTTCATTAAGATTGAAATGGACGCTATCTGACCCATTTATTAATTCCCATGAAGCAAAGGCATTTAAGAGCAAGACAGTGGAGACTGACCAGGCACCACGTAACAGCTCTGGAGTCTTCATCACGAAAGCTGTGCTCTGTGTGGTCTGATTATGAACCACAGCACTGTTTGAGCTTGTGTACAGACAGGAGCGTTCACACTGACTGAGGAGACATGGGGGCCTCCAGGAGTGTAGTTGGGGACCGCTGGGTTAGTGCCGTGATCTGCTTGGAGTCGTCGCTGTCGATGTGTCACACTTCAAAAAGCTGATTCCATAAATTCAATTCTTATGCCCCAAACCGTGGTAGTATTTTATATGCAAATGATTTTTTATTGCAGTTATTCTTGGAATTATGACCCCATTTATGGAATTATTGAATAATCCTAAGGTTTTGGTCGATTGCAGATCTGACTGGACTCACCTGTGACCTTATACTTCTATAGTTTTATAGTGTCAGTAAAATTGAATGTATACTGTATAGTGCAATGTTCAGAAAAGTAGACACTCATTTATAATATCGGCACACACTGATGATAGCATCCAGTTCTGTGAAAGACGCTCTGCTGTTTGGAGATCAGTGACTGATCAGAAAACACCAGGATGTTTTGAGCTCTTCACATGAACACGTGCAGCTCTCGAGGACGGTTCGGTTTAAGATGACTGTTTGATTTTAAGAAGTCTGTCCTGTGAAAACACAGGGATAGTAGAGAGGTCAGAGTTCAGCCAGTGCTCAGCTAAAACCTTTATGTACATGCAGATTTGTAGATATTATTCCTGAGAACTGGCCACAAGGTGGTGCCGTGATGAACATTTCCGGTGGCTTATGGCCTGGACTCTGGGTCATCTAGAGCCGATGCAAGACGACACAGACTCTCTGATTTAAGAGTGCTGCTGGGAAACGCTGGTCCAGACTCAACTAATAAAATAGTCAATAAGTACGATGAGTACGGTCAGAAAATAAAGCAATCTGCAGAGCCGTCAGATTTGATCTTCTGTGGTCTCCTGACCCATGCAGACGTCTTTCTCTTCAGAGCTGTATGTTTGGCTGGTGCTCAGACCCGGATTGACTGCTTCTTTTCACGCGTCTTCTGTGCTCCCAAGTGCTTTTAAATCAGCTGTCTTTCTCTCTGCCCGAACAGAGACGTCAAACGCATCGCTCCTGACCAACGCAGAGAAGATCGCCACCATCACCACTACACACACACCTCAGAGCAGCACAGAGCCCAGGTGAAACACACTCATCAAAACAAAACAAAACACAACAAAAAGTTACTAGTAGCATGACTGTTCTTTCTGTTCCTCCAGCAGGAATAACAAACCCAAGCAAGCGCCCTACAGTCAGGTGAGAGCTGTTACACGGGGACCTTCTTAAACTGGGATAGAAATGTTTTCAGGAATTTTGTAACTATTTATTATTACTTGTACGTCAGTTCCCACAGTTTCAGCCCTTTTTTATCAGGCTGCAGCCTACAGCCCACAAATCAAAGAGAATTAAAATGACTGCTCTAACAACACTTGGGTGCATCGATCGAGAAAAACTACAGAATAAGCACTTAATTATACACCTTTAAATGACTTGTAGATTAGATTTTTTTTTTTTTAACCACAAAGTATATTTATGAATCAATGTGAATTTTAAAATGCCTAAAATAATTTTTCACATCAGTCTTCACTGATAATGGCTCATGATGAACAAAACAGATTTGCTGATTTATTCAAAGAAAAAGGTTTGTTTAGTGGTTTGCTGTGTTCGTGTGTTCAGGAGGCGGAGTATTACTCTGTTGATCTGGAGAGGGAGAGTAAAGGCTTCGGCTTCAGTCTTAGAGGAGGCAAGGAGTACAACATGGATCTGTACGTGCTGCGATTAGCCGAGGATGGAGCCGCTGTCAAAAACGGCAAGATGAGGGTAAGAGCCGACACACTGACACAGTTCTGTGTTTCTCTCAGATCTGCCACCATTCGTGTGTGCTGAAGACACAGGGTCTTTCTTGCTCGCTGGTTTATCTCTTCCTCAGCTTCGCAGGTTCTCCTCCTCTTTCTACCCTCTGTCCGTGTCATTATGAATAAATACTTTCTGAACATGACATGAGAAGAATGGTAATAAAGCAGGCGCTTCAGCTTTCTGAATCATTTCATAAATACTGATAATTAGACAATCATAGGAAAGATCATACAGAAGTGTTTGTGCAAGCCTTATCCACACAGATTCTGATCGTTGGAGGAAATCAAGGTTGAAGAATACACATTACTAAAAACAGAGCAACACTCCTGTTACTGAGATGCACATCGGCTGCTCTTCTCTTCCTTGTTCATTACATTGAGCTTCTCAGAGATTTCAGATAATATTTTCCTTTATATCGCTCAGAGAAAGGCAGGTTGATTTTTATAATATGAAAATTTTCACTTTTAACAAAATACAGAGTTCTAGCATAACACATCTAACTCAGTCTGACCTAATGACATTATTACCAAATAATCAGCACAGCTGATTGGTCCTCTCTCGTGTCAGGAGCCAATGAGCTCTCTGCTCAACAGTCAAATATGACAAGTGTTTGCTGTAGCGTCAGAAACCCTCCACCTTTATAGTAGAGATTAGCTCTGTGCATTATCCTAAAAGGTTAACGATGTGAGGCATGGGTTTAAAATGTGTGCATCAGACACAAATTGTCATTTGTATCGCGATGCATCGTTTCTATCATATCTGCATCGGTAAAACCCATTTTATTATTTTTTAAATTATTAGTAGACATACTATACTTTCATTATTTAGAAAGTGGAATTTGTAAAATATGTTGTGCCACTATAAAATATGATGAATCCCTCAACACACTTGAAGCGCCTCCTTGGAGACTCCTCCTCTCACTCGGATTCAATTGAATCAGAAGCGGTGCGTATGCAGAGCAGGAGTTAGGGTTGTCAGCGTTTGTCGCACGCAGCCGAACCACGGTTTTACTGCAGGAGACAAGCATCTTTCTGTCGTATTTTCCAGTTCTTCTCCGAACACTGTGTGCTTTGATTTACGTCAATGCCATAATCAGGCTCCCAATCCCTGTATACCTGCATGTATTTGTTTCATTGCATCATACTGCATCGAATCGAAACCAGTTTGCACTGCATCGTAACAGGGGTGTATCATATTGCATCAGATCGCTAGCTGCTTCATGTTTCGTATCGATGTATGGAGATGCACATCCCTACTGTACAGGGCCGCTTCGTAGTGATTGTATGCATGTATGCTATAGGGAGTTATGTCATGTACGATACTTGAAGGCCAATCCCTCCAAGAGTTGAAATATCATTTGGATTCGATCACCCAGTTTTGCTCACATAAGCCAATGGTGCTGTCTGCCTCGTTTACAGGTTGGTGATGAAATACTGGAGATCAATGGTGAAAGTACAAAAAATATGAAGCATTCTCGTGCCATAGAGCTGATCAAGACCGGAGGCAGACGAGCTCGACTGGTGCTGAAGAGAGGAGACGGATCCGTCCCAGAGTATGGTGGGTAACACACAAGTTAACCCTGCGCTCAATCTCTCATGCTTTTCTTTGAAAGCATTCAGTTTTTGTTTTAATCTATCCTGAACTGTCTTTTCTTCTTCCATGAACCTTTTGCTTCGCCTCGTCTGTTAGATAGTCTGTGTTCGTCTAGAGAGAGAGAGAGCGATCTTCAGTTCTTCTGAACAGTCTTCAAACTGTTGTGATTGTCTGAGTTCTGCATGTTTCCTTTCTCTTTATTTATGTCTGTTTCTTTCTCTTCCCGATCTCTCGTTCTCTGGCGGGCTCCTCAGCTATGATGGGCCCCAACCTCGCTGCCTGTCTGAGGAATGATAAGCTGGGCGAGCCCTGCTTCTACCTAATGGGTCAAAACCAAGCCACGGTTTGTAAAGGGCATTCTGTGTGTCAAACCTTCACCTGTCACCCAGTCACAGCTTATAAACCCGCTTACGCACACGCGTGTTGCTGCCTCACCCGCTCTCATCTCACCCGGTCAATCCCTGCACCGCTGGCCTCTGACCGCATGCTCAGTGGGTTTGTGCTGCTGATGGACAGTGTGTGTGGATGTGTAGCCACTGCCATGCTCTCATCTCACCGATAGCACAGATGGGTGAATGTTACAACAGCTTGCCTGGGTCACACACAAAAAAACTGAGTGCATTCTGGTCTTGTGATAAAAAGATGTTTCTTGAAGATGTGTTGTAGTAATGGCAAACAGTGCTCTACAAATATTAGTACCCTTGGTGAAAATAAGCAAAAGAGGTCAGAAAACATCTGTGGTGTTTAACCTTCTTTTCAAAATCTAACCTTTAAAGCTGCAGTCTGTAACTTTTGCTGCTCTAGCGGTTAATAAACAGAACTGTGTGTGTCTGGAGGTACTGGACTCCTCCACAGCGGTACCTAACAGAACCAGACTAAATAGTCCCAACACTTATTATAGTTGTACCCTACTGATTCAAGACATGCAAACAAATGGAAAACGGATACACAGTGTACTCCCTTAGTATATAAATTTGGCAAATTTTGAACACAAAAAAAATTGCAGACTGCAGCTTTAAATAAAAACGCCTGTGTTCAATAGACCAGGAGAGTTCTTGGTCACACTTTATTTTAGGGTCCAGCCTCAAGAAAACTCCTGATTTGCTGCTTATTATTTGTTATTAAGGTAGTTGTTCATTTTAGGTTTTTAGTCATCATATGTGTTTTATAAGCACTAACAAACAGCCAATATGTTGATATAATAGACATTGATATAATAGAATTCTTTATAGATTGGACATTAGGAGTCAACTGATAGTTGCTGTATTGTTTATGTAGGTGAATACCATGAACCGTAATGTGGATGAGATCAATCACTGTAGTTTCAAGGAGTAATCGTGTGTCACATCTGCAAGGATTGGCAATTGCCGTTGCTTTCAGAAATGCACATTTGGCATCTGTTTCACCCTGTAGTTTGGTAGGGTTCATAGTGAAGACATTTTCCTTACCACCCTATCTTATTGTTTCCCTAACCTTAACTCCATAATCCATTTGTCCTTGGCATATATTTCTTGTCTCAGCATAATGGTGTAGTATGCTCTAAAGCAGTGCTTCTCGTAGCTGTACTAGAGACCCCAGCACTGCATGTCCTCATAGGATAAAACCAGTTCAAGTCCATGAGTCTCGACACGGCAATGAGGCTGGGTTTCCTTACAGTCCTTACTTCTGAGGGAGTCTGGAAGTTGGACGTCGAGTCGCAGCTATTTTGTCTACTGCTGGCTCTTGTCATGCAGTCTCCTCGATATGACAAGGCTCTCTGCAAACATCTTGAAGCCCATGAAAACACAAAAACAGAGCTGCATATTTGGGAAAATAAAATTGTGTGGGAAATCAGTTTTAAATTCTGTTAAAAAGGATATATTTTAACTCTACTTAACTTAAGTAAACAGCTACCGTAGACATCAAGAATTTTCTAAACTACCTTTAGCCCCACTCACCTAGTCTTCATCCTAACCCTGGCCACAAGCCACTAAAAGACAAGGTTCTTGCCAATGAATGCATCCCACTGGCTCATTAGGATTTAGGATTCTAGAATATGATGCACTTTATCTCATGCATCTTACCGCCTCAGTCAAAGCCATAAAGTAGATCAAAAAGGAATCTGACATAAAATTCTGATTACCCTGGCATTTAGGAAGAGTTACCCCAAATGAGAAACACCAAAAGGTGTTTGACCCTGTATATCTGTGTTGCCAGCAGCAAGGCTCTTAGAGCTACTACACAACGTTGATGTCTACGAATTATATCATTTGACAATTTGCAACAATTTTCGATCATCTCCTGTTTTTGGAGAGTACTGATTTTGGATCTCACTTATGTCTGTAAGTGGCACACTTAAGCAGTACATTTTTCTTGTGTAATAGCAGTAAAAACCTTCTTGTGTTGGTGACCATAGCTGCCTGGTCAGAGCTTTAATCTACAGTAGGGCAAAGCCTTGGTATGATACACTGCCCAAACCCAGTATTTGCATTTTTGTGGTCAGTTTCCACTTGTGTAGTTTATTTGTTTAGATGGCTTGATTGAATAAAACAAGGTGTGCAAACCTTTGACTGCTTGTATATAGATTTTGTAGGAGTTGTTTGCTTTTATGCTCGATCGCGATCAAGTGCTGTTTGTTTTGCATGACGTCTTAACTGCTGAGAGCTGAGTGTTTTTAGTGGCCTAATGTAATGCTTTTCTTCGTTCCTTTCCAGACGGCCCAAATGACAGCTACCCTCCCTCACCCAGGCCACAAAATAATTCGGAAGTGAGGGCCTTGCTGGTCAGCGGCCCCTTTCATCATCCGTCTAAGTCCAGCTGTACATTAGAGCTTCACACCTCATCCCAGCCCAAGCAGCACCAACTGAAAGATCCGGTGAGGGAACACGGCACAGGACTGTATTCCAGTGCTCCGCACCAGCCCTCCTGGAACAACCGCCCCGGACCCTCACCGTCCCCTGACAGCAGCAAAAACAACTCCCACCGCAAGGTCAAGAAGTCCGAGTCCGAGAGCGGCATTGCCAAGCTCTTCAAAACCCTGAGGAAAGAGGGCGGATTCGGGAGGAAAAGCTCCCAACAGGATCTCACGAGACGAGGCCGCAAGCCCACCATAGACGGGCCACAGATGCGCAGTGGCTCCTTGGATCGCTCCTCCACCCGGAAGTGCAACACCTCTCCTGACCGCCGCAGGGCCAAGTCCGTGGACCGGCGGATGACGCGCTCATATAAAGATCGATCCCCTGAGCCAAGATATCCAGCCTCTTCCCAGGACCTGCTGTGCCAGATCTCTACTCCAGAGAGGCTGGTCCAGCCCCAGAAAGAGCCCCAAACCCCCCGCAGGAACTACAGTAAAGACGGCTACTTCACGTCCACCCCAGAGAGACCCCACAAACACTCGGCCCATGCTCTCGCTCACACTCCTGAACGCGGCCTGAAGAACAGGAACGTTCTGCTCAACTGCTCTCCGTCCGCTCAAGCTGAGAGACAGGGACACTTTGTCAACGGTGCCTCGGAGAGATGCTTCCGCAGGAGATCGGACAGCAGCAGCGACGGAAGTTACTTGGAAGAGAGCGCTGCTCCACAGCTGAGGGACTATTACAACGCCCTGAGAGCCAGCAGTGCGAACGGAAGCGGCCTGGGCCTCGGCCTCGTCCAGAGCTCTTCGAGCAAGAGACGGCTTTACAAGGAGAACCACGCAGACCTCAGCATCTGAGCTCCACAGGGCTGAGCTTCACCACAGCGGAACAATGCTTCATTTTATAGTTCGTTTTTATATGTTGTGTTGCGAGTGAGATCCCTGTTTTGTTAAGACACTTTTTATTTTTGAAGTGTCCTCTTTTCTCCAAATTGAGATTTACTGAACCAGAGCACAAGCATTCAGCATTTTGTTTCTTTGTTTGTACATTTTGATAGACCTTGTGACGAAACCTAAACTCAGACTGTGATGCTACTGTTTAATTGAGTAATATATATTTAAGCTGTATATTTATTTTGAAAAACGGAAATGTAACTCAATGGAATGTCCAGATGAAAAAAATAGCATCATTCAGTCTTGGTCTGTTGTGTAATATTTGACTTTGTTAGTTCCTAACACTGCACTGGACTGAGGCATGAGCCGCCCATTAGCAAAAATATATCGTGGCACAATTTCTTTCTTTTTTTTTTTCTTCATAATCGCCAGAAATTAGTCTAAAAGGAACAATTGAGAAAACTTCACCCAACATTAGCTTAAGTTATTTTTGGATTGAATCAGGCGCTTTTTAAAAGTGCATGTCAGGGTGGGAAACAGTCGAGCTACAGTAAGACATTCAACTATGAAAAACACTGGATATATAAAATGTAAGAACATAATTCGCTGTTATTTTAACCTACGTCTGAAGTACTTTGAATTGTCCACCACATTTACCTCCATAGAGTCAAGTACCAAAGGCGATTGAAATGCTCTGAATGAATGCAATCCCTTAACAAGCTTGTGAAAATAAACTTGACACATCGGCGCAGCACAGGTTTTGAGCTGAATGTAGAGTTGCAGCACGGAAGTTTCAGGTCGCCAGATCCCTACGTCCAAACGGCGCCTGACACAATCTGCCAATCTGAGCCACCGCTGGTTTTCCGTCACGCTCTCGAGAGCCACTGCAGACGCAATACGTGTTTGTTTGGGAACACAGCTGTTTCGTGCATTTCGACAGGACCGAGAACAGGGAAATCCTTCAGTGTCATCTGAATTGTACTGTATCAAAATGAACGTATCAGCTGCTGTCTTTTGTACAAATTTTATTACCGTATGTACTTCAAACCTGTGTAGGTAAGGACACTGTTGCCTTTTCTCTGTACAAAAAAAGAATTTATGAAAGATGTCCACCTAGAGATCTTGTATACTGTCTGTGGTCTCTGAAAAGATCTATGGATTAGACATGCTTTTTTCTGTGTTGATGAAAGCAGTACATGTATATGGTCTAATGTTTTTCTTTGTTTTGTTTTTTTAAGAAAACTATGCATATATATAAATATATAAATTCTGCATTGTCCATAGCTTTATTTGACTCATGAAATTACACATAACATTAGTCTAAGTTCAAGTAGACGTGGACTTACACAGTAAAGCTTTTTTTCTTCTTGTTTGGATGGATCACAATGTATATGTAGCTATCAAAAATAAGTCTGTGAATGCTATTTTTGTTATCAAATAAAGTTTTCCATACAAATTCACAGTTTTGTGTTCATTGTGTTTTTTATGATATTACACTGTAAACATGGAAAAAAATCTATCAGTTTTTACATATTTATTTATTTAATGCATTACAGCTTACCAAATCTCTTAGGCTTAATCCTTTCTGTAAGTTTTAGGGACAAAAAAATCCTAGATCCAGTTCATTTGTAGGAAACTGACAACATCATTTTAAATAATTAGGTTAATGATTATAATATAAATATTAATATAAAAAGATCTACTGATACATAAGTGGTCTTATAAATTTGACTGACTTATGACATCCTGTGACATGACAATCTTGTGTTTGACCTTCTTTGGTTATCTATCTATGAATACTTCTAGAAGGTGCCAGTGCAAGGCAGGCAATTTTACAAATTTGTCTGTAAAATTATCTGGAGTATAGTTGTAAGTAGATTTGTTTTGCACACAAAAACATAAATATGTGTATACCAAAATAGGTTTAAGTGTCAACATATTTAATGTCAGGTTTGGAAAGAGCATGAGTGGCAATATTATTGGCCCCCAAAGACTCTTATCAACAATATTGCCTGTGAGGTTTTCTCAAAGCAAGCAATGTCCCTACAGGCTATGATATTTGGGTAATACTTTAGAGTAGGCAACACAAACTGATTAATAACTAAGAGATCTCCCTAAATAAAATGCTTATTTTCCCCTTGTTCAAAGTAAGTAAGGCAGTTGTGATAGGTATGGGATAGATTTAAAGAATCTAAAACATACTCATGCATTAATATGTGCTTTAAAAGCACTAATAGACAGCCAATATACTAGTAATATGCATGTTAATAAGCAACTAGTCCATGTTATGGAATCTAAAGTGTTACCAAACGTTGTGTGAGTCTGTGTGTGTCCCTATTTATACAGATGCCAGTGAAAGGCAAACTATACATAATCATAATCTATTTTCACCACTCTGACCTAGAGCAGGATTAACACGTCAGTTCTGATCCTACCTAATTCATCCATACATATCTGTCAAATCATCCTTCATAAAGCCTATAATCCAAGGTGACAGTTGAGGATTGGCCTGGTTGTACACTTGCACTGCATCAGCTATTGAGCTGGTGCTGTTAACTTCTGAAAGAATGTATGTTCTTTTCATCAAGTCAAAACGCTGCAGTAGCTGTTGTCTTAATGTTGATTAAACAGAAACACCCTTTACCGAAAAATATATACACCACATTAAAGCACTCGTCAGAAATCAGTATGGTTTATTTAATTTAAAATACTATTTCGACATTTCGTGACAATCACAGCTCAATCAAAACATAAACAGAGCAATTTAATTTGCAAAGTGCTTTTTATTGTTACGTTGCCTTGAATACATGCCTCTACAATCACAACAAAGCCAGTATAAGGAGTCCAACAGTAAGAGAGTTAAGATATTTTTCCTTTTTCTGCATTTTAGGAAGAGAACTCAAAAAGGAAAACAAAAACAAAACAAAAAGAATCTTATGCACCATTACGCTGGACTCGCTGGATGTACTGAAACTGGGACAGGGTCTGTCCTCTCTCAAAACTGTCTTTGGGTTGAACCAATTGGGTTTTGTAAAAATACAAAAAGGAAAACTGACGGACATTTTTTTTTTCTGCAAGTGGTAGCGGTCGCTCGTTTCCCTGGGCTAAACACTTTGTGGTCTCTGCGTGTGATCGGTCGCCGTCGAAGCCCAGTGCACGTCGCTGCTTACGGTGTGTCACGGACAAGTGTTTAGGCAGGGGACACGGAAGACACGGACGAAGCCTCGGTCTTGGATGCAGTGGTGGAGGCGCCCTCTTCCTCCTCGAAGGGGTTCTTGCCGCAGCACAGGGTGGTGATCATGCATTGACGGAACTGCTTGTTCATGCAGATGTAGATGCACGGGTTGTAGACGGCAGCGGTCTTGGCAAAGAAGGCTGGCACTGTCATGAAGAGAGGCCCGAATTCGGTTCCCTGGTGGGTGAAGATGTACCAGGCCACGCCGGCGTAGGGGAGCCAGCAGATCAAGAAGCCGATGACCATGATGACCACCATGCGGGTGACCTCACGCTCGGCCCTCTGGGTGGTCTCGGACTCCTGCTGCTGGGCAGCGGCTTCCTTGACGGTGCAGACCAATCGGCCGTAGCAGAAGAAGATGACGAAGATGGGAATGAAGAAGTGCACGATGAACATGTAGATGACGAAGGACTCATTGTTAACGCCAGGTACACGAGTGTAGTAGTCGACTCCGCACGAGCACTGCATGCCCTCGGGGATGTAACGGGACCAGCCCACCAGGGGAGGCACGGCGCAGGAGCAGGCCATGACCCAGGTGAAGGCCACACCCATGATGGCGTGGTTCTCTCCGAAGCGGAAGTTGCTTACTGGTTTACAGACCACCATCCACCTCTCGAAGGCCAGCACCACCAGGGACCAGAGGCCCATTTCACCACCCAGGGTGGCGAAGAAGCCTTCCAAGTTGCAGCCGAGGCGCCCGAAAACGAAGTAGCCGTGTAAGGAGGTGTACATTGTCGTGGTGAATCCACCGAACACCATGAAGAGGTCAGACACAGCAAGGTTCAGCAGAATGTAGTTGAGAGGTGTACGCAGCTTCTTGTGCTCGATGGTGACATACAGAGTGAGGAAATTGACGGGGAAGCCGGTGAGGATGAGGAAGAACATGTACGCTGCCAGGCAGGCGTATGCCCATGGCGCCACCAGGTAGTACTGGGGATACTCGTACGGGCTCCTAACAACGCCGGTGGCGTTGGACATAGGCACGTAGAATGCCGGTCCCTCTGTACCGTTCATGGCTGCGGTTGGACGTTGTGCTCAGCCCCTCTCTGTGGTAGTGTTCGGATGGCTCGGCAGGACTGTGGAGAAACGAGGCAGGACCGTGCTACGACTTGATGGGCCGAGCAAACACCCCACTTTATAGAGGCTCGCTCAGGATTACCTGATGTTTCCAGGCTGTCAGCATGAGTCTATTTAGGCCACGGCTAATAAAATAATCCCAGCCATCATTGCACTGCATATCTGGCAACTTATCGAGTTATTAAGGTTGTACCTGAACAGGGCAGGTAAACACACTGAATCAACCATTGAACTGACTTTAACTGAAAATTGAGTGTTTACTGTTACACACCATTTTTCTTTTTGATTCTATATCTGTATAGTTAGATGAATGACTTTATATTAGGTGGTCTTGTGTTTACATCAAAACAAAACAAAAAGTACACTGTACTTATTGTGATCATATTGTGTTACAAAACACTTCTGCTGCTAATGAGGTGGATATTGATGAGGTTAGAGACAGGTTTGGTGGTATGGGTAGGTTTAAGGCTAGGTTAGTGTGTAAGGAATGGGTCAACATTGTAATTATAAATATAATTACAGAAATGAATTACAGGTGTATTTTTATAAAAATAAGTCAAATGTATGTAGACAATAAGTGCATTGTAGCAAATAATTTATTTAGACATAAGTACACAATAGTTATATGAAGTGGGACCGTTTGGTTTGTAGTCATTTAAAATGAAGACTCTTTCATGCCATCAAATGTTAATGTGATGACCTGTGCTGCATCTGTGCCAACAAGGAATGTTGGGATCTTGTAAGGTATATGCCTGACGAACACTAGAGAAAAGCAGGTCACACTTCACGCACACTTCAAGATCCCTAATAAGTGCTCTAGAGCATTGAATTGGTCTTGATGCATTCAGAGTATACATGTTTTTCAAGAGGTGCGCTCATGACCTTGCGGTGTTAGTGCCATTCTCTAACAGTTGATCTGAAGGAACCAGAATACTGCTGTTAACTACTGTTCTTAGTAATCATCACATTTCATCAAGCACATTCTAGAATTTAAAAATAAGAAATTCACTTATCAGTCATTTTTAATGAAACCAGTGCACTAAACACAAAGATATTTGTTGTAAACTTATTTCCTCTTGTGCATATTCTGGAATGTTTAGTGTCAGGTGGACTAATGCCTTGTCCCTGTGAAATGCCAGGGTGGACATGATCAATGCTCAGCATATTTCACACAGGTGGGTTTTATGAAGAGGATTTACAGATTACAGGAGAGTTACCCTACAACGAGGAGCCTTAAGCACATTAGCTGCTTGGTAGTCTCTACAATGCAGGGAAAAGACCTGCTGTAACTGGTCAGTGTGTTAATGTAAATAATTATTTGATGTTTAAATAAGTACAGCATTTTCTTTACTTAAACACTATGTATGTAAAAGGTAATGTTTTTTTTGTGTGTGTGTGTGAAGAGCAGAGAAGAGCCTTAGTATTTGTCGTCTAGTTGTAGCCATATCATTTTTACATTTCAGATATACAGTGCATGTAGAACTTCATTTCTGTTTCTAATTACAGACCTATTAGCATTTTGCCGGTAATGTCTAAGATTCTTGAGAAATGGATATGTGATCAAATCAAAGACCACTTAACAAATAGTACTTTTCAGCTTCATCCACTTCAATTCGGATTTCGATCCAATTGTTCAACTGGGTCGGCCAACTGTTATCTAATTGAGAAAATCAAGTCATTACTTGATAGCAATAATACTGTAGGTGCAGTCTTTCTTGATCTCAGAAAGGCATTTGATACAGTAAACCACCAGATCCTTCTGGCTAAATTATCCACTTTTAATTTTTCTGACAGCGTTTTAGAATGGATTCGCTCTTATCTCTCTCAGCGCTCACAAACGGTTCGCATTGCGAATAACCAGTCTGAGTTACTGAATGTATCGACGGGCCTGCCACAGGGCTCCGTTTTAGCACCGGTCCTCTTTAGCATGTATGTTAATGACCTGCTGTTGATATGTCCGGAGGTTAACATTCAGATGTATGCTGATGACACTATTTTGTACGTACAAGGGTCATCAAAAGCCGAGGTAGCGGTCAAACTTACACATGCAATGTTTAAAGTAACAAAGTGGTTAAATAAATGTTGTCTACAACTAAATGTTTCCAAAACTGTAGGCATGTTTTTCTCTAAATCACGCAAAATAACCAAAGATGCAGACATTATAGTGTTAGGAGAAAAAATACAAATTGTTAGAGATTTTAAATACTTGGGCATTCACCTGGATTCTGAACTCAATTTTAAATCACACGTAAAGCAAATTTCTAAAAGAGTTAAACATAATTTATCTAATTTCAGATATATTAGAAATTCTATGTCTGTCCAGGCTGCTAAAACATTCATGTATTCAATGATTTTTTCTCATCTTACTTACTGTTTAACAAGTTGGTCCCAAACTAATTCAACCATCTTGAAGCCTTTACAGTTATTATATAAACAGACAATCAAAGTATTTGATAAGAAACCAAAACATGTTCATCATTGTCCCCTTTTATCAAAACATAGTATTCTAAGTTGGGATAATTTAATCAAGTATACGAATGCCTGTCAGACATATAAAATCTTACATGGGATGGCCCCTAGTCCCCTCAGCGAATTTGTCAAGCTTAGAACATCTACGCACCGGATCACGCGAGGAGTGTCGAGAGGTGACTGTATTATCCCACTTAGAAAAAGTGCTTTTAGTCAGTCAGCTTTCTCTGTTAAAGCCTCTCAGGAATGGAACACCATTCCATCAACAATCAGAGACTCGAACACATATAATCTATTTTGCTCTCATTTAAAAAACTGGCTAATTAGTAATCAGATCTGCCAACACTAAAACACTAATGCCGTCATCTTGTGGTCGATTTGTGTATATGGGTTTATTTTCTGATCAGAGTAAATCTAATATGATCTTGGTTTTAATAGGGCCTGTCACTTAACTTTGTGTTTACAGAGGTGTATTCCGCTTTGTTAATGCTTGGCATTTATACTGTATTTATACTGCTATACTATATTACTGATGTTCTGCTGCTCTTGCTTTTATCCTTTTCCTAAATCCTTTGCTGATGTTTTTGTCTTATGTATTTACTAAAATGTTTGTTGCTGTTCTTGTCTGTTTGATTGTGTCATATTGATCTTTATCTCACATCTGTACATGTACTACTACTACATATACTGTAAACATTACTTTGTTGTAAAGCTGCTTTGCAATTATATGTATCATGAAAAGTGCTATACAAATAAATTTGAATCGAATTGAATTCATCTTCAGACAACAAGCGCTAGAACCTATAAATTCTAGTCCTGCCATATCTGGACTCTGAAAAACAATACTGTCATTATTAGCCAGGTTTCCATCCAGTTGTTACGCTGTTTTGTTATCGACAAAGAGAATTTGCTGAAGTTTATTTTTGCTAAATTTTCTATCTCCAGCCTGTTTCAATTTAACTGGTCTGTTATAAAATTTATAAAATGGCGTGCTGACGTCATCCTTAAAAAATGAATTGTAGCCTAAGTTTTAGTGCAAGCCTCATACTGTCTAATTAAGCCTAATAAATTTTAACTTTCAAAGTATTAAAAAGAAACATCAAATTAGGATATTTATGTTTGAGAGTGTGACGATCAGCTGGATGTGCCAGCCAGACTTTGGATGGCACTCCAGCTCTCCATTAGCTGTGTGTATTTGTACATCTGTTTTCATTCAGCAATAAACTCATGTCTCCACCCACTCGTCAGTTGTCCTGGTGTTTGATTGTTTGCTCCACCCCTTGACCTACTTTCATCTGTATAAAACCCCCCTGTGTTTGCATGTATGTATGGTTCGTTGTTTGTGTTACTATTCATTCGTGTTCTTGATACCTCGTTGTTCTGTTGGATTATCTGTTGTCGACTGCTGCCTGGACCTGGACTTCTCTTCCGTCTCTCCCCAAGGACTCTGTTCGCTGGTATTTGGACCTTTTGCTCTGTTTCTCGACCTTGCCTCTGTTTGTGTCTCTTATAACGTTGTTTGCCGGCACTC
>JAUCMT010000143.1:621958-633398 GCA_032357475.1 Enteromius thamalakanensis | reverse complement strand
GAACATGGCGCCTGCAGCAACACTACAGACAGAATAATAGCTCCGCCTTCTTTCTTTGTGGAAACATTTGGGTGGTGTTTGATAATAAACCCACTCTGTGAGGCGTGTTTAAATGAGTCGTTTTAGGAGGGGTGGACAAGTCATAAATTATAAAGTATATGTCTTTGGTTTTTAGACTTTAATGTTTAATCTTATCTATCCACTAACACTCCAAAGAGAAAGAACAAATTGAGATAGCATCACATGACCTCAACTCAAACCTCAAGCCTCCGCTGTTTTCTTATTTCAGTGAGATGATCTGAAACGCTGCTGTTTAGTAGGGGAATATACTCTGTTTCACGAGCAGCCGGACGTCTGGAAAACGTCTCCTAGGAATGCAGGGCTGTTTTCTGTGACCTCTGTGATGCTGACATGCGTCTCGTTTCAAGCCAACGCTATCTGAAGTGTTCCAGATTAGAACAGGATGTTAAACAAGAGCAAATGTGCCTCGACACACTTAAAATAATTGGTTACATGAAGAACCTTTAACATTGTAAATGTTAACCTGACACACTTTAACAGTGTAAAAAGGTCCTTTATATTATTAAAATGTTCTTCACACTTTAGTTATTTTAAGAACTGACTGCTGGAAGGTTCTTTGAGGAACCACAATACAAAAAATATATATTCTTTGTATTTTTGTCTTCATTTTTAGTGCAAATATTTAAACTTCAGGTGCTATTGTGTTATTTTTGACTGAAAAATCTTAAACTGTGGCTTTTGTGAAATGTTTTCCTAAATTAGAATGGACATAGAAATAATTCAAGAAAAGAAATCATGCTTGTACTGTTCTTTGGTCAAAATCTTACTGAACGCTCCTTTTTTAAGATTTTAACCTCAGATTCAGAACACAACTCCATTAAATAGATAGAGCTTTGCATTTCTAGCTGTTTTAGAGAAAAGGTATATTTCACATAAAATTTCATTTTTAATTGCAGCAGTAATCTGCCAAATATATTCTTATAAATAGTGACAAAATTTCAGAAAACCAAAAAAAAAAAAATTAAAATAATTTATGTTACAGGTCTTTTCTCTGTAGCTACCTGGTACTTAATGAATTCTAACTATGACATAATATATTTATGTTTAGTTAAAATCCATTTATTAACAGATATGTACCATTAAATGCCCTAAAAATATGAATTATTAAATAAAAAACATTATTAAAGCAAAATATAGTACTTTTATATAGTACATGCTTTCACTGAACTGCCCCAGAGGGTCAAGATTCTGCAAACAGCCTTGAAACCTTCGTTTTTAATCATATACACAAAGGTGTTTGATGGAATCTGGTGAACCTCTGACAACGGTGAAATATTCTAGAGCCGACGCTGATGTTTCCTCTCGTGAGTTCTGAACAAGGAGAGCTGGAGCAGAGTAAGTGTTGTGTAATGCCTCAATCAATGTAAGCATTGTCTGAAGAGCACAGAGACTCTCACAGCTCCTATCAACTCTACTTCACCATGTTCTGGAGCACATTTGTGAACGGAGATAAAAATAACATGTCTATGAAATGCCCCCATTCAAATTTGCTCAGTTAAGTAAACGTGTGTGTGTGTGCTCGGTGGGGGTGTATTTGTGTGTGTGTGTGTGTGTGTGTGTGTATTGATCGTGTGCTTGAATGTACACTGAGCTGCTGTTTGTGATGCGTTTCAGTTTTTCAGTTTCAAACATACAAGAATCTCAGGACTCAAGACTTGACCTTTGACTCAGTTTTCAATTTCATAAAACACTTTTTGTGACCTAAGAGGACGTATCTTGATTTGCTTTTCCAAACACAACCGAATTAACATTTCACACTAACTTATCCCTAACTCTTTCACACTAAACAACACCAATCAACAAACATACATCTACACATGCTTGATGTGTTTCTATACTGTATAAACTACAGTAAAACAGTTTGCTTTCAATCTTGCTTTCATGTTTACCATGTATTTTTCAACCTCTCTCACCCAATCACTTTTAATATTGTGCATGAACTCACAATAGAAGGGCTTTAGGTTATAAAAATATCATATTATGGCAAAGGTGTTTGAAACGTAAGACAAAGGTTTGCTTTTCAGACGAGTTTGTGATATTTTGATTGCAGTGCTTTGTTTTGCAAGAGATTTTGAGAGAGATTTTGAGTGTGAAGTTTAAAAAAAAAAAAAGCTGTAATGAGTTTAAGAGCTTCTCACCGTCCCGAACAGTCGTCCGTCTGCGTTCATGGCGAGGTAACGGTTCGCACAGATTCCTTTGATCACCACTTCACCGACAGCTGTGGCCTGGAGCTGCAGCCGAACTGAGAACAAACACACACTCCTAGTTACAAACTGTGCTTCAGTAACCAGTCCATCTGGTCCTCGCTCCCGCTGTTAGCGCATTACTACTTTCTTAAGTAACTAGTCAATTGATGCAATACTTTTACATTTGAAAAGAAATTAGTTAGTTTTTTTTAAAGACGTATCTCCAGCAATTGTGTTTGATTTTTGTTATTGCTGAATATCATTGAACATGTGACTTATATTTCCCTTCAGTCTGAGGCTATTCATTTCACTCACATGAAAGGGCTTTTACCTTTGTAAAGAATAGGGCTGGGTATCGTTTATGTCTGTGTTCTTGAATTTGTGGTTTACGAGGACACAAGTGTGTAAATGACATACTACGTAAACATGGTTTATGAGGACACTTCCTGTGTCCCCGTAAAACAAAAGGCTTAGAAAACAGAGAATGTAAAAGTGTGTAGTGTTTCCTGTAAGGTGTAGGGTCAGTGTAGGACAATACCACACACAGTCTGTACCGTAGAAACACCATTACACCTATGAAGAGAGAGACCCCAGAAAACATGGAGACACTACATGTGTGTGTGTGTGTGTGTGGTGAAACTGCACCGTGTGCGATACAGAAAACGCAACTTAAAGTAGAGACAGAAATGAGGTGCAGTGGTGTAAATGATGTAAATAACATAAGGTCTGGTCAAACACACAGCTAATGGCTCACTGACGCTGATGAGATTAACCCCTCCAGGTATCGAAATTGTGTACCGAACGACAAGGCGTTTTTCGATACTCGGCTGTATCGAGGCAATTCAGTCGCTACTTAAAAGGTATTGACCGTGATACCCAGCCCTAGTAACGAAAGAAGTTTTATATTAAAAACAAGCAAGCCTTGCACAAATTTAAAAAGTAACGTAATGCATTACTTTCCATAAAGAAATAACTAAGTAACATAAGTTACTTTTTTGTGGTGTAACGCAACACTGCAATGCACTGCTTTTACAAGTAACTTTCACAAAAACACTTTCTGACTCTGATGTACAGATCATTTTACACTATTGGGAGATGA
Source organism: Enteromius thamalakanensis (assembly GCA_032357475.1). Taxonomy (NCBI): domain Eukaryota; kingdom Metazoa; phylum Chordata; class Actinopteri; order Cypriniformes; family Cyprinidae; genus Enteromius; species Enteromius thamalakanensis. Next base: position 630,032 of record JAUCMT010000143.1, on the reverse strand, counting down.
CAGGGTCTGTAATACTACTGGAGAACCTGGATCACCTGTTCACCCAGGGTTAGTTCACCCAAAAATGAAAACTCATGACAGATTGATTTAAACAGGAGAGTTGACTCAGAATCAGAAGAGAGAAATGTTCATCTTGAGCTCTGTGCTACAATCAACACGTACAAACAGAAAAAAGACATTCTCTGTGCAATACAGACAGATTATTAATCCAGCAGGAGGACTGAACTGAAGTCATATCAGCTAAAGGAAGTGATCTTTGCCTGATTTCCAACCATTCATGATTTGACTAATGCTCTATTTTTCATTCTGCTGAAGTTACTCGCTGCTTTGAGAGTGAAGACAGTATTAAAATACTAAGTGTGCAATGTTTGATAGTAAAAATAAATGATAATAATAATAAAATCCATAGCAACAACAAAATAGATGAGTGCATGTTGTCTATAGATAGAGAGATAGATTCTGACTGTGTTTGTTATTTTCATCAGAAATGCATGAGTTGCAGATGAGCTTGGGCTGGTTCAGTGTTGAGCTGCTGTGATGTCTGGGATCAGATTAAAGCAGAGAGGCTCAGATCACGACGTGAAGAAAACTGTGTGTGATTAATGAGTTTGTCGTCATTCAGGCAGCGCTGACTAATGCTCAACAAAACACCAGCACTGTGTGTCTGGAGTCACTGCACCAGATCCAGATTTGTTGTGTTATATGAGTTAAATCTAATTTGAAGACTGAAGACCACATATATAAAGTAAATAATACACTTTATGCATCATATTTGCAGCGTAAGAGTGTGTTAAAGTGTTTCAGAGGAAATAAACTAATAACACTTTATGATATGGTTCCATTTGTTAATATTATTGAATTATGAAACATAAGCGTTTATTAGTCTTAGTTAATGTACCAACACATCATTGAAATCAGTATCTGTTCATATAAATAAATCGGACCTGAGCTGACATGAAAAAAATGTGACCAGTTTTAAATGATAAACAAAGATGAAAAATACTGTAACCGATGTGTTGCTCGCTGTTAATGCTTTAACTACTGGACCTTATTATACAGCAAGGTTTGAACGGTGATAAACTACCATCAGAAATGATGTAAACCAAGAAAAACAAGGAGGTTCAGTTCAGAAAGAATGAAGAACTCTTTCTAAACATGAGTCTAAACTAAAAAGATCATTGTTTCGGTTTCTATTTTGAAAAAAGTAAACTTGGAACAAAAACAAAGTTCATTTGAAGTGCTTCACTGACACACACTCACCAGCCTTTAAATAACATGATGTAATGCTGTTTAAAACTGAGCACAATCACTGCAGTAATCTGTGAACTCCTGAACTATGGGTGTTGATTTATTTTTGAGGAGACATAACCTTATAAAAGCATGTTTGCTTTCAGATCACTGGGAGTAGTATGAAACACCTTTATGTGTCAAAAACACTCTCCCTTTTTTCATTTTAAAGAGAACATTTGTGCAAGTAACACAAATGTATTCAGTTTAAAAACCCTTTCAGAGTGTTGTGTTGATGTTCGTTTGGACTGTTTTTGAGCAATCAATAAATGATAAACTCACCAGAATTTACTTTTAAATTCCATTCATTTCTAATGTGCCTCACACTGGTAACCATCAAACTAGATGTTATTATAAATTTCATACAATGGTATTTAAATAAAACTCAGCAGTACTGAAATAAATACACTACCAGGTCAGTAAGAATGGTTTTTAAAGATATTTGATGGCTGGTTACCATCATGTTGTTCTTCTGCTTGATAATCTGTATTGTTAAAAGCACTGTAGAAATAAAAGTGACTTGACTTGTTTCTTCTGCTCATCAAGGCTGCATTTATTAGATTAAAAATCCAGAAAATATTGTGAAAAATTATTTTAATTTAAAATAACTGTTGTTATATGTAATTTATTCCTGTGATACAAAGCATTATTACTCCAGTCTTTCAGAAATCATTCTCATATGTTGATGTTTTATTATCAGTGTTTGAAACTGTTGAGGTGATTAATAGTTTTTTTTAGGATTCTTTAAACATTAAAATATTAAAAAGAGAAGCATTTATTAAAAATGGATAATAATGTTCAGAACTACTGTTACGGTAGTTTACTGTTTCACTACTGTTCAAACGTTTGGGATCAGTACATTTTTATTCTTTCTTCTTTGAAGGTCACAGCATAGATTTACATTTTAGAAATGTTTTATATTTGGTAAAAAATTATGCTGTTTTTTACTTGGTATTCATCAAATAATCCTGAGGAGAAAAAAAAATCTGTCTGCACAACTGTTTCCAAAATTGATAATTCTAGAAATAAATCAGCATATTCAAATGATTTCTGAAAGGATCATGTGACACTGAAGACTGGAGTAATGATTTGCATCACAGGAATAAATTACATTTTAAAATATAAAACTTAAATTTTACATTTTCAATATTTTAAATTGAAATAATATTTCACAATATTACAGTTTTTTCTGTTTTTTTTAATCTAATAAATGCAGCCTTGATGAGCAGAAGAAACATCTTTAAAACCCATCCAATATCTTACTGATCCCAAACTTTTGAAAGGTAGTGTATATATATGTGTGTAGTGGCAACACTTAAAACTTTTTTTCACATTCACTCATTAATGAAAAGTTTTTTAACAACTACAATATGGTTTCAGTTGAAAAATGAGCATGGTTTCATAGAAATGCGTTGAAACAGTACGCCACAGGCTACAAGCACAAAATCCTGTTATTGATATGCAAAATAAAAATGACTTTGGTATGAATATTCTTTAATCAACCTATCATATGCACGCTAAAGTCAATGCCTGCCTGTTTATAAATAGCAGGCCAAATCGAAATATTAAGCGGTACTGATACGCATTACGCACTTTCATAAAAACATACGTCTGGCCCCAAACAGGCTCTGAATGTGAAAGCAGATCTCTCTGAACTTTCTGCTGCTGTTTATAACTTTAAAAACGTTCTGAGAACATTAAAGACGCTTTTAACCAAGAACTCAGAGACTGAAGGTGGACCTGGAAATCTGACATCATCATCATCATCATCAGGGCCTGATTTTCATCTCCCCATCAGACGCATAAAGAGTCTTTTGTACCCTCTGTTTTTCCACGGAAAAAGAACCGAGCAAATGTACTCACTGTGCGGGTCGCTCTTCTCGCGGATGCCGTCCACTCGACCGTCGGGAAGGATCCGGAGGAAGAAGCCGCCGTTCTTGCAGTAAAGCCGCTTGGGCTCCTTGAAGTTGGCCGAAGGGAAGCCTCCGCTGGCGCCGTCCTCCGGTAAAGCGGGGAGCGTGGTGATTCCTCCCGCCGCCATCATCTCTGGCTCTCTCGGTTTCTCGGTGTCCGGAGCCCCTCCGCGGCCACTCCGCGCCTCCTCCCCCGCCTCATCCGTCTCCCTCCGCCGCTCCGCGGAGCCACGGAGCCTCATTGAAGCGCGGAGGAACTCTTCAAACCGCGGGAGACCGTGTATCCGACCGCAGAGAGAGAGAGAGAGAGCGGGTGTGAGCAGGAGATGAAGTGTGTGCTGGAGCTGATCTCTCTCTCTCTCTCTCTCTCTCTCTCTCTCTCCCCGTTGGGCCTCTGACCGCACTATTCCCTCATCTTAACAGAGAGAGGAAACTAGTCCTCCTCAAAGCATCTGATCTATCATCTCACTCACAAATACACACCAAAATGTGTTTATTATGACCAATGAGCCCAAACAGATTTGTATTAATATATCACTTTTATTTTAGGTAACTGATAAGGCAAAATTAGTTTTCATCTAATGTTTGCATTTCATTTTAGTAAAATTTTTTTTTTTTTTAAAGGTTAAGTTTTAGTTTCGTTTAATCAATTTTATAATTGTTATGTTTATATTTAGTACTTAGGGCAACTTTGATTAACTTTCTTGATCCACTTAAAGTGTTAAATATATATTAAAACATAGCTGGATTTTAATACTTTCAAAAGTTCATATGATACTAGTGCCGTCAAACGATTCATTGAAATGAATCACATTCATAATAAAAGTTTTAGTTTACATAATTTATATGCACTGTGTATATTTACTATAAAAACACACAAACAGTATATATTTTGAAAATATTTACATATTTTCACATTTTTATATTTGATTTTATATGAACAACATATAGATGCATGTCTTTGCATTTATTCATAATAAATATACACAGTATATATTATATAAACAAAAACCTTTAATTTGGATGCGATTAATCGTTTGACAGCACTAATATATATAATGTAACGGTGAGTGCAGTGTGTTGTTGTGTTATCTGGGAGTCTCCTGTTGTTCACTGTAAACATGTGGCTGCAATCTTCACAGCCGGCCACAAGCACTTCCTGTAAGATCTCCTGTAAGATATCTCTGTTTCTCCTAAACTACATGCAATTAAATGAAGAGGTTGAGATGAAATGCTTCTCAGATGTTTCTCCTGAAGTAAACAGTCATATGGAGATCATTGACAGTCAGAAATCTTCATATGAACTCATCTTATGATCAGAGCTGGTTATTTTATCACTCTGTAGACGATACTGTTATACTGGATGACCTCCGGTGACCCTACAGGAGAAGAGCCCTTCCCCACGTGATCACGGATCTCCAGTTATAGAGCGAAGAACATCTGGGTTCAGAGGAGCGTTTGAGGGATTCCCATTACTGACCACATCACGTCTGTGAGCAAATGGAGAGCGGTACGCTTTCATGATAATTAAAGAAGAGCTCGACGACAAACCACAGTGATGCTGTAAAACCTTCCATCCTCCCTTCAGAGACCAGCAGAAACCAGCTTTAATTTCAGCATGTGTGTGTCTTCAGACCGCTCGTTACAAACCCTGCAGCCCACACACACTCACACACACACACACACACACAAATGTTGTTTTTTGTGAAAGGTGGGGGCTCTCCATAGGTGTAATGGTGTTTGTACTGTACAAACCATTTTTCTGTTGTCCTACACTTAACTTAATAAACAGGAAACGTTCTGCTATTTTTTAGATGTTTAATACTCTTCATTCTGTGTGATTTATAAGTGTTTTGAAAAATGGGCACATGGGGTAATGTCCTGAAAATTCACCTTCTCCTTGTTACACCTGTGTTATACCCGTGACATTATACACATTTATGTCCTGATTTTTCACAAAAACGTGCACACTGACACACACACTGAAGACCATTAAACCAATCACACAGCAGGTAATAATAATAGTATTACAAATTAACTTAAAATAAAATGTAAATTAAATAAACATTAAAAATAAAATATAATAATAAGAACAAATTAAATATTTTAAATGCAAATTAAATTTAATAAAATTATATTAGAATGTAAATTAAGTAAAATTAATTAATTTATATAATAATAAAATTAATTAAATAATAATACATATACAAATTAAATTGATGATGATGATAATAATATATTTATAATAATAATACAAAATCATGAAATAATCTTTAACGTGAATCAAGAGGTAAACAACATAACAGACTAATTATTTTATTTTAATTAAAAAAAAACTGCGTGTACTGAGTGTGGAGTGCGCTGGAGAACAGCGGCTCCTGGCGGCAGGAGAATGAACTGCGGACTGTAGTTTATTTTATTTTAGGATGATTGCGTCATTTCCGCCGTTCGTCCTTCACCGAGCCGCTGCTGTAACTCGTGACTGTCAGAGAGCATCATGGCTTGAGTTTATTAATCCTCATAAACTCACAGAAACAACAGCAAACATGTGGAGGATTCAGAGCTTAGTGGGCAGAGGTGAGCGAGTCATGAAACACGCACGAGCTGTGATACATTATTACACTTTAATCGAGATGAAACATTAGTACACGCGTGTGATGTTGCGATGTTTCACTGTATGCGACACTGTATGTGACACTGTATGTGACAAGTATTATTAAGAGGAGCGTTCCGAGTTGAATATGTGAATAAAACACTTAGATGCAGTTTCCTGAACAGGGTTTAAGACTAGTCCTAGATTAAAATAAAAGTTAAGAGCTGTCTAAACTGGAAAAAGCTTGCACTATCTTAAAATACATTATTGCCATTGTTTGGTCTTAAAATGCTCACAGATAATGCATTTTTGTAATTTTTAATGCATGTTTCAAAAAATTCTTAAATGTTCTAAATTAGCAAAGGTCTAGTCCTGGCTTAATCTAATTCCTATCCGGGAAACCGGATATTTACATGTTTGATATTTGAATACGTTTGTGGATAGTTTCGGTTTCAGTTTTTGGCAGTAATTTGATATCTCTTCAGGGCTGTTCACTTTATTAACCGAGGGGTTTCTTTATTGAACCACGAGAAAAACGTAAACACACACATTACATCATACTCGATAACATTCGCAATATTAATTTATTCTGAAGGGTGACGGAGAGGAAACATTCATATCTTTTTCTTGTTTTTATCCCTTCTTACCTATAATGTGTACATACACCTTAACTATTTTAGTTCAATAATATTAATTTAATATTTTGAGAAGATCTTTTGCTACTTAATACCATTTGTGCAATAATTGTGTTCCAATAATAACAACAACATACATTTTTTTCTAATATTTCTATGAATTATATTATTGTAAGTGTAGTATTTAAGGTTAAAATAAGATAAAATGGTGTAAATTACAATGCAAGTAGGCAAAATAGAGTCGTTTCGTGGTCAGGTGGATATCTGTAAGGCACTCTAACAAATGCATCTAGTGTAGTTTCTCAAACATAGGGTCATAAAAGCTCATTTATTTTTAGGTTTTGCATTTGATTTAAAATTTAGACATGATTAAACTATCAGAATAAAGTGTTCTAAATAATAAGTGAATAAAGTGTTTTGCTCCCTTCATGCAGTGTTGAGCCGTTGCCATGGAAACGCTCCGCTGCGTCTGTCCCAGGGTCATCACGTGGAGGACGAGGTCATCAGCTCCTCTCTCCTGACCAGTGGACTTCACTCGGCTGACAGCAGCAGGTAACGAGCGACACATGTGATCTGTGAGGTTACACATGATCCTGAACCCGCTGACGGTCCGTCTGTCCGTCTGTCAGTTCTCACAGAGGAGAAGATGATCAGAGGAAGAAGCGCACCTCTCACTTCTGCTACACTGGACTGCCCAGATACAGCGCCCTGGACGCAGTGGGATGGGTAACTCACACACAACTCTCTCTGTGTGTGTGTGTGTGTGTGTGTGTGTTGGGAACTGACCCTGAAATACATCCATAAGGGTCCTTTTTATTACTAGAACTGGATTAAACTGGATACTGAATAAGTAAATATTTCCATTGATGTAAATATATAAACTTTTTTTTTGATTAGCAATGCATATTACTCATAAAAATGAAGCATTTATTTATTTCTGGGAGGAAATGTAATGAATGTCTGTGTGTCTGTGTGTGTGTGTGTGTGCAGGGTGCTGCTGCGGTTCTCTTCATGCAACTCTGTCGCAGGATTCACTCGCAGCTGTCGTCGGATCAGAAGGCCGGAGCGAGTCAGATGAGAGACGCCGGACTCATGAGGAGATGCTCTTACAGACTCCTGGTTGATGTCTGTGAGTGCTGCTGTCAATCACCACAAACCACCAATCAGAGATCAGTCAGACTGACACGCACCTCTTTCACTCAGATTCGCTCAGATTGTTTTTATTGACATGCTAAAAAATATTGCTGCCAAAGCATTTGTAACATGTACACACACATGTAATTAATTAATAATAATAATGATAAGGTATAAATAAAAATTAACCATTTCTATCATTTAAAGATCAGTTAATATCTATCTGTTAAACCACTATTATTATTATGTAACATTGCTATGTATTTCAATTGAATTGAATTAAGTTCAGCATCTTAACTTCAATAAAAAGAGTTTATATCTAGAGTCCTGTAACTATAATGTTTGGAGGACTGTATTTTAATGTTATGATGAATGATTAGTACGGTGGCCGAGAGAGCTCAACGCGCTGCAATTAAAAAATAAAGCATGCAAACGGAAAAAAATGGCTGCATCTTTAAAATAACGAATGCAAACAGAAAAAAACGGCTGCAACTTTAAAATAACGAATGCAA
>JAUCMT010000143.1:609399-621858 GCA_032357475.1 Enteromius thamalakanensis | reverse complement strand
AATAGAACAACAGAGTAATGGTAATGTATTATGACGAGAATTAAACTTTATTTATCAAATGCAGAGACGGTCTCTGTGGTCAAGATGACGGAAATCACTGGAAATCAGGTGTCCCCACAGACTGTATGTGTTATTGTCCTACACTGACCCTACACCTAAACCTACCCCTTACAGGAAACTCTGTGCATTTTTAGATTTTCAAAAATTATGGGGACACTGAAAATGTCCTCATAAAACACCTACATATTGTAATATCAATGTCATACCCATGTCTTTATAGACATTTGTGTCCTCATAAACCACATAAACCCGCACACACACACTCACACATCTCTCGTTTCACCCTCAGACTCAACACATGCTGCTGGTGCTGCAGGACATCACTCTGAACCTCATCGACCCTGCTGACCACACCCTCCTGCACTCACAGCCAATCAGCTGCATCAGCATCTGGGGAGTGGGGCGGGGCTTCAGCAGGTCAGTGACTCAAAACATTTTATTTGTAGCAATATCGATAATACACTTTATAATTTTTCACATTTGTATTGTTTTTTTTTTTAATATCTGTACATTTATCAAACTATTGCTTCAGATGACAGACCCTGTAGTGGTCAGTGTTTCTGGAGCGTCTGAGAGAGGCGGGAGATTTCACATCCTTCTCTTCTGACTGCTGTTATCTCTCTATATTTTTCCTTTATTTGAAAGTCCTAAAAACATTGTTGAGTTTTTCTTTTGCTATTTAAGCAAATGGAAAAAATATATGTATGGTACCATTTTACATTCACAGTGTGCAAATGTGTTTTGCATTTTTTTCTATAATTAGATTTTCTTGTATGCTTCTTATATGATTTGACATTTTCATGAGTAAAGATAAAAGTTTTGTGAACGGTATGCATGCTGCAGAAATGTGTGCAATGCATTGTGGGATTGGAGCTCTGGTGTTTACTGCCCGTTCTAGTCGTTGGTGTGTAAAGAGTGTGCAGGAGTTAGTGCTGAGAGCATGTCTGAGGCTGATCGAGTATCACACACCATGTGAGTGTGTGTCTTTTGAGAATGTAAAGTGTGTAGTGTTTCCTGTAATGAGTAGGTTAAGGTGTAGGGTCAGTGTAGGACAATACCACATAGAGTCTGTACAGTAGAAACACCATTACACCTATGAAGAGAGAGACCCCAGAAAACATGGAGACACTACTTGAGTGTGTGTGTGTGTGTGTGTGATACATCCTCTGCTCAGAAACACACAGATTAATTGAGTCCAGATGCAGAATGAATGTCTGAGAGAATGCAGTGGTGTTATTGAGAGTAAAGGAGAGTAAACTTTACTAGGATCTGATGATTCTCTCAGTGCTCTCATCACACTGGAGATGGAGGGTGAACTTATATATTTTATAGAATGTAAACTTTCTCATTTCAGCTTTAAACCCTAAATAGACATGCTTACACAACCCAGCTAAAATAAGAAATGCTCTGCAAAAAACTCATTTAAAATATTAGCAGAAACATTTTATAATAGTATCTCAATGAGGCTAAACTTTGCTAAAATTAGTTTAGCTTGAAGCCCAAACAACTTATATGACCTCAGAGCACTCTCACTGGCTTCATCACGTGTGTGTTTGTGTTAATAAATGACCTGGAGCTGCTGCAAGAAAAGACTTTCATTATACGAATCCAGGATGATAGAAGATTTACATTCAAACCATCTGCTGTGTTAAAACATGATGAAACACAGTGAATGAGTGAGTGTGCTGTGATCGCAAGACCAGCAGATGTCACTGCAGACCCAGACTCACTTCAGCCTGCTCTCCACACGATCAGAGGTTATTATTAATGTGCTCAACCTTAAACCAAACAAACACAACTAGTCAGTGTGCAATATCTGCTACATACACAACTCACAATTCTGAACATACAGTCACAAAAAAGACTGATAGTGCTTCCAGTCAGGCTTCTTATAGAAAATACAACTAAAACTATTATTAACTATAATAATAAAAACGCTTTTAATTTTAACTAGTTGCCAAGGCAACATTTCTATTTTAATTTGGTTTAACATGTACTAAAGTAACTAATAAAAAGGGGAAAGATGATAACATTGAAATAAAGTAAACATTACCTAAAATAATAAAATTTTAATATTTTTTGTTTTAATTTACTAGAATAAAAATACCATAATTACAAAAATAAAAATTGGAATTAATATAACATATCACTAATGTAAAAAAAACGATTTAAATGAATGTAAATATATTATTATCCAAAAGTAGTAATTTTTTGTCTTTGAAATGATGTTCATTATTATAAACCCTGTGAAAGTACTATAATAAGAGATACAGACTGATAGAGCAGAGACCCTAAACCTGGTTACGAAAGAAAAATGGAGAAAGACTGTGTGCTTCTTTCCCTTTGTTTTTAGAGAAATACACACTCACACACACGCATGCACACACACACACACACACACACAGTTCTCACACGGAGTTCTATATACAATATGAATGAGTGTCTTTGGGTGGATGAAGTCATTGCGCTATATTTGGAGCACTCAGCGTTTTCTGTGTCCGTGTACACGTGCTTGTGAAGAGATGAAGTCACAGCTCTATATATGGAGCAGAGAGTGTGTGTGTGTGTGTGTGTGTGTTTCGACTCCTCCCTCTTTTTGTTGCATCTCTGATAGTGAAGCACATTCTCATTTCACCTGATAACTACTGTCAGCTTTCATCTCTTTAACTCTCCGAAGGCAAGACGCAATTTCAAACGAGCCTTTTACTTTTCTTCAGATTTCTTTGTTTCTATTCTTATTTTTTTTGTTCTATTTCTTTTTTGCTCTTTTTATTTTAGTAATTTCAGCATCTGTGATTCCTCTTTATCTTGGTTTGTTTTGTTCCATCCTCTGATTTCCACTTTCTGTGTCTCTGTTGATTGTCCGTCATCTCTTCTTCAGCAGTAGAGAGAGAGAGAGAGAGAGAGAGAGAGCGGGCGAGTGAGGGCAGGTTGTAGGAGTGTGTTGGGCTCTCAGAGCGGTGTGTGTGTGTTTGCTGAGGGAGGGACGGATCAGAGACGGAGGGACAGACGGGGAGATCAGAGCGGTTCAGAGAGTGTGTTTGTGCTGGATGCTGGTCGTCGTGGGGATGGGAGAAACGACCCATAGTGCAGCTGGATGCTGATGAGTGACATCAGTGTGAGTAACACACACACACACACACACACACACACTGCTGCATCGCTCTGCTGCTGTGTCCGTGCACTCGCATGCGTGTGTGTTTGATTTACTTTGAGCATGAAATATTTATTTTTTGGTAGTTATTGTAGTTGAAAGTCTATGAAATGTGTTTGTTCAAGGGTATAGACACGTGTGTGTGTGTGTGTTTGTTTGAGATCTTAACATAGAGTCTGTGCTATTTGTGTGCAAAATTATGCAAATCAAGCAGAAATGCAAGGGAAAGATATGCAGAGAAAGAGACACTGTGTTTGTCTGAGTCTGTAAATGTTTTATGACTTTTGCTTTTGAGCACAATATAGTCAGAGTGTGTGTGTGTGTGTGACATGCTGAAACAATCACAATCCTTTGGGAAAAGGACAGAAAGAGGCAGTGATTGATTGTGTGTGTGTGTGTGTGTGTGTGAGTGAGAGAGAGAGAGAGAGAGAGAGAGAGAGAGAGAGAGTGTGTGTGTGTGTGTGTGTGTGTGTATGGGTGCGCACAATGAGAGTACAACCTGACAAACCGATACTGGGCAGATAAAGCTTCTCCTGAGACAAACTGCCCAATGATGGAGTATATTTTAGCCTATGTTAAACATCATAAAACAAGGGTGTTGCTATGCAGCTACTAGGGTGTTCTGTGTGGTTGCTAGGGTCTTGTTGGTGGTTTAAGTGGTTGCTAGGGTGTTGCTATAGTGTTCTGTGTGGTTTCTAGGGTGTTGATGACAGTTTGGGTGGTTGCTTGGGTTTTTGGTGGGTGTTAGGTTAGGTTACCTCCTTATTGTTTTTAGGGCGTTGGCTGAGGCTTGGGTGGTTGCTAGGGTGTTATGGTTTTGGGTGGTTGCTAGAGTGTTATTATGGGTTTTGGTGGTTGCTAGGGCGTTATGGTTTTGAGCGGTTGCTAGAGTGTTATTATGGTTTTTGGTGGTTGCTAGGGCGTTATGGTTTTGAGCGGTTGCTAGAGTGTTATTATGGTTTTAAGTGGTTGCTGTTGTGTTTTGCATGGCGGTTTGGACGGTTGCTAGGTTATTGCTATAGTATTCTGTCTGGTTGGAAGGGTGTTCTGTAGGGTTTATATGGTTTTGTTTATGGCTAGGGTGTTCTGTAAGGTTTTAGGGTGTTGGTGGAGGCTTGGGTGGTTGCTAGGGTGTTGTTATTGTTTTGGGTGGTTGCTATGGTGTTTTGCATGGTTTCTAGGGTAATATTGGTGGTTGCAAGGGTGTTTAGTGAAGTTTCTAGAGTTTTGTTGTTGGTAGTTTGGGTCGTTGCTAAGGTGCTGCATGTGAGACATCATGGTTGCTTGGGTGTTGCTATGTTCTGGGTGTTGCTATGTTGGGTGTTCTGTCTGGTTGGCAGGGTGTTCTGTAAGGTTTTAGGATGGTTGCTCAGGTGCTGTGGAAGGTATTCACAATTCCCTCCAAAAATGTGACGGGGTGCTTGTTAGGTTGTAGTTGCTATGCTGTTGCTAGGGCGCTTGAGTGATCTTCAGATGTGTAGATGTGCTTCAGCTGCACTACCAGCACTAGTGAGCACTGACTGAACTAACAACTTTCTCACACAGAGACAGCTCAGTAAATGACTGTAATGTTCTCGTTATAAACAGCTCACAGTCATTAGTGTTTGACACTGTGAGTTTGTAAAGTATAATGTAGTTCATCATTATCAACACTATCCTCACAGAGTCCCTTCAGCTTTGAAAGTGCTTTTCGCCATGAGAGAGTGTATCAGAAACCTTTAACGTGTGTGCAGACAGACAGAATGGGTTCATCGCTGGGGCTCTGAGACTTCTGGGAAACAAAATCTTGTGATTATTGTATCCGCTGAAGTCTCTTCATGTGCAGACAGATGCGAGTGTGTTGTGGAGTTTATAGTGAACCCAGTTTTTAGACACATAAAAGCCACATTCAGACATCAGTTTCTGACTGACTGAGCCAAGAGTGTGAACTCATGAACTCGTCAGCTTCCCTCAGCCATCAACTACAAATATGGATGCTGACAACCACAGGGTTATCATAGCTAATTAAAACTAGACCCAAACAACTTAAAGTAAAATAATTTTAATGACAATTTTTTGTTTTGTTTTCTAATATATTTACCAAGGAAACATTCCCCTATTTAACTAACCTAATGTTCTAACCAAAGCAGCCTTACAACAGCTTAGTAACCACGCAAACCATCCTATCAATAACCCAGAACACCATAGCAACACCCTAGAAACCACCCACAACACCCTAGCAAACAGATCACAGAGACACTTTCTTCATGTCAAACAGGAGGAAAAGACCTGGAAACAACCGCAAACACCCTAGCAACACCTTAGCAACCACCCAAAATTCCATAGCAACTCCCTAGCAACTGTCACAGAAACACCTCCTTCATGCTAAACTGGAGGAAAACATGTAGCAACCACATAGAACACCCTAGCAACACCCTGGCAACCACCCAAAACACCATAGCAACCCTCGCAGCAAACTAGAGTTGGGTCGATAGACGATGTAATCGTCCATCGCCGTTGGCCGATATACATCACGATGCTGAGCCGGCATCGCGATGCTCTGCCCCACCGCAGAAGCAGCAAGCAGCAAGCAGCTCGCGAAAAAAACACTTAATCTATGGCGGCAAATCTATGCCATTAATAAGCGAGTGCACCACTGATACTGGCGGAAATGATTTACCGCGACAGGAAAACAGATGTCCATGGGAAAAAACGGGGCCGCGTGCCCTTGATGTGTCATCTGCGCGCAATTCAAGCACTCGCTTGATGTGTCTTCCGCGCACATCACCCGCCACCTATGGCAACGACGATATCATCGTCCATCGCGATGTTTCACATTAGACATCGTACGATGCCAAGTGGTCGACATCGCCCAACCCTACAGCAAACCAGAAGATCATAAAGACACTCCCTCCATAAAAAACAAGCCACATGGAAACACCCTAGCAACTTAAAACATAAATAGAAAGTGTATGAATAGAAAGAAATGATACTCTGTTTCGGAGCAGTATAATAAGACGGAGCGTCTGTGTGTTTCGTGTAGTATTTGCTCAGATGTAGCCGCTCTAGACGTCTGAAGCTGTTGAATGCAGGTTTGCTGGACGTTGCCGCTGTACTCTGAATGTCACGAGTGACACTGAAACACGGCACTAAACCATTAACCTTTCCATTCTCAACACGCACATGTGGATATTGCTCCGGCTGACTCTTCTGATGGATGGTTTTCTCCTGTTGTCCTGTTCTCAATCTGAACACTGTGTTAATTTCATCTGTGAACATCTGATGAATCTGTGTGGGGTTCCTGTGTTTGAAGTATTCACACTGGCCTTTCCAAATTAAAACTGAACCTCTTTGAGGAGATACTTAAGATGAGATATTAAAGTTAGTGTTTTAATGTTTTACAACACACTCACTTCTTCATGGTTCAGTGGTGTTGGTTTATGGTCATATTTCGTGCATAGCTGTTCTTATTCAATTAATTAATTAATTTTGAATGTGGATTTTATTCACAGTTGATGTTTTTATTTAAATTATACATTTGTGATTTAATTGCTTATTTATTTAGTTTTTATTAATTTAAATTCAATTAAATGTAACTTTTTGGTCTTGATATGTATTTTAAGATTACAGTTTTATTATATAATTGCTTTTTAGTAAACATTTTTTAACTGTAACATTTCTATAATTTTATTGTTTTTATATGTTTATCTCTATTTTAATTTCACATTTGTGATTTGTTTATTTAGTGTCTTGCTTTATTTTTACAATACATTTCTTTACGAGTTGATTAACTTATTAACATTTAGTTTTTATTTTTTTTTTTAAAATTAGTGCTATTTGCTTTTTTTGCACGCTCAAATTATGAAAACCTGCTCGAAAACTCGAAGACTTTTGTAAACGTGAAGTGTACCGTACTAAAAAAAGCGAAAATTAAATCTCCTCCTCATTCACTGCCTTGGTTAAACTGTTGACAATTATATCTACTTTACTAAATAATATGTTTATTATCGCAGACCTCTGAAAGAAAATCGAGCGGCCCCTTAAGTCCTGCGACAGTAGCACACTTTAATGTCTGTGTTTCTTGCTCTACAAACTCAAACACAAACCGTCTTTGGTTCTGTTTCAGGGATTTTGCGTATGTGGCCCGTGACAAGAATACGCGAGTGTTGAAATGCCACGTGTTTCAATGTGACAGTCCTGCAGAAAGCATCGCCAGCAGCCTGAAGCAGATCTGCTCGAAGGTGAGGAGCGAAGAAATAATCCACCGAAAACAATCCTCACACATTCACAGCAAACAAACACAAACGCTTTCATTCTGACAAATGAAATCACTAGTCGCATATTTATTATCAGGCTCATAAATATTTATGGGGAAACAGCCTCAGCAACCAATCATCTGTCCGGTTTAATCTAGGTCTGTGAAAAGATAAATGTGTCTTCTTGGGGAAATATCTGTGTTTACAGTATGTATGTATGTGTGTGTGTGTGTGTGTGTGTGTTAGTATGCACCGTCCCTCCTCGTGTAAAGTTGCCCGCTCAGCACGTCCATCCTCATGCTTTGATTAACATTGAGCTGAGATTTATTGGCTCTAGATGAACGGCCTTAGAGAGACTGACAGCAGGAGTGCAGGCTGTTTTCATCAGTCGTCTTCTTTATTTTCTCAGATTATGGCTGATCGCAGGAGCCTCAGTCCGGTCGCTGGCTCCTCGTCTCAGATCAGCTCTGATGTTCCTCTGAAAGGTAAGAGCTGAACACGCTCAGTCATGTGACCTGGAGCACAGAAGCAGGCATCAGCAGCACAGGTTTATTTGTAGCAAAAGCCAAAAACACATGATATGTGTCAAAATTTTAACATTTTCTTTTATGCCAAAAATCAGTAGGATATTAAGTAAAGAACATGTCCTAAATTTATCAAAACTTCATTTTTGATTAGTAATATGTATTGCTAAGAACTTCAACTTTAAAGTAGATTTTCTCAATATTTAGATTTTTTTGCTCCCTCAGATTCCAGATTTTCTAATTAATAGTTGTATCTCAGACAGATATTATCCTCTCCTAACAAACCAGACATCAGTGGAAAGATTATTAATGTTGCTTTTTAGATGATGCATAAATCTCAATTTGGAAAATTGACTGGTTTTGTGCACCAGGGTCACAAATCTCCACCATTTAATAATTGTGAGTGACTTTAGTACAGTGGCTCAGTTGTTTCGACACAGAGATGATATTTCAAGGCCATCCATGTTTTGATCTAATGCAAAAGCTTTTGAAATTCATTCATAGTCATATACTAAAGTCGAACATTAAAAATAATGTTCATTGCAACATTAAAAAAAATAATTAAATCTAATCATTTCAAAAGATTTACTGAATGTTTTTTATATTTAACACTTTATTTTCAATGAATTGACATGGCTCTTCTAGTCATCTGCGATTACAGATTTTTTTCCTACATATTAAATTTCTTTTTAGAACTGATACATTAGAGCCTAAAAGCTGATTTATAATTGTATTTATAAAATATATAAAGGATTAAAACTAAATTCCATAATTTGGATGTTGATGTTGTTTAGGGTTAAAAATTCTTATTTTTACTTTGTCTTTTGTGATTTCAGGATTCTCTTTTGTTTTTAGTTTTATAAATAGCAATTTGTCATATTTTAGTTGCATATAGAAATGTCTACCTGCTAAAATATTTTAAAGCATGACAGAAAGAAAACATTTGTATTTATTATAATTATTATTAGGGTTGTTTTTTTTGCTGTTATAAAAGTATAATTGTTCTACAGAGTTATTTTCTTATTTACTCGTCTTTTGTGACATTTCTAACCAATTCAATGTTTTCGAGGATTTATATCCATTATAAAGATTTCCATGATTCTAAGACTAGTAATTTCCTTTCCTATAAATCACGCATATAAAATGGCCTCATATATCCAGGTTTTCTCCAGAACAGTGAAAATCCTGGCTCTTAAATAAAAATGGATTAAAATTAAAATAAGGAATATTTTAGCTTAACTTAATGTTTAGTTGATTTGGCTTATTTTAAAGTTAGTAAAATGTAATTAATTCATTTTATTTTTAAATAAAGCCGTATTTAGTTGCAATTTATATTCTACAAAACAATTTTCAATCAATGTAAGCATAAACAGTTCGAACAGACGGTTAAAATAATAGGAGGTAAATTCAGTCAGCGTGTCCAAACATTTGACTGCTAATTTTTTAATAAAACACACAGATGGCCTTAAATAAAACTTAAATGAGCAAAGAAACAAAATGATGCAAATCCCAATCAAAGATCTGAAATGTTTTTTTGCACCATTAGGGTTCATTAGTTTTAATGACACTGTATTTTTGATTAAAGAAGAGTTAAGTGTTGATTTCATGACTCTAATGCTTGTATTTCATTGTTCTGTGATTTTTTTAGTAAGCAAGTGCTGCTGGTGTCCACAGAGATGCGTCATTTGTTTAACACTCTTAAATATAAATAATATAAATAGACCTATGAGCTGTTTTTCTTCAGATATATTCATCTGTTTGGATGTAAATATATATGTGGTTTGTGTATGTGTGTGTTTAGAGGCTTGTAAATTGACGCTCCAGCAGTACGAGTCCATAAATAAAGCACAGGACCGTGCTGACCTCAGCAAACGCTGCACTTTATTGCATAAAGTCTGTAAATTCCTGCAATGATCAGTGAGATAATGAAAGCCGCAGTCCTGACCCATTAAAACGCAATTAAATTGGCCGTGTTACAGATCAGAGGATCACGCTGCTGCTGCATTTACATTCGTCTCATCTCGATCACAGTTTACGGCAGCTTCAAACGCTCGTCCTCTGTCTGTTTTATAATGCAAAGGGTTTCTGGGCTCCTGAGGGACGCATTGCTCTGTTTTCATCATGCCAGTGGTTCCTGCTCTATACGAATGCATTTAGAGCGTTGATTCCCTCGCCGGAGTGAAATCTTCTGCGTGATGTTTCTCATCTGTGTGTTTCCTCAGTAGAGTTTCCAACACCAAAGACTGACCTACAACACAGTTTCCACGTGCTTTACCTGGGAATGACGACAGTACTGCGACCTATAGGTACAGCACACAAACACTACAACAAGGTCATCCTTACAAATAAAGCATGTTACTTGTACTATTTTGTGCTATTGACAGTGTGAACTGATTTAAACACCATTAATTTCCTGTTTATCAATGCTGCTTTGAAGCAATCTTGAATAAAGCATTACAGAAATTAATGAAACTTATTAAATTTATGTAAATACAGAAAACTCCATTGTAACTTGCAAAGATGAAAAATATAAAAATGTGAAATTTGTATATACATATCTGACCCACATTCAAAGTTTGCCACACACACACACACACAGTCACGATTACATGTAGCAACTAAAAATAAAACTAAAACTAAAACATTTTAACAGGGTTTTCTTTAAATGATTGTGAAGATGAATCTATTTTGAGTCTGTAATTACATTTAGTTCACAAGTATCTAATATTTTAGTGTTTGAAAAAAATTACAGTGATGGTTTTCATTTTTCTTCTGGCTTTAGTGTTTTTTTAGAGTGTTGTTTTTTTTGGAAGAGTGCATGGAAACCAATGGGTTGAAAACCAGTTGATATAATTCCAACACAAAACTTTGTACACCCTTTACAAAACACATAAGCCTGTTGAAATTTAACATGCACATTCATAATCCAGATTGAAAAATATTAACCAAATTTCAAGACAAAATCAACAGTTTAACCAGTATTTCAAGCTGCTTGAATATCGAGTATGGGTCAAATTGAACCCAACTCAAAAGCCTTATCAAAATGTGTATAGCCTTTCCGAAACGCATTTGTGCATTGAAACTTTGCATGCACATTCATGACACTAAATAGGATATATTTACCAAATTTCAAGAAAAAACAAATAGTAAATCAGTATTTCAAGCTGTTTAAATATCGAGTGAGGGTCAAACTGACCTCATTACAAAACTCCTGACAACATTTGTACAGCCTTTCCAAAACACATCTGTGTGTCGAGACTTTGCATGCACACTCAACACCCAAAATTAAAAATATTCACCAAATTTCAAGAAGAAATATCCAGTATTTGAGCTGTTTGAATATTGAGTTTAGGTCAGATTAATACCAACACAAAAGTCTTAAAATATTTGTATAGCCTTTCCAAATCACATCCCTATGTTGAAATTTTAGATTCATTCATGATCCTTAATAAGAAAATACTCACCAATTTTCAAGAAGAAATAAATTGTTCAACAAGTATTTTGATCAGTTTAAATAGTGTGGGTCAAATTGAGCGGTACACTGAAGTCCTAACAAAAGTTGTACAGCCTTTCTACAACACATCTGTGTGTCAAAACTTTGCACGCACGTTCATGACCCTAAATGAGAAATACTCACCAAATTTGGAAAACAAATGATTGAACCAATATTTAGAGCAGTTTGAAAATCAAGTGTGGGTCAAGTTGAGCCAAACACAATGGGTGAAAGCATGACATTATTGGCTTAGCAGCATGCAATTCTGAGATGAGTCTTGTGCACATCATGCACTAAGCATCATTTGTACAAAGTCTGCATCGAGTAAATCCAAATCAGTCGAGATAAATTTATTATCATTTTTACAATACACATTATTTCAAAGCAGCTTAACTGAAAGTCAGTCAGTCACTCCTGAGCTATATCTCTGTTAGGATGCTGACAGTCAGAAAGTCAATTTAGTTATTATAAACTTCATCCTGTGTAAATGTAAGGAACTATAATGCTCTTCTCAAACGGTGTGTTTTAGGAATGGACATGATAAATGGAGCGATAGAAACTCTGATGTCCTCTGCAGGGAAAGAGGACTGGACCCCCGTCCTGCTCAACGTCGCTGACGCCACAATTACTGTCATCAAAGAAAAGGTGATGCTTACTTACTTTACAATTGCTACATTTTCTTTTTTTTTCTGCCATGAAACAGTTTTGCATCAGACCACAGATGAACATTTACAAACTAATACTTGGCTTTTGTCTGACTGTTATCAAATGTTATCTTCATAGAGACAAAAAAAAGAAAAAAATTATTTTGACTGATTATTGATTTAGACACTTTACATTTACATACAAATTCATCAGGTAATTAATGCAAGTCAGTGGCGGACTGGGACAATAATTCAGGCCGGGAATTTGACTTCACTCCCAGGCCACCTCTGCTGCTGCAGTCACCACCACCCTATTCATGTAATCTACTGGACTGATAAACTTGTAGGC
>JAUCMT010000143.1:592949-603059 GCA_032357475.1 Enteromius thamalakanensis | reverse complement strand
GACGCTCCTTCCGATCTCCACTAGGGTTCAGAGTCCACGTTCTTTCGGCTCGCTCCCCAGAAAGCTCGCCTTTGCTTTATTATTATTACAAGGAAAGCGTGAATTCTTGAAAGAGTTTTAATAGTTCAGGTTAAATTAAATTAAAGCAAAGATGTACATATACGGATCCAACAAGTGTATTCCATAACAAAGGTGGGTTCAGTCACTCAGTATGTACATTTAAGGATGTTAAAAAAGATTTAGGAATTAAATTTTAGTCGCGAGTGTAGAGCACTTTCAATAAGGCTCCGCCCCCACACACACTTCTGATTGGTTGTGGTATTTGATTCTATTGCATTTTATGTGGACAGATTCACAGAATCTTCTGTTACGTGTAGTTATGACACGGTGTTAATGTTTTGTGTATTGGTTAAACTGATGTAACCGTAGTGAGCCGGAGGTGACTGAGTTCTGCCGCTCTTATGAATCTGTATCTGCTCAGAGCTGCTTCCTTTCATCTCGCGGTTCAGAAATTCCACCACACGTGATTGGTCGCTCTGTGTGGCGTGTGGGCGTGTCTTCACATAGCGTTTTTGATTGGCGGGTGCTCTGCAGGACCGTCGACCTCTGCCTCCTTTAATTGGCTGGTTCTGCTGGAGGCCGTCTAACAGGCCTTTGGCCATTGCACGAGCCAGCACTTCCTGTGCCGTTTCTTTCACTTCTGGTTCAGGCTGTGCAGGAGACACAACAAACAGAAAGGCTGAACTGTATTTGAAACCGTTGTATTGTGTTGTATATGTTCTGAGTAAGTCACTTTAGATAAATACATCTGACAAATGCATTATATATATATATTATTACACACACACGTTGGTTTTTATGATTTACGGGGACTCTTCATAGGCGAAATGGTTTTTATACTGTACAAACTGTATGTGGTATTGTCCTACACTGACCCTACACCTAAACCTACCCCTTACAGAAAACTGTGTGCTTTTTTAGAATTAAAAAACACTCAATTTAGTATGTTTTTTAAGTCTTTTGAATTACGGAGACACCGAAAATGTCCTCATAAAACACCTTCGTATTGTAATACCTGTCATACCCATGTCATTATCCACATTTGTGTCCTCATATACCACATAAACACACTCACACACACACACAGAACTGTGAGGAAATGCTTCGTAAAATACTTTTGTACTATAATAACAACAACAACAATAATAATAATAATAATAATACAGATATATGAAAATATTAAATTATAAAAGTAAAATATTTACATTCATTTTTTCCCTCTAAAATATTTTAGAGCTATCTCGGTCTAAAAAAAGTGCCCAAATATAAACTTTTCAGTTTTTCAGGAAATAATCTCCTAAATTAGGTCTTGTCTTTGTGAAGCATGTTGGATCAGTGTGTGTTTCTTCCAGGGTCACTGCTGTCTCAGCACCACACACACACTCTTACAGTGAATAATTCATCTTGTGTGTGTGTGTGTGTGAGAGGACGTGAGTTTTGCCCTGTTGACGCTAACACATGCAGACATGAGGGCTGAATTATTCAATATGTCCTGCCCTCTTCCTCCTCCTCCTCATCACACATTTATTGCCCCGTCCTATGGTTCTGAAGCGGCTCCGGCCCCAGATCACACTCATTATGAACGTCCTTTAGCTGAACAAGAGGTCACACAACTGACCGATCAGAAACAGAGCAGAAACAGAAGATCTTTGGTCTGAAAGCAGCTGAAGACTTTAGTACTCACAGGAGGAGGGTAATATTCCCACACACACACACACACACACACACACACACACGTCTAATAGCCTTTTTATGAGACCTTTTTAAGTGAACGACAATGATTTTTATTAGTGGCTTTTATTGGTCATGGCAGGAAGGATATGGAGCTTG
The DNA here is from genome assembly GCA_032357475.1 of Enteromius thamalakanensis. Lineage (NCBI taxonomy): Eukaryota > Metazoa > Chordata > Actinopteri > Cypriniformes > Cyprinidae > Enteromius > Enteromius thamalakanensis. The sequence continues at coordinate 601,169 of JAUCMT010000143.1, read as the reverse complement.
ATGATGTTTTCCTGACTGTCAGCGCAGATATAAATATGACGGATGGCTTTAATCTAACTCGTGGTGTATGAATGGTATGCATGGCGTCGTTTGCTGGAGTTTAACTTCGATACAGCAGGAGGCTGATGGAGGCTCTTCTCTCTGCTGGGTTATTTTTAGCAGCAGATGAAAGCAGAGGGAGGGAAGACGGGATTCCTCAACAGACACAGCAGGATTAGTCAATGAGAACACATACATGAGAAACAAAGAGTGGCTCCATCAAACCCCAGAGAAACTCCTCCCAGCATGCTTTGAGCCTCAGCCAGCAAAAACATCAACACACAAAAATAACCAGGCTTACCGAACCGTATCTGTTCCAGCTCACAGACTCGACCTCTCCATTTCTATTATTATTTGCAGTAATTTATACACACACACACACACACACAAATCTGGCTTAAAATATGTCAGGAAAATAAACCAAAATAAACATTTTATTTTAATTTAGTTTATTTTTGCATAGTTAAGATCAAAATATAAGTAATATATTTAAAGTAATAATTTAAATATGAGATTTTACTGATTAGTGTCGTTTTACAAAGTAAAATATATTAAATGTGTTTTATTATACACTATTGTTCAAAATATATAAAACTACAAAAAATTGGCTACCAATATTTCATGGGAAAAATATATATTTTTGTTATTTTAGTACTATTTTTAGATTAGTGTAGTTTTAAAAATCAAAATATCTAAATGATATATACAAAACTGGTTGAAAAGACACTCAAAATATCCAATATTTAAATAAATATTTTAAATATTTACTTACTATTGCTTTTGAGATTTTTAATTTCGAATCAAAATTAGTGTCATATTTTGTTGTTATTGTGTGTTATTATTATTATTGTGTATGTGTACCGTATATGTTCTATTTTCTTTCCCTTCTACTCAGTTTGACTGGTTCACTAGTTGCATATATTTCTGCAGCTGTCAGATGTTTTCACAGAGAGTGAGTGCTCAGAATATCTATGCGTTGATTTGAGTCTAAACACATCAATAATGATTGTCTAATAACCACAAACAGCTCGTTTAAATATAAACAGAGCTATTTGCTGTAAAGCACAGTGTATGACCAGATCTTTTCTACAGACCCGACCTTTTTTTTTTCTTCTTTAAATTACATTCTTCTGTAAAAACTATTCTGTTCTGACAAATATCTTTCATTTTAACCACATTTCTAGTGCTTTTAAAATGATAAGAAAACAGTTCTGATGAAATAATGGTTTTCTTTAGCGTTTCAGATCAGATGTCAGATCAGACTGAGCTCATTAATTGAGAATGTGTTTGGGAATGATAACGATGATGTTCTGTACCTCTCGTGTGAGCAGCGCTAAAAAACAGCCATTACTATGATCTGATGCTTCCAGTCTGAAGAATCTGTTCTTCATCTCCTCTGATTCCTCATCATCCTCAACGATAGAGTCCTCTGAGAGACTGGGAGAACTCAACCTGACACACACACACACACACACACACACACACGTTATGGCTGACTGTTGTCAGTCAAGCGGGCTATAATAAAACAAAACCAGATAAACAATATTTCCTTTCTTTGAAATTCAAAACAACACAGATTTGGACCCCAGAGTACTGTCTATTCACTCTTTTGTCCTTCTCTTAAGATACACTTTATCCAGTGGTATAATATTAAAACAGTAAAATATGCTCATTTCTGCCGGTGAAAATAAATCAGTTTGTGTCTCTGAAAAATAGATGTGAAATGATTCAGTCTTAAACGAATCAGCTGAGAAAACAGAATACTTCCCTACTATATAGTCAGCAAAAATGTAACATGAATAATGTCTTAACATCTGAAGGATTCATAAAATTCTGATGTGTGCATCTGAAGAAGCAGCTTTGCGAAAGACTGTGAAGAGATGTGACTGATTCTGGAAGATCACACCAATCTCAACACGACAAATAAAGTGTGCCCAGACTAAATTCATACTTTACAGAACATACGAAGTGAATCCATTGAGTAAATGATTCAATGACTCAGTTAAGACAGTGATTCGTTTTAGAGTAGAAATTATTCATTATTTCTATATTCAATGTTCTATATTTAAACAGTGTTATGGTATCTCTAAGATGGATTAAACTATGTGCATAAACCTACATAACACTTTCTTCAGGGAAAAATACATTTTGATTTTATCTCTAAGAATTATTTTGCCCCTTAAAATAAAAAAAGTAAGCGTCTTTCACTGCTTACAGATTTGGTATTTCCTTCTTTATCCTTGTGTCTCTGTATTCTGTAGAGAACTAGAGTGAACTAGAAAGAGACGTTCATGATCACTCATTTATCTGACACGGAGGAAAACTACAAGACGCCTTTCTATCCTCCTCCAACAGAGCTGCACAATGAAATCTAAATATATTGAAAAATCACGATATGGCCTAGAGGAGTTATTAAAAAGAATACATTAAAATGCATATGAAATGTGCATTCTGCTCTCATACACACTCACTTCACTGTGTGTCTGTGCTGCAGTCTGTTATTAATGACCGAAATGTCCACTTTTAAGTGCTGACACAGTGTGAGAGAACTGAGTTCACTTTTGAGTCCATGAAAATCTATTAATAAACACACTCAAGTGTAAAAATCCTTCAAGAGTGACTCTACTGCAGTTTGTGAGCAGGAGATAAAACTGACCACTGCTAGTGTAGTTGTTGCTTTGCCTTCGTATCTCATAAGCAATCCAAGTTAATTTTGATGACTGAGCTTCAAAATCACATCCTGATGTTCCTTTATCAACACAGCAATCCGAATCACTGACTGTGTCCAGAAACCTTTCCAGTAATGATCTAAACCTATCTTTCAACACTTCAGAAGAATTTAAAGAGATTTTTCTGGACCTCTAGCTTATTAGTAACCATCTAACTAACACACACAAAATAAATAGACAGAAGGAGTGTGATTAGATTCCTGCAGATTAACTAAGCAGTCATTTATGATCGAGCTGATATGAATAAATTCCTTCAACACGCTCTGCTCCTCTCTGAACTCTGAGCTTTATGCTCAACAACAGCTGCACATTGTCTGTTGATTGGAGCACAGGGGGAGAGGGGCGGGGCTAATGATCACTTCACACAGCTGATTGGTTAATCATGACTAGCCCAATCTTTCCAGCCACTTAAACTCACACACATTTAGGTCATAACTGAAACTTGGTGAAACACCTCGCTCTACATTTAAATATAAAAAACACCATATTAAATAATTAAAAACACTGTTGTTTGATGCTGTATAGTTTTTGCTGAAAGAAAAATTTTTCAGAATGCTTTATTCCCTAACACCAATGTTATGTTTATTTGTTTCTTTATTTATTTAAGTTACTTCTGTTTCTGAATAAAGCAGTAACTGATCATCAAATCATAAATCTGCTTTTGGCAGAAGCTGAACAACATGACACATAAAAACCATGACATATATAAAATTATCTAACTTGTATTTATGTAGAAAATATACACAATATAAAAAGAATTAATAAATTATATATATATATATATATATATACATACACACACAACCATTTAATGTATATTTATATATTAAATATACATTTTATATAAATAAATTGTAATCATTTTTTATTAATATATTCATAACTGTAACACACGGTTTACAAATTTAACACTATAAAAAATGATTATTTTATATTTTTATATTTTATTACTAAAATAAATTATTAGTGATTTATTTGATGTTATTGTTATTTCATAGCTTAACCATCCCTTTATTTAATTCTAACTAGTAAACTTTTAATAAACTAAAGAGTTTTTGCCCAGAATGAACCAAATTGAAAAACAAATTATATTTTGTGATCACAAGACAACACCTTTGAGACACACACACACACCTGTAGGGCAGCGCTGTGGACTGATTCTCCTGTGTTTGTGAAAGAACCGTCTTCAGCAGCTCCTCGTTCTCCTCTGGGTGAACAGAACAGGTGGAGTAAAGCACCGCCCGCACCTGAGGAACTACACACACACACAGGCATGAGCAAAACGACTGTTCACACACACACTGCAGAGAACCATTGCTGTCTGTTCACTGACAGACTACAATCCATTCACGCTGTTAATTATGCTGTGTTAACGAGAATCTGCAGGGAGGAACCGTTCGATAACTGCTGAAGAACAGATCACACACACACACATACAAACTGGATCAATATTACATAAATCATCACACAAGTAATGAATGTCAAAAGAGAGAGGGATGTTCAGATCACTCTCGCTGTGGATCAGCTCTGGTTCTCCAGATCTACTCTCAGTTTGAACTGGTTCAGATCAGCTCCTGATTTAAATCAAAAGTTGACATAATGTAAAACCCAGCGAACAGGGAATTTTGGTGAACACTTTAAGGATGCACGATATATTGAATGTGATAGTAACAGACATCTCGTCAGTGAAGCCTGATCTCCGATTAACAATAAATCTCCATCTCCTGTTTCCAGACAGAGCCACAGTTCGCTTACAAGCTACACAACATTACATTCACTATCGCATGTGATCCAGCCGCGATTATATGCACAAATTGCGTAGCTTGTCAGTGAACTATGGCTCTGTGTATTAAATGCTGCTCCATCTGAAAACAGGTGATGGAGATTTACTGCTAATTAAAGAACCGGCTTTACTGATGAGGTGTGCATGACTATTGCATGCAATGTTTTATGCCTCAGTTGTTTGGTTTTGCTCTAAAAAGAGTTTTCAATGTTCAGTTTTGTTCTAGAAAGATTTAAAATTAGTTTTTTTTGTTTGAGCAAGATATTAAAATATTGTTCGGCTTTGTTCACACCAGACGCGAATGAAGCGTTAAGCTCGAGTGATTTACATGTTAAGTCAATGCAAAGACCCGATTAGACATCCTGTGGCGCGATTCGCACGAATTAAGCAGCGTGAATGACGTGATTCGTGTGGATTGAGCATTTTGCGCGTCTGATGCGTGATTCGCGCAAAACTCTCAAGTTCAAAAAATCGGAACTTTGGCGAACATTTGCACTGCATTAATTAATCAGGAGCTTGCTCTAGTAGTGATGCGATTACTAGCAAGCAGAGGCAGAATTCTGAAACTTTGGCAGACAAAATCATCTTCACAGTATGTGGAGGAGCTGTACGACACATCTTCGTAGATTAATATAAACAGGAATAAAAAGGAAATAAATAGTAGATTCATTAAACCAAAGTTTGCCTATTAGATTATATACTAACACATTTTACCTAATGTCTAACCACCACAGAGACTGGAGGCACCTGGCAGAAGCCCCTCCCATGATGCAAATTTGTGTTAACTGTGAAGTGCATTTCACACGTGAAAGAAAGCGAGTAAACTCAAAATGTTCAAGTGTCAAACTATGTGCTAATAGTGCAATTTATTTGTGTAAGTCCGTCTGGTGTGAACGTAGCATTATTCTGTGTTTTTTTTTCTTTTCAGAAAACGATTTAAATGTTGTTTGTTTTATTATAAAATCAGATTTTAATGTTGTTTGGTTTTGTTCTAGAAAGATTTAAATAAAATGTTGTTTGGTTTTGTTCTAGAAAAAGATTTAAATAATAAAGAGATTCAAATGTTCAGTTTTTGCTCAGTTAAGACATTTAAATTTCATTGGTTTTGTTTGATTAACAGGTTTAATTTTTAATCAGGTATGATCATTAAATGTCATTTAGATTAATAGATCTAAATGTTGGTTGTGTTCTAGAAAAGGTTTAATATGTTATTCAGTTTTGTTCTAGAATAAGATTTCAGTGTTAGTTGGTTTGATTTAACAGATTTATATGTCACTGTTTTTGTTTGATTAACAGACTTCAGTGTTGATCGGTTTTGTTTGATTATAAGATTTATAAATAAATAAAAGCATTGGTGAAAATAAGATGGATGTCACAGGAGAAAAATATATCTTGCATATACCTGGAGGACTTAATTAGGTGATTTAGATAATGGATGGTTTCTACGTCAAATACTAACTTCTTTTCAGATATATATTATTATTATTAGTATTATTATCAGACAGTATATCGTTATTTAGTGTAATATTTAGCAGCTCATCCATATTTCCATATTTATTTTTGATCATCATTTGTAAACACTCACACTGAACGGCGTGCTGCAGAACTCTCCTTTGCTGGCTCACGAGTGTCTGGAGTTTCTCTGGAGAGACTGAACCCTGGGACAGATCCAGCATGATCCGCGGGTCTGAAACCGGACCAGAACAATTACACATGACTGATGTTCAGAGTCAGTGTTCAGTGTGATGAGTGTGTATGTGTGTGTACCTCTGTTCTCCTGTATTATGTAATCGACAGGATTGCTGACGGCGGACAGGGAGCACGCTGGCATCAGAAACATCACACTGATCTTCTGCAGACGAGTTTCTGAGACGTCCAGAGACTCCAGGGAGTCCGGAAGCAGCTTCACATCTGAAAAACACACATTTACTTTGTCTTCTAACAAAATGAATCTCCCTGACCTCTATTTTCTAATTAAGGACTAACCAGCGTCCCACCCGTTATTCCCACTAAACTCACATTTTATATGCTGCCTAAATGATGTGTTTTCAATTTTTTATCGTTATTCTTTCTTATCTCAGTAATCATAATAAAAAATTATTTTGTTAGAAAGACATAATTTAGTCATGAACCATTTTGTCTTAGTGAACGTCCCCAAAGGAAGTTATTTTCTCCTGATTCAGATCCCAAGAGATGTGTATTAGCATTTTTATCATAGAAATATACCAAGGTCACTCTCACACACACACGTTTGAGTCAAACCTTCAGCATGTCTCTCTATCAGGTCCTGGAGGAGCTCGTTTGTGCGTTAACATTCATGCATTCAGCAGAAGCGTTTATGCAAAGCAACTTAAACTGCATTCTACATTTTTTTATCAGTTCCCTGGGAATCAAAGCCACGCAACCGCCACGGCTTACATTACAGAGAAATAGGGACGCACTAAATTATATTTACATGTATTAAGCACATGCCTTTATCCACAGCAACTTAGAAAATGAGGAAGAACACAAACGATTTATCATAAGTGCCATACCATGTAATAAGAGATATACAGTATCTGCATCATATCAGTACCTGAGTGTTGTGTGGAAACCAAATAATCACACAGAACCATCATCCCAGCAGTTTCTCTCCTGTTATTATCAGCATTTACTCCCTCATTCAAACAGTTTTTTTTTTTTACTTTAAAATGATTTTTCCCCATCTTTTACACTGCACATTATAATGTATTCATATTAATATGTAATGCATATTCATTGTCATGAATTTTGAATATTTACTTTCCTACTGCACATTTTGCTGTAATGTCTAAATTCACTTTTTTTATATGTTGTATGTTTTAAAAAAAAAATATGTACAAACAAAAAATAATACAATTTGAATTTGTACATAGTGTTGTCATGTCTAAATTCACTTCTGACAATGAAATGCTTCAATTACCAATCAAATTGTAATACTACATTTTATTTTGGTAAAATTTACAGACATAGCCAAAAATATTGGCACCCCTTGGTAAATATGATCAATGAAGGCTGTGAAAATTAATCATTGTTAATCGTTTTGATCTAATATGTAAAAAAATAAAAAATCACAACAATCTAACCTTTTATTTTTTAATAGGAATTTAAATGGGGGGAAATATCACTATGAAATAAATGCTTTCTTCAAATACACATTGGAGACTATTATTGGAAATCTATTGGGAGTAAATACAGTATCTCTGCAGTATATTCCCCTTAATTTTTAAAGGGGAATATGACTGTATATACTATGTAGTTAATTTATTTTTATAATACTAATAATAATTAAACATAAAAAATGATATTAAATACTTCTGTATAATTTATACTTTTTAATAAATGTAATTTTTCATTTTTCACATATCATTAAGCTTTTAGTAAGCTTGAATTATCTTTTATACATAGATTTACATATACTGTATATGTGTGTGTGTGTGTGTAGATATACAGTATATATATAGTGCTGTTAAATGATTAATCGCATCCAACATAAAAGGATGTTTACAATTTTTTTTTTTTACAAAATATGTGTGTATACTATGTATATTTGTTATTTATATGTAAATACATGCATATACAGTATCTCACAAAAGTGAGTACACCCCTCACATTTTTGTGAATATTTTATTATATCTTTTCAAGGGACAA
>JAUCMT010000143.1:550966-572070 GCA_032357475.1 Enteromius thamalakanensis | reverse complement strand
TTCGGCGAACACACGTAGAAAAGGTATAACTGTAGTTAAGGTATACCTTTCGAGTCTTCTTAGCGCGCTAAGAGACACCGTTATCGGAGAACGCAGCCCTGATTACGTTTAGTCATAGCTTTATGAAAGTAAAGTAAAATTTCAAAGTTCATGTTCATTTAACCTAATAAGTTTAGTTTTTTCCCCCAATTATTTTCTTAAAAATTTTATTGTGATTGTATTATTGTTTCTATGCTTTTTGTTTATATTTGAGATATCTGTCAGTACTGCCATCTTAAAAGTAGGGGTGTGAATCTTGGTTTCACAATTCATTCAATAAGAGCATTATTATCAATACAATGGCCCAGTTTCACAAACAGAAACAAAGACCAGACCTTAGTTAAATTAAGATCTTTGCAAAAGATATGCATCTTTTGCAAAATTGTAAGATATGTCAGAGCAAGATATTTTCAGTTGAAGCAGTTCAAATATTCATTTTGTCTGTGAAATGGCTACATGGCTACATTTTAAATCAAATTTCAAGAAACGTGCATGTGTCTCAGCGCAGATTGCACAATGAAACCCGGTGCTTTTCGAGCACGCACATTCCCCATCATATGTGGGAAAAAATTGATTATGAAATATTCCGAATCGATTCAGTATCGTTGAAGAGATTATCGCGTTGAATCGATGCCTCAATTTTTTCCCCACACCTACCTTAAAGGTACATATTAGTAATTGATGTGTACATATTTGAACCTTTAGGTAAGTGTCCCTTTTGAAACAGTACCACCCCAGTGACAGCTTTTGTACCTTTATTTGTGAGAGTGTACAGTACTTACTCTGTTGAAACATACTTCCGTATGTGAATGTGACAGTATAATTCACTATGCATATAGTTTCATAGAAGTGTGTAAGTTTATGTTACTGTATGGTCCTCATTCACAGCCGCATGTGTGTGAAACTGTAATGAAGACGGGTCACAGCCTTCTAATGAAGAAAAGCGGATCTCTTCAGAAAGACTGACATAATTTATGTGCTCATTGAGAGGCAATAGTCTGCATTATTAATACTCAGATAATCTTACACACACACACACAGAGGCTTCAGCATAATGCATAATAAAGCACAGTCTGCCTGAATCAAAAACAAATGGCTGTAGTTAGAAGTGAAAACTGACTTATAATTGTTAAAGTATGGTCTAGAAACTTTCATAAGAGAATACATTTCTCCAAATCTCATGACAAACTCGGATGAGCTGAGGGTGAGCACATTTTCATTATTCAGTGAACTGTTTCTTTAAATCAAGATGTTTAATAGGAAATGACTTTATTAGAGATATTAAGCCTTGTTTAAAAAAATATATAAATAGGTGAATTTACATTTAAAACAAGAAATCTTTTTTTGTTTATTTTGTTTTATTTACTTTTTTTAAAGACTTTTTTTTGTTGCAGCATTGAACTTTATATTTTCAGAAAAAAACAAACAAAAACTGCAAAAACACAGGTAGTGTAACATGAACGTGTCAAATAATCACATTAAATATGGCGTCTGTGCTCCCGACTCTCACCTGACTGTCACATAAATCAGTTCAAGGTGCTTTCCCGATGATGAGGATGCTCATGAGGAAGACCATGATGAAGAATATCCACATGAAGATCCGGTCCATGACCTTGGCGACCTTCTTCCATTCCGCCACTTTCAGGCACGTTGCCTTTTGCTCGCGGAAGCAGTTCGCGATATATTCCACGTTCCTGACCAGCTTCGGATCGCAGCTGAGGATTCCACCGCTGCCACGGCAACCGCAACCGTATGCGCTGGGATCAAAGGTCAGAGTGAAGGCGGAGGGTTTGTCATCTTCGGGGCAGCAGGGGGGCGGAGCTGCTTTAGCTTTCTCTTTGGGATGGAGCTTGTGCTTCTTAGCGTGGAAGGATTCCGATTCCTCCATCTGTCCGAACGGAGACGTGCAGCTCTCTCCGACTTCATACACGAAGAAGATCTTGGACATGTAGTCGATCATGAGGACTTTGGCCCAGTACGGCACCGGTTTGGCCTCGGCTCCACAGAAGTGAATGTTCATGATGAAGATGGTCAAAGCAGTGGAGGCTGTGATCATAGTCATCGTCGCTATGTAGTATTTACCTGACAGAGACACAGAGCTGCATTAGTGCTTGTGTTTAGAATAGAATAAAAGAGAAATCTGTCAGAATTCAAAATGACCTTTTGCCAAGCATCATATAAATCTAAACATTTTACATTTAAAGCATCTTTTCATTTGAAATAATTTCAAATATGAGTATATAACATGTTTATCCAAATGATCAGCATTCATTTCAAAGATACATCATTTGTAACTTCTAAATCTCTTTATCTAATTCTAATTCTCTTTTATCTTATCTAATCTTACTTTTCATTAATTTAATGCAAGATTACATTTTTAGCAAAAAAAAAAACAACAACCTTTGAATGATAATGTATGTGGTATTTTTAAATGTAAAGCCAGCAATACCAAAGCTCCAAAAGTATAAAAAAATGTAAAATATAAAAGTTTATGTAAGTGTGTGAAGTTTTGAACATGCATGCAGGCTCAGAAACAAAAAATGTAAGTGGCGTTTAAATTTTAATTCCTGACATTAAGTTCTCCACACACACACACACACACACTGATCGAAAGGCTCACCAATCAGAGGAACTCTCTCGGAGGGAGGCATGCTCTCAGCCACCATCATTTGGAAGACGGTGAGCGCCAGCAGGACCGTGACGCCCAGCGAGACCTTCTCTCCCGAGTCTGCGGGCAGGTAGAAGCTGAGAGGAGCGAGGAAGGAGATGAGGAAGCAGGGCAGCAGCAGGTTGAAGATGTAGAAGGAGCTGCGTCTCTGCAGCAGGAGTGTGTAGGTGATGTCTGGATACGGATCCGAGCAGCAGCCGTACATGATCACGTTCTTAGTGGCCGGCATCCCGTGACATTCCCACTCCACGTTATCCACGAAGTCTGACAGGTCACCGCTGTCCATGCCCATGGCGATGTCCACCTGCCGGAGACCAAACCACGGGTGAGACACCAGAGACCACACTTTATACAGCATGTCCCACTATAGAATTATTTACAAGAGGATACATCCCGGTCAGAATTTAATGCAAGCTTGACTAGGTTGACTGTATATCTTCTAAACACTAGATGGCGCTCTTTTCCTACTTTTTAGACACTTTTAGGACATCCTGACAATGACTGATATTTCTAAGCATTTCAAAGCTAAAGTCCAGTTATATAAATCGAGACAGCTAATGTTTTATTATCCAGGCTTCGAAAAACTACACCTTTTAAAAAGTTTTTTTAATATTTGCTACAATTTTAATTTTAAATTAATCTATAAAAATCTAAAAAAATCTATCATTTTAAATTGTATTATATTAGCTTCCGAATATTTGAATGTGGGATCCTTTTGATACCAATTGCTATTTTAGTATTTTTAATGTACTGTTATAGTTTTTTTAAATTATTTTAAATTTATTTTCATATTTTAATTTTCTGTTCATTTTAATAATAGTGTGTTATAATCATTTTATTACTTTGTTACTTTTTCCTAATATGTCTAAACAGTTATTTTTTATTTTATTTTACATTTACATTTATTCATTTAGGAGACGCTTTTATCCAAAGCGACGTACATGTGGGGCTTGGGTATGGACATCTTAGTGCATCAAGTTAAACAAAACAAAAGTGGGAAATGTTGCCTTGGCTAGCTGAAATAGAATAAGTCTACCTTGTTTGTACTTTACTTCAGTAAATGTTATTTTTGTTATTAATTAATTAATTTATTTTGAGGTTTAGTTTTTGTTAACTATAATAACCCTGATAAAAGAAAAGTCTTATGCTCCCATATAAATATAAATCCCAATATTTAAATATCATCTGTGCCTAACACATACCCAGGTGTTAGCTTACGTCAGTCAGGTGTTTGGGGATAATATACTGTGTTTGCACCTGGTTTCCGTTGTAGGTCCACGAGCCGAAGGTGAGGTTACACTGCTGGCTGTCGAAGGGAAAGTAAGAAACGTCCACCACACAGGAGCTCTTAGTTATGGCCGGAGCGTCCCACGTGATTTCACCGTTATACCGCAGCACCACGTTAGTGTCCACCGACCCCGCAAAATCATCATCCTCCGCCCTGACGAGCAGAACACACACACACAGAGTGTTCCTCAGCAGAGCTGTGGAGAGACATCAGTGGAGGATAGCACATGTGTGTGTGTGTGTGAGAAAGTGTGTGTGAACGTACGGGGGGCGTACTTGTTATACAGCACCAGATCGGGTCTCCACACGAGGCTACTGGGAATACGAATCACCTCCAGACCGTCATACTCCTCTTTACTCCACTTCAGATGAGCGTCATGCCACGTCTGTCTGATCCACAGATACGCAATTAACACCTGGTTCCTCTCGTCCTAAACACACACACACACACACACACAGATGGCAGGTGATGTTAAACTTCTAAATTTTGGGTCAAGTTTACATCTTCCTTTCAGAATCTGCAAAATGTTTATTTTTTTACCAAAACAAGAAGCATCATACCTGTGCACGTTTTAGTTTGTTTAGTACTGACCTGAATAAGAGATTTCACATAGAAGATGTTTACATTTAGTTCACAAGAGAAAATAAGTTAAATTTAACTTGTTTAGTCTTCTATATTCTGTAGTTTACGAAGGTCAGTACTAAATGAAAAAATACAATATTTAGGTAAAACAAAAAAAAAAATTGTACACATCACCATTCTGTTCAACAGTTTTTTCTCCCCAGCTCTTAATGCATGGTTTTCCTTCTGATCATTTTAATTGAGTAATTTTTAGACCTAATCTGGTAAATTGAACATCTGAACGCATAAAAATGAAAACAAAGTAAATCAAAAAAAGATTGTAAATAAAAATGTTGCCCTTCTTTCTTTCACAGGCACATACTGTATGTTTGTTTCACTATATTAGTGAGAATATTTTTGAATAATGGGGACATTTTGGATCTCGCAAGTAGAGTCAATCCGGCACACACACACACACACACACACACTTTTTTATGAGACACACAAACAGGTCAGAATTTATTTCCACTTTAATGGGTTTATATAGTCACCCCTATCAACAGAGTTACACTGAGTTAGAAGAACGAGCCATGACATCAGCCCTGTGATATATCCATCCTCTCTCTCTCTCTCACTCTCTCTTTCTGTCTCGTGTCTGTTGTCTGCATCTAATATTAACAGCAGTCTGAGTGTCTCTGCTCAACTGACCTCCAGTAACGGTGTGTGTGTGTGCACCTGGTATTTATCACCTTATTGGGACCAATTGTCCACACAAAGATAGGAATATCAGGAAATTTTGACCTTTTGGGGACATTGTCTCCATGAGGAAACAAGCTTATAAATCACAAAGAGTGAAGTGTTTTGAGAATTTAAAAGTGTGTTGTGTTTCCTGTAAGGGGTAGGTTTAGGTGTAGGGTCAGTGTAGGACAATACCACATACAGTCAGTTCAGTATAAACAGTGTGTGTGTGTGTGTGTGTAAACTGACCATGTCTTTGATCTGAGACAGCGTGACCTGCAGCGTGACGTTGAGGGATTTGTCCGTGTCGTCCACCGGGCGCAGAGCGCTGGAGTAATTCTCCATAAGATCGTTCAAGAGCTTGTGTGCGAACCGACCCTGAGCGCAATGGGCCGCTGAACACACAGACCCACACACATTAGAAAACCTCCAGATGATCAGCACTTGTATTTAAAAATGTACAAAAAAACGACACAAATATATTTATACTGTTATTATATTGTTGTTTCAATTTTCTAGTAATATTTTGTTTATAATTTATATATAAACATATATATATATAATAAATATTGTTAGAATGTATAGAATGGACAATAATTGTTTTGCCCTTATTTTTCTTATTTACTTGTTTTTGACATGAGGCATATATGTTCAGTTTGAAAATATGTTTAAGAAATCTTCAGAGATTCTTTATTACAACATTTAGCATAAATGTGAGAATATTCTGGCGAGGTTCTCTCAAAGTTGCAACTTTTGCAGTACGTTCAGAAACACCTAAAAGTTACATAACAATAAAAATAGATTCCCCTAACATGCGCATAAACAAAGTTTTCAACGTTCGTAAAACATTTAGAGAATGTTATTAGAACGTATTTTTAGAAGGCAGCAATTGCTTAATTATCTGGGTTTACCGACACCAAACTAGCCTGGAATTTATATTACTGTATAACCTGGTTATAATATAATACGCATGTCTCACCTTCAACCAGTAATAACGCAAAAAAGAAGATCATCTCCATCCCGCGCCGCGTCTCCATCGCGCAGACCTCACGGGACAGCCAGGATCTTCATCAGCTCAGTGATAATCCGCTCGGTTCTGGCCCGTTACTGGCTGGCGTTTGGGACACTGGAGCTGCGGGTGTCGCGTTGCGCGCCGGGTAACCAGACGCGCCGCTATTGAGCTGTCAATCATGCGCGCAACAGGTGGGCTCGCGGGCAGGTAACGGAGATGATGAGGGAATTAAGACGGAAATGAAACCTTTATCATTACATAGTGTCCTGAACTGACACAGGAGCGAAATGCAATCTGGGTCATTTGTCTTGCGCTTTTTTTGGCACAGGGCTGGGTTTTATATGTTAAAAGCGTGAGATCTGAGGGTCATGTGATCAGGTGACCGAGTTTATCCTCCTTTCAGCAGCAAGATACGCATCTAGCCGACAGAAACACGACAAAACGGACAGAAACCGGAGAGGCCTGATCAGTCTGGACTGGAACCAGAGCACAGCTCACCAGAACACAAACACACTCCCAAACCCCGCCAAAACACAGACCGCGCTGCCATGTGTCCTAAAACAGCGGGAAAAAATATACATTTGGTGCTGAATGATGGCCAATATAAAAACTCACTTCTAATTGCTTCACAATGCTAATTAATACATGCATGCGTACATAAAACATATCATCACTCTGGTGAATAATAGGATACTTTAAATATGTTTAGCTACGTTTCTAGCAAATGTTAAGTAAACAATTGTTTATCCTTCACATCTTTACTCACAGATACAATACTAATTCTAATGTTTTACACTATCTATCTCTTAAACACAAACTAACACACACACAAAAAAAACTTTTATTTTGACCGAATATTATAATTATTTTTATATTATAAAACTCTTGAATCTTGAATCTGCTTTGCTAAAAAAAAAAGTTTGTAATTTCAAAATGTAAACTGTAGAATAAAAATAATACAGCTAAATATAATATTTAATATAATTTATAATATTTAATAGAATAATTATAGTATAGTTCAGTATAGCACTATAGTTTCTTCTAACATTCTCGCTCTCTCTCACTATATATTATGCTAATATTTGTCTACATTATTATATAATCAGAAATAACAATTTTTTGCTCTCAGAACCTGCAGTCAGTGTAAAATACAGATCATCCAGACATCTCGTGCTCAGCCATGAAACTGGTGTTTATTTCACTATTCCACAAAGCAATAATAAATAAAGGCATTGCCACATTGCTTTAATTTATACAGACTTTAATAGCTTTATTTACAGATGAACTTTCGTCTTTCGTTTATTTGCGTGTGTGGGTTTCTTCCAGTCTTGAGATTAACATCTACGAGTGAAGGAACGGTTTCTCTTCTGTTTGACACCATTTTAAAAATGAATTTCAAATGTTTTCGAGATAAAAGGGCCAATGATTGTCCAGGAGGGAGGACAACCCTAGTGCTGATTGGGTGTGTGCACGAGGGGGCGGGGCTAGTGTCAGACTGCAGAACCAGTCAGAGTGAGATGATGATGATTATGAGAAAGAAAAAAGGCACATTCAAACCAAAACAAGTAAACGAGAAAAGGTAGAGAAAGAGATGGAGAGGGAAAAAGGGTCAGTTCACCTAAAAATGAATGAAAGTGTAATTTTTTCTCTCTCTTATGTTATTCCAAACCTATAGAGGCTAATTTCTGCCAAAAAAAAAAAAAAATTTGTATATATATATATATATATATAAATATGTTAATCTCACAGATCTTACTTCTCCCTCACAATTTTGAGTTTATATCACAATATTCTGACATATTTTCTCAGAAATACAAGATATAAACCTGCAATTCTGAGAAAAAGTCATAATTATGAGACATAAACTAAGAATTGTGCGATATAAACTCAGCATTTTGAGACAAACTGAATTATGACAAACTTAAAATTATGATATACAACTCACTATTGCAATATATAACTTCAGTTTAGAGAGAAAATCTCAGAACTGCAAGGAATAAAAATTTCCTGAGTTTACGTCTCAGCTCTGACTTTTGTTACAGAACTGAAAAATAAAGTAAGAATTTTTTTAGTTTATGGCAGAAACGAGCTTCCTTACCAATCATATATACATATACATATACATACATATATTATGGTGTTCTTTGTACGGAGACAGAGCCGGAGTAAACATTCTCGTGTTTAGACGTTTAGAACAACATAGAGATGACTGCATTTATGTTTGAGGAGAACTGTTCTGAACGGAGGAATGATAAAAGAAGGATGAAGAAAGAGACTGAGAAAGATGAAGGTGGAGTGGACTGAGGAGGAGATCTGGAGTGGGATTGTGTCAGATAAGGTGCTTTGGCCCCTCGAGTTAGACTCAATTACTGAGCAACAGTTCTGTGGCTGTCTCCACGTCCCAGGATTTCGACGACAACGCCACTATTACTGCGTTCTGAGGACAAGAGAAGACACATGTCAGTGATTCTGAGGAGAGGAAATAGTTGCTAGACAAACAATATGTCATAAAATCAAAATTAAAAAATAAAAATGACAAAAATTCCTCTCCTTCATAATAGTGTGAAATACCACAGAATCACACACATACAGTATCGGTCATAACGGGTTTAGACCTGTTTCAATCGTCTGAAAGCTGATAAATAATCTTTCCACTGATGTCTGGTTTGTTAGGAGAGCACAATATCTGTCTGAGATATACAACTATTAGAACATCTGGAATCTGAGGGAAGTTCTTAGCAATGCATGTTACTAATCAGACATGAAGTTTTGATATATTTATAGTAGAAATTTTACAAAATATCTTTAGGAAACATGATCTTTACTTAATATTCTAAAGATTATTTCTGAAACAAAATAAACAATTAAAGGAATCTATGATTTTCTATGAAGTTGTATGAGGTTGTGAGCTATACATTCATAATCATAAAAAAAAAGTTTGAATTGTGAGACAAAATTTCACAATTATGTTTTATTTTTTTAAAACAAGCTTCCATTCAGATGTGATGTCATTTACTCACTTTATCAAAGCCCATGGCACAGAGCTTGTCTATTTTGCGTGTGTAGTCTGGACTGGAGACAGGAGCTCCTGCGTAAACATGTGACCAGAGTCGAGCCGTCTGTTTGAACATCTCTGGGTTCTGTTTATACTTCCAGACAAGAAATAAAGAGCATTAAAAGAGGACATTCAGACTCAAAACATGCTTTTATTTGTATGTTTTTCTAGCAGAAACTATACTGGTATATATACACACTACTCTTCAAAAGTCTGAGGTTGATAAGAGTTTTGAAATGTCTCTACTTGATCAAAAATACAGTAAAAATCGGACTGTGATGTATTTTTTAGCCCATATCGCCCATCCCTAGTTACACAGGCCCAAAACATACCTGATTGGCAACTACGGCGTCCTGTGGATCATCAGGCTCAGCGGCGGCCAGAAGAGCCTGTAGTGACAGTAAGACTGTTCTGAGGGTCATCGCCGCCGCCCTGAAACACACACAGCTTCAGCTTCAGCTCAGATCACTTCTCTACTGTGTGTTCAGTGAGGTCTTACCACTGGTCCTTCAGGATGTCCAAACATATGGCGCCTGTTACTGAGCTGATGTTGGGATGCCAGATCTTCGTTATAAACCGAACCTGAAAATACATCAGTGAACAAATGCAATAATTATCTCATTTAAATGACACACTGGTCATGATTTGATTCAGTTTCATTCAGGGAGTCACAGTGTGAGTATAAAATCATTCTTGATTCATCTTAATTTTAAACTTAACAAGTCAGATTTTTTGCCATATTTTTTTACAAATAATAATAATAATTCTGTGAAAACATATTTATGTCACTTAAAGTTATTATAGTTAAATAAAACTATAACCATAAAAAATAATGCTGTTAAATGATTAATAACGTCCAATATAAAAGTTTTAATTTATATAATATGCAGGTTGTTTGTTTATTTATTATCTAAATATACACACATACAGTATATATTGAAAATTTTACACATATTTCATATTATATGTAAATATTTACATCATGTATTCATATTTATAAAATTTATATTATATATTAACATATATTATATATACATAACTAAATAACTAATAGAAAAAAAATTATTGAAATGAAAATAAAATAAAAATAAAACTCATAACAAAAAACATTTCTCACTTTTGTTTAGTTTAATTTGATGTACTAAAATAAATAAAATTAAATATAATAAAATAAAACTTACATACTTAAAAACAACAACAAAACTAGATTAGTTAAAATCTAAGAATTTAACTAAGATTCAAGTAACACAAACTAATATATATATATATATATATATATATATATATATATATGGACAAACTTTATTTTAAGTCTGTAACAACAGACCCAGTTTAACTAGATCAGCCAGTATTGTGATTTGGCAGAACATCATCGTCTTGTTTCTCACCTTTGGTGGATTAAATGGATATGTCTCTGGAATTTTAATTTCTAGTTGATATCTGCCACCTACAAAACAAAACAAAGTCAAACAACAGTAGAGCCAAAACCAAAGCATGATATAAAACCAACATCATACCCCATCTTACAAAACTATGTTCCAAGAACATTTCTCTAATGTTCACATAAAATCATTAAAAATTGTTATTTCTGAATGTTCTATGAACATGAAAAATGTCCATCTTATAAAAAAAAAACATTTCTTATGTGAACGTCAATGTAACATTTTATTTTATAATTTTACAAACAGTGAAAGTATGTCACTTTTCTGAAATCACTACGATATTTATAAAAAGTTTAATTAAAGAACTCTCCATGGATAAAGTATAAATATTATTGTGCTAACATTTTAAAAAGATTATTAACTCTGAGGGAACATTCTATTAATGCCACTAAACAGTATTTGTTCATAACACTGAGAGAATGTCGTCAGAATAACACTGTCACAAGAAGCCCATGTAATATGTATGTATAATACAAAATACTTAATATTTATCAATATGTATAATGAAAAGCACCTAAATTTGCTCAGTTCTGGCATGTGTGGCTAATCAGTTGGACTCAGTGTATTTCAAAAGCATACTACAGATATCTTTCCAATCACAAATGGCACTTTAGGTCTGAAAATTAGGTTTTCATAAATACAACGTCAGCAGTATAACATCTTTTCTCTGACCTTCATAAGGTGTATCTGGTGGTCCTGCGATCTCCCCCTTTAGTTCTGTGAAGTTCTCATCCACTAAATCCACCTTGATCTGGTTTTTACTTGTCTGTCAAAATAAAGTGTCAGAACAGTTAGTCAACAAGTGACATGTTTACATGTTTTTAACCCATTCAACAGAATTCTGCCAAGATAATGGGGTACAGATAGGGTGACCAGACGTCCCGAAAAATTTGGGACAGTCCCGAAATCTAAGCTGCTAACCCGAATCCGGCTCTAATTGTCCCAAAAATTATACTGAAGCAAAATCTTAAATAGTTATTGTCTGATAAAACATTAAAAAAAAAACTGTCCGTGGAGCGAGGTTGAGTCTAAGCAACAAACTAAAGCTATTGGTGACAGCTGTGACAACCTTACAAAATCACACTGATGCCTTACTACAGTCTTATAACCAATGTTTACCTATAACTTAATAAGTATTTATATAGGGATCAGAGATTTAGATGGTGAACTCCACAATAAAAGTTTTTACACAACACACAATACACACAGTACATTATCTTACATATTCTTTATAGTACAAACATTAACACAAATATAAACATTAAGGTTATTTTAATCAAAATGTATTGTATTCTTTTATTTATTATATTATTTTTAGCTTATTTTATCATTGCCGTGATTCCATGCTACACGATGCTATCAGACCATAACCTCGATAAAACTGAAATAAAAGTTTACAAACCAGTCAGCCTACATAATTGACCTTAAATATTAACTGTCGCGAGTATAAAAAGATTGTTTAAATGTTAAACCTGAGAAAACGTGTGTGTTTATGTTAGCTAGCTAGCTGGCCTTCAGTTAGCACGCGGCTAATAACAGTCACACTCACAGGCCTTTATTAAAAACACCACAAACACACAGGAATTCACATCAAATCACTGTATCAACACAACACGCGCCGTGTAAACGATTTAATAAGCACATATAGAGGCCTGAGCTGTGATGTGACTCGGTTCGGTGGATCTGGACTCGTTTAGCAAAGCGGTTCGGCCTGGAAGGGACAAACACCCCATGGCATCCCCCAAACCGCTCGCCTGACAAATCAAACACTCATTAAACTGCATTATCTCAGTGCACGAGTCCGAACAGCTGCATCGGGTTCGGTTCGGATCAGATGCATGTGTGTGTGATTCATCTGACGTGAATAAATGCACATGTGTTAGTCAGGAAGCATGATTGATTGACAGCTGTCATGTAAAACGCGCACGTGTGTGTCGGTGTTAAACGCACCTCTTCGCTTTTAAGGACCTCTTTAAACTCCCGTTTGATCCGCTGGACCGCGATGTTGGCCATGCTGTTCATACACACACCGCCAACACACGCGCACGCACGCACGCACACACACACACACATAACTCTCTCTCGCTCTCTGTGTGTGCAATATGGTGCTGTTTCTAGAATTTACACCCCTGCTCTTTGCTCATCCTAATCTATTCCCAATTTGAATAACCATTTTGTTTTCATGCACTAATGATGATGTACACTACAAAGGTGGGAGTCCTTACATAGACTGTCTAATGCTGCTCAGAAGTGGAATAAATGCATTTACGCATCAGTTACAGCAGTATACTGTCATGCTGGGGCTAAAGTTCTGAGCAGAAATAATTGAGTCTGGCTTTTATGCAGCATTGTGTCTTTATACTTAATTTTGAGCAGGTACAGAGTAGGCTTATCAGTGAGAAGTCTTGCAATAAAACGTGCAAAAACGAATGAATATTATTTTATTTTATAAAGTTCTTATGTTTATATTTCTAACAGCTGCATGCTCTGACCTCCAGATCACTTCTGATTCATGTGGTTCTGTGAAAATATGAACAGAAGCATCAGAACAACCTTAAGCTAGTTGCCATTTTGCTAATTTAAATTTAATATATGCAACATTGCTAAGCTGCATTAATTTTATAACATTATGCAGTTGTATAAATACATTTGAAAAGCAACTTCTGTCCCACCTTTTGTAAAGAAGGCTTTTGTTAGTGCTACTTAAAACTTATCTTCTTTTAACCTTCCACATCAGAATCAGTACATTTTTGTACACAGATGTATTATCTGATAGGATGTCAATGCAAAAGTTTTATCCTCATAAAAATGACTAGAAGAAATACAGTCACAGTTATTTCTCTCTGCACTGCGCTTGTTTAATACACCTAACGTATTTTCAGCAGTAACTGTAATTCCTGACTGAAGTGCTGCTTGGACATGAGGTCAAAAAGTCAACATTTCAAAACACCGAAAGAATTTCAAAACATCTGTTATGAAAAGTAGAGTCACTGTTGTGCTTGCTTTCAAAATAAGTGTTACCAAATTATTTAATTGCATCAAACTGCTCAAGAAATTTTTTTATGGCTAGTTCAACACACAATGACTCAAATTTTTCACTTTTCTCTATTTTACTCTTAATACTACACTAAAAGTAATATAAGAATATAAGAAATGTTAGAAATTTAGTACCAAAAGATCTTCTCAGAGTATTAAAGTATATTTTATATAGTATAAGTATTTTGAAAACCTGTGGTGTATGGAGTGTAGACTGATGTGGAAAGGAGTAAATTAAAGCAGTTTAATATAAGGCAGCAACGACATGACACAATGTGATAAAAATGTAGGGGTATGAATACTATTGAAAGGCACTGTATGCAGCATTGCATCTTTACACTAAATTTTGAGCAGGCACAGAGCAATGTGAAAACATCTCCAGAGAACCAATGTAAACTATTGAATTTCTAATGCATTAAACAGCATTGAACTATTTCATAAGCAGCTATCAGCTTGTTTTGTCTGAGAAGAATACGGCGTGCAAAAACGTTATGTATTCTACTGACATTAATAATCATGATTACAATATCTTTAATCAACAAGAATGCATTTTTTTATCTTGACTTGACTGTAGATTTCTGTATTCTTCTTCCTTTTTTTTTTTTAAATATTTTTTAACATCTGATATGCTCTGACCCCAGTATTAAAGCAATTCAGTTCAGAGCTATAATACAGGTATAATACAATATATTTTACTATTTTACATTTTTAATTTATGTTTATATATTTGAAACTACATTAATTTCATAGCAATATGAAAATGTTGTATAAGTTTATTCATGCCATGCACATTTGAGCAGCATCAAAAAGACAATAAATGCACAGTGGAAGTATTCAGACCCCCTTAAATGTTTCACCCTTTGTTATATTTCAGCCAGAGATGGGCAGTATTTTAAATAAATGTATTTAAAACAGCTACGTATTTGAAATGCAATATGCTATTTTGTACTTTAGAGCCTTTGGGGAAAATCTAATGTATTTTGTGTTTAAATAAATTTTTTCACCCAGTATTTTGTATTTTTATTTAATTTTTTTTCAATTAATTTTTCTGATTAATTTACACACAGCACCCCATATTGACAGAAAAACACAGAATTGTTGACATTTTTGCAGATTTATTAAAAAAGAAAAACTGAAACATCACATGAACCTAAGTATTCAGACCCTTTGCTGTGACACTCATATTTAACTGATGGTGCTGACTGTCCATTTTTTCTGATCATCCTTGAGATGGTGCTACACCTTTATTGGATTTTAGCAAATAGCAGCAATATAACAAAGAGTGAAACATGTAAGGGGGTCTGAATACTTTCCTTACCCACTGTATTCATGGTGCAACAAATATGAGTAAAAACGGCAAAAATCAATCATCAGACGTCTCTTTTAAACTGTTAATTATACAGTTTTTTCAGTTGCACAGTGAAAGTATGCAAAACATGGTTTTGTTACTTTGTCAAACTAAATCCTCATTTTCATTTCATTTTGTTTGTTGTTGACCATGGTGCGTGAGACTTGGTTTGTTGGTCATGTTGTGTGCAACATGATCTCTTCATCTCTGATGTTAAGCAATATTTGGGCTACGCGATATCTTTGCCAACCAGGTTAATTAATTGGCTCTGGCTCCCACGCTCCTCTGCGTCATTATAACAGGTCTTTTGTATTCAAGAGATGTTGCCACCCTTACAATAACGGCAACCTGATAATAAAGCTTTTTCTCTTTGTTAAACATTTTTGTAGCCCCAAAACTCCCAGAAGCGAGTCCTGACAGATTCTAAACAGTCTTTGTAAACAGTCTTTGTAAAACACAGGAGAAAAGATTGTTCCGTTTTAAGTGTGTAAGCTACTCAACACCACGTGAGGCAGCAGCATAATGCCGCTTTGGGAGGCGTCTCAATAGCGGCTCTTTGTGAAACCAAGGGCTCATGTGTCCACTGCTGGCTCATGGGATGACACGATTTCTCCAAGACCTCCTTGATCTATGCAGTCCACATTGGTCCAGCCAACCTCCACAGGTCACTGTTCACCTGTGTTTAGTTCTTTTTTTAACCCTCTTCTCAATTTCAGTGTTAAACAGAGACTCATCATTATTCATGTCCAAGCCTTGTGTGGTTACTTCTGCCCTCAGTGGCTCTGACCTTGACCAACAGCTCCTCATGCGTGACTCCGACATGAATATTTCCGAGTGAATCTCATCAGATTGAGACCTGAGAGAACGCATGTCAAGGACAAACCTCACAGGTCTTGAAATACATATGCTTTTATTTAAAAATTATGACTATTTCTAGTCCAAAAACCTGCAGAGCCATTTTGGGGACCTAATTGTCTTGACAGAATAATTACGTTTTGGTGGACCAAAGTGAAATGAAAATGAGGTTTAGAGACATTACCTGTCACATCATTACCTTTTTGTTTTTGATGACATTTGATTGAAGTGACTTTAGTAATGACCTTATGTAACTTCCGTCGCACCCAATGGTCATATTTGGAGGTGAAAGGAACCCGGGGTTAATTTGGCTAACTTAAACCACATCCAGCAATTACACTGATGAATGGGAGTATGGTTGGGTAGATAGTTCACTCAAAAATGGAAATTCTGTCATTATAGAGCTTTCTGACTCTGCATGTAGTAAGGGAATTGTTAAAAAAAAGTCCATTTGACATAATGGTTTCACCATAACTTTATGAACCACTGATGTCACATGGCCCATTTTTACAATGTCCTGCCTATCTGCCTAAATATTGTAATTTGTGTTCTGAATATGAACAAAGGTTAATGGGTATGAAACGACTTTAGGGTGAGTAAACAATGACTGAATTTTAATTTCTGAGTAAACCATCCCTTTGGAATGACATGAGGGTGAACTTTTGAGGTTAACTACCCTTTTAAAGTTAATAAGAAAAGCCATTTTATGAAAATAAGGCCCTGCTGGTGCCAGCCTAAATGGAGGAGGATGGAATTGGAAAAAATTAAAAAATACCAGAAACATTGCCTGACAGAAGCTGTCCAAACATACTTTTAGTCTTGTGACAACATTCTTACAAGATGACTCATTGATAGTATATCTAGCTTGAGCAAACAGAAGGATTGATTACCCAGAATGATTGAGAAACACCATCATGTGACTGATGATTCATCTCTAAAGCTCTTTCCTATATAGCTGCGCTAATACTAAGGTTATTAAGCTGACAATTGCATTTAAATAGTATTTTTTCTGGGATTTTTTGTACTCATTAGTCGCCCGTGAAACCAGACTTGTGATTATTGACATATTTTGGGGGGTTTGATTGAAAGCTTATTCGGGCTACCATCTGCTTAGACAGGAAGACATCTAACCAACATGCAAGTCATGCAACCAACCGCAGCTGGTTTTTTGAATCAGGAAAATCAGCAATCACTGATGTGATAATAACATACAGGTGTGCTGTTTAAAATCAGAATGTTTTCACAATAAGTCTCCCTGAATTTTAAATTGTATGAAGTGATACAAATCTGCCACCGATTACCAACCATGTATAAGTGTTACGTATTAAAGTTAATCTGAATAGCTCAAAGCAATAGGTGTATGTCACACAGCAGAATAATGTGTTAACCAGCCAATTAAAAAGAGAACCCCAGGTATACAAAATTAATTTATCAAAAACTTGAACGCTGGGGGCGTGTCCGCTGTCGACGCTAAAACCACGCCCCCTCGCGGGAAAGCTGCTACCTCTCTCAGCTGTCAGATACCACGACAACCTGAATGGATGCTCCCTCTAGCAGCTTAATTAGATTTACACAGCCATATATGTTTGGTAATATGCATTTATGTGAGGCATAGCTAGCAAACTGTAGGTTGTAGTAACTAACTGTAATGACTGCAATTTGCGAAACACTGATACTTTGCTCTCTAGTTAATAGTGTTAGGGGAGGGGCCATGCTCAGTTACTCCATCGCGTCATGATGGTAGCCCCGCCCAAACGATCATGTACAAGAAAATGGTGAAAACTGTTTGACGGTCTAGCTCCACAATTCAGTGTTGTCCTCAGTCTTTGTAATGTGCTTTTAGCAATACATAGCATTTATGTTTATAGAAACAACACCCTGAATTGCCTTTACACTGACTTCAAAAGCACATTTTGTGGCCCAGTACCTATAATAAACAAAAATTAGTCTCCAGACAGACTATTTAAAAGTGCACCAGACTCTCAAAAGTTGTGAGAAGTCAGCCAATCAGATTCAGCCTGTTTAGGTTAACAGTCACATTAAAGAACAGTTACGTAAAGAGTATGTTGTTTTTGCCTTAAAATTCTGTGTCTTTGACATATTAAATTTACTTGTTTTTAAACTGTGTTTATTTATAGCCTCAGTTCATTTGCCTCAGACCACAGGTCAACAGCTAATGTAAGAGTGAGACCAAGTGTGGATGCAAGATAAACTTCCTGCTCGAGGACACACGATCCCTTGCTTCCTGTCGTACAACCTGACTCCTCAGCAGCTCACGTTTAAAAACATCTCCATGAAATTTTCAGCACTGCTTGGTTGTATCACGGTCTGCAATATCTGGTTGAGATGTGATGATGATAAACCCACCTAACCTTTGTCAGCGGAAAACCACAAACAGCAGAACCACAAGGTGAGCTTAACCACTTAAAGGAAGAGTTCACCCAAACATAACATTTCAGACATCATTTTTTTTCACTTTCGTGTCATTCTAAACCCGGACGACATATTTTCTTCTGTGGAAAAACAGCAGGAAATGTTTTGAAGAATCTTCATTCTTTCAGACTGTATAATGAAAATGGATGATGACCAAGGGATTTCAAGCTACTAAAGTACCATAGATTCTTTATGATAATGGTACATGTGACTCAAGCACAAGCTGTCCGAAGCCATGTGATAGCTTTGTGTGGGCAAAAGGCTGAAATTTAAGTTGTTATTTTCTCACCACTGTGGTGACCATTCACTTTCAATGTATAAATGAAAAACAGCTTGGGCTTTTTGCAATTAAAAGAATAGTTCACCCAAAAATGAATAATTTTTGAGTAGATCTAAGTCTGTAAGAATTACTTTGTTCTGCCGAACACAAAGGAAGATAGTTTGTAACCAGGCTGTTTTGGGTCACCATTGACTTCCATTGCAGGAAAAGAAATACTATGGAAGTCAATGGTGACCCAAAATAGTCTAATTACAAAATATCTTTAATTTCTTTAATCTTTCTTTTCCACATTAGGAAATAAGTCATACGTTGCCCTTTTCTTTTAATTTACGATGTAAAAAATTATTTTATTTGTGTTATTTGAACAGTTCATAACAGTTCTAGAATACTTTATATGGTAAAGTGGTAACGCATTCATTTTTTATATTGTTTATTGTTTTATATTGTTAAAAGACTTTACAAATATCTTTAAATATTTAAACATTCTACTGCAAAGCTCCCCAAAAAAAGTCCATATTATTATAATTACTAAACTGCAATTCTGAGATTTCGACATTGTTGGACTGTTTTTATTTGTTTTACAGTAAGATGTAATGTGATGACTTGAGAAATTGCACACAAAACATTTTTAAATACATTTTAAGTGACTTCTGATTGTATAGCTAAACTTGTGGAAGTAATCTATATGATTATTTTGCTGAATCATGTGAACACCACTCAACTTTTGTAGTCATATGTGTTTTATTATTGAAAGGTTATTCAAATGCATATAAATAGAAAATCAGTAAATTGACAATGTTGTCACACAGTTTTAGTTTCAACACAGTAATGCACACCGGTAGCTAGTTTCCATCACACCTCTTTGAGAGAGAACCTTGGGCCCCCCTGTCCCACACAGAAACAAACAAACAGATGAATAAATAAACAAACAAATAGCTGTGTCGTATTTCCCACCTGATGAGGACTTTCCACTGGTTTAATTACAGATAGAATCACACAAAACAGTCTGACCCTACTGGAATTTCATAGATTTCACAATTCAAGTCCAAACGTCCAAGAAAAAAAGTATCATGTAAAAAAACAACAACTCCTGTGTCATTATGAAATGTAAAATATGTAGAGTTCCAGCACTCGGGGCATCTAAAAATCTGCTTCTTTCCAATTAAAACCAGATTTGTTGCATGGTACATCCTCCCAACAAAAGAATCCAACAAGATTGTAGAACGATGTCTTGGTCCCTCACTTTACGTCTTCTGTGTAGAGTGAGGTCTGGCTCCATTACCCAGTTTGCAAACTCCCTCAGGGCTGAAGATGTTGGGAGGTTTTGGAGATGCTTAATTAACTCACTTTTTTTATGTTGTTACTACGTCTGCGCCGAAAGCAGGCGGGTAAGCAACGCTTATCCGATTTGATCATAGGTGAACTGGGAGGAGAGGCTTGTTTTCTGCAAAATCAGAAACACATAAGGTAAAGATAACATAATCAAAGTGGATTCATTTTTTTATGCAACCATTCTTGATGAGTACAAACAACAGTGGGATTATTTTATCTGTACATATCCAAACTGTCAGTCTGCAGGTTATGCCAGGAGTTGTTTTTGAGTCTTTGAATTATTAGCGAAACGTCTTTATAAGCAATTAACTAAATCCCTCAATTAACAGATTTGCTCTAAAACAATGAGCAATTGGCTCTGCACTGATGAACTGAACAGTTAATCGTGGGCACAATATAATTCGCTTTACATCCTTTCTGCATTCTCACTCAGAAAGGTACCATGCACCACTGCAAGGCTTTTGAGAATGAGAATGTCTCAAAAAATAAAAGCCAATTACAAAACATAACGTAAAAGCCGCAACAGGTTTTGCAAACAGGAAGTAGAACAAATTGTTATTTTTTTGGGAATGATTTATTTAAAACGAGGAAACTAGTTAGTAAGTTGTTTGCATGATTTAGTAAATCAAGTTAACGAATTAGTAATTTTTGCACATTGTGGGGATCCCTTTATATGTTTTATACACTCTTAAATTAATAGGTGTTCGGGAGTACATAAATCAGTTGAGTAAACAATTGAAACAGTTGAGTTTCACTGACTCATAAACATTCTGTTATTGAATGAATGAGTGTTTCGAACAAATGAATGATTCAATCATAAAATAAAATAATAAAATATTAAGGGTTAGTAATTATATACTACACAAAATTTCTATTGTCCACCCACAAATCACAAAATTAAAATTCCAAAATTATCATTTTTTTTATATTTATATACTTTTCACATTTATTTTTAACAATATTGAGCAAGAATAATGGCATTGCTTTTTGTAAGTTCAGCGAAAATTAATTTGGATT
>JAUCMT010000143.1:521537-535064 GCA_032357475.1 Enteromius thamalakanensis | reverse complement strand
TTAGTCAAACGAACCGCGCTTTGGTGGTCAAACGCGCTCGGGCACGGTTCAAAGTGCCTAGTGTGAGTACACCCTTAGTAAATTATGTTTTCTTATGAAAAGAACCTGCTAATTACTATTCGTATGTGCGTTTCGAGCAGTGTATAATAATGCTTGTCATTTCTCTGCTCCCAAATGCAGACATGGTGTTACATGACGGGTAAAAAGACAAGACAAGTGTAAGTTATGATGCCTTCACTGGATGCAACAAATGCCTCATCTGTAATGGCTTTTATTGTTTTTGTGTCATATCCCCGGGACACATTAAGAGGCATAACATGAGATATTCGGCTAGTCACAATACACTGGATAGCTGGTCAATCAAAGCACACCTCGCTTTTTTAAAACTTTGAGCTTAGTATAAATCAACCCGTTTCAAGAGGTGGGGCTTAGAGGAAAAACAGTACAGTATGGGGGGAAAAAATATTTCTTTAACCTTAAACCGCATAAACACCAAATAAAAAAAATAATGTTCTTTTTAGCAACATCAAATGACCTCTTTTAATGACTATGTGGAAAAAATGCCTCCTACTAAGAGGCTTCTAGCATTAGGGATGCACCAATACCAACTCCAGTACTGATACTTTTTTAAATGTAGCCTACTGAATACCTGTTAATACCTGTTGTTACGGTAATTAATTTTCATTAATTGTATTTTCATAGCATTTGGCATTTTTAAAAAGATATGGTAGGGCCTACATCTGAGTCACTGCTGCTTAAAAATTCAGTGTGCTTTGCATATCAGTTTGCATACATCAACAGGCGTGAATATTGGATATTTAATGGTATATTAAGTACATAAATGTACTTTTTGTAAAGTAAAGTAAAAATGTAAATTTAATCCTAAATCATTTTAGATTTTTTAGATTTTATATTAAATTCTCATTTAAAATGTTCTATGTGTAGATAAACTGCGATGTAAAAAAGCTTTTTGCGTATTGCTGGTCACGTCAACAGCGATAAGGTATAGCTAAGAGCACTCCAGACCAACCTTACGAACGAATGACGTACAGAAGGTATACTTAAATAAGGTGGTTTGGGCGAACAGGCGCTAAAGATAAGCTATGTCTTAAGGTACAACTTAAGAACGACGTAGTGTTAAGATGGTTTCGGAGAACGCAGCCCAGGACTTTGGCTGTAATTACGTGCGTGTACTTTAAGGTGTATTGTTTTTGCTGGTTTTAACACCAAACCAGATGCATTGTGACATGCAGATATCTGTCCATATCGAACATGAAACTACTGTATTTTGTGGCACAATCACAGTCAATCTAGAGATATGTGATGTTTAATTATGTGCAGTGTTTTACATCAAAAGACCACTTTGCTTATGCATGTTTGAAGCAACAGTCCATCCAAAACTTCTGAAAATGTAGCCATTCTCAGGCCATCTGAGATGTAGACAAATTAGTTACTTCATCAAATCTGGATTCATCATCAATCTCTACTTCATCAAAATGTGTCTCTGCATCAGTGTCTTAGCAATGCATGTGAATGGGTGCCATCAGAATGAGAGTCCAAGCAGCTGACAAAAACATCACTCAGCGCTCCAGTCCATCAGTTAACATCTGGAGAAGATAAACGCTGAAACAATGAAGATGTTTTTAACTAAAATAAGAGAAAATAATCCATAAATACGCTTCCTCCAGTGATAAAGTGTTCTGGTCTGAATCTGAACAGATCAAAACAGTCCAAAACTGCTCTAAACTAATATGTGCTGGATTTGAATGTGAGTTATTGTGAATTTTAAACTGTATTTCAGGCAGAAGCAATGGTTTAAAGTTAAAACACTTCTCAGGCACCTTTAGAACACACTGAAGATCATTTCCACCAAATTTTGTGCCAATACATGAAAGTGTTTACATGCACAAAGGAATAGATCACCAAAAATGAACAAAAAAAAAACAAAACTTCTGCACTAATTATAGATGTGTTTCTTACAAACACGCAGCGTTTGTCTTCTCCAGATGTTAACTGATGGACTGGAGTGCTGTGGATCGTTGTGATGGTTTTATCAGTTTTATCAGACTCATTCTGACGGCACCCATTCACTTCCATTACTGAGACACTGAGACAGATTTTTCCAGATCTGATGAAGAAACACACTCATCCTAATCTCCGATGGCCTGAGGATGAGCACGTTTTCTTGTTTGTCTGAACTACTCCATCAATTTGAAGTTTATTTGCGCAGGAGCCCTGTTCTGTGGGGGACCTTCATCATGGGGAACCTCTGCTGGACTCTGAGTCTCTGCGGCCCGATGTTAATTGGCTTTCTCCTCCTGTTCCTCATCACAGAGATGACGACGAGCACAGAGAGCATGACGGCACTGATGGACACGCAGACGCTGAAGAACAGCAGCGGTTTGTTCTCTACAATGCGCATACAGAGTTCACAGCTCGTGTCGATGTCTTCGTCCTTGCAGGTCAAGGGGCGCTGGTCAGTGGCGGATAGAAAGCCACGGTGGGTAATAATGTCACGGTACAGGCTGACAGACACTTTGGGTCGAGAGTGATGAGCGGCGGAGCTGAAGAGCCCGAACTGAAGATCAGTATGGTCCTGAAGCTTCCAGATATAAAACCCTCTCAGATCGATGCCGTCCAACTCACGAGCTGCTCGGAGAACAGAGGAAGAGTTTAACTCAACCATCACTAGCACTAGGGTTTGTACTGCTATTTAAGTCAACATTCAATTTCAATTGTGTAAATAAATTTACAGATGCTATTTCATATCTCTTTCCATACTTGGGTTTTCACAAAAAAAAGACTGATCATGAATTCAAGTTTTTTAGTTTGCATTGTTTTATTTATTTTTTGTTAATATTTCAATCATTCAATCAAATTTGCATGTTCACTTTGGTCGATGGTCACATTATATGCATGTAAACAAATAAAATATTGTATCTTTCTAGCAAGAGTTTTACAGTAATTTACAGTAATACCTACAGTATATATTTTACAGTTATTCATTCATTTTAATTTAATATTTTTAGGATTTAGTTGATATTTTAATGAATTAATATTCATTTTATACATTTATATTTTAATTTTCATGGCTCAGGTGGACACGATTTTACAATGTTTTCTGTTGTTGATGTTTTGTAATTCTTAATGCATTTTAATTTAACATGTTTGTTAGTATATATTTCAATAACATTCACATGTTCATAGTTAAGGTACAACATTTTTGTTGTTATTTTAATACTTTGCATTTGTTGATAAATGGTCACATGTTATGCGAGCAAGCAAACATATTCTAGTTTTTCGTATGCATTTTGATATTTTTGATACCATTTATCGGTTAATATTTTATAACATGCAGTTAAACAAATAAAATATTTGATCCTTTTAGTGCCTTAGTGTTATATTTTAAAATGATTTATTTATATATTTTGTCATAAATCATTTTAATATAAAATGTTATTTAATTAATATTTAATAATTTGACACATTTGCATATTTAAAGTTCTCTGTTGTAGATAACAGTCACTTGACAAGCAAAATATTTTATATAGAAGATTTTTTCAATATGCCTTTCATTTGATTCTAACTGTAATTTCTTAAAGATCATTTATTTATTATAATTAACCACTGTGTCATAAACCTTTTAGTTTTAGCACACACAACCCTGTTTTCTATGTATGCACGCAGGTAACTCTCATTAAAGTGTGAAGCGAAGGTGACTCACATCCGCACAAACACAGTAAAAGCAGACGCTCTGGGCTCAAGGATCATACGGCCTCCACATGACGGCTGTGTGCTCATAACATCTCAAAGGTCGCTCATTAACAGCTCTGAGACAGAATTACAGCAGTATGACCTTTGACCCTGGTGTTAAACCTCACAGGAAGCGGCTGATTACAACGTGTAAAACAGATAACGCTAGATAACACACACTTCTGCAACACGGTTGTTTAATCCTTCATGTTGTTATTAGATATGATGAGGACATGTTTCATAATCACGGGTCATTAGTGCTCTCTGATGAGCCTAGAATCGCTGTTAATATTGCTCATATTTAACAATTATATAGTTAAACACACCCTCTATTATCATTTTTAAGGGAAATTTAAGGGAACAAGCTTCCAGTGTTTTGCTTCAAATCAAATATTGTTCTGCTCTTGTTCATCTCAGAGCAGGTTGGTTTGGATGAAGAATAGAATAGTGTTTTAAGATGTAAAGAATTTTATTAAAAAAATTTAACTAAGGGTTGAAAAAAGCACTAAAAGTGGACATTAACCATCCTTAATATATGGCAAATAGAATGCAAGAATCAGAAATAAATACAACAATATATATTAATAACAATAATAATAATAATAGCAATAATAATAAAAATGAAAGTAATTATATCATACTTAAATGTAACATTTTGTAATAATAATTATGTTTTTATTTAAAATACATATTTAATTGAAATAGTTTAATAACAAATGGAACAAAATAAATGAAATAAAATTATAAAAAATTTAAATGCTAATAATAACAGTAATGACAATACCAATAAAGTAAGAATAATATGATAAAATAATTAAATCACTTATAAATAACACAAAAAGTATCACACACACACACTCACATATATATCAGAGCTGGTTGGTTTAGTTTTAAATACGTTTCAAATATTTTTTAAATGCTTATTTTTATTTTTCAAATTAATTTAGAAAAATAATAATGGATTAAAATGTTAAAAGTGGGCACTTACTTTACGGTGACAAATGCATCTAAAAATAGCCTAATAAAAATTTAATTAATTAATAAAAAAATCTATTAAAAAACAGAAACAAAAAGTTTAAATAACGGAAAAGACAAATTTAATTTCTTCTGAAACTCTTAAATCAGAAATCTGCTCACCTTTCAGCGCCTCCTGTAGGTAGCTCCTGATATATCTCTGTCTCAGCTGGTCATCATGAACCTCTTGATCGTCAACTCCTGTCGCCGTGACAATGATGGGGAGGCGGTCGCCATAGCGATCCCTCACCCAACCCAGCATCCTGCGGAGGCCCCGGGGCACGAGCGCCCTCCTCAGGTGTGACAGTGGCCAGGTGACATCCTGCATCAGCACACAGCCATGCTCCGGCCTCAATGGCGTCGTGTTTTCCCACGGAGCCACCAAATACGTTGTGAAGTGATTGAAAGCAAAGAAATCCAGTGCCCCTTTAAGCTCTGCCCTCTCATTGTCAGAGAAGCCAATCAGAACATTGTCACGCCCCTCATCCCCTCCACCAATCAGAGGGTCGAGAAAACGCCCCACTTCAAACACCATAAACTGTTGCTGGGCAGATCTGTGAGATTCTAAAAACGGATTGGCCTGTTCTACCCAATCAGCATGAATAGCCAAACTAACAGCCCCACCCTGTTTCTGTCGAAACCGTTCGTCGTAAATACGCCATGCTTTCGCGTGCGCTAACAGCAAATGACGCGCGACAGCTGTCCGGTCTTCTTTGTATAATTTGGTTACCTGGTTCGGCTCGTTAATGGTGACCCACGCCGAAACAAAGTCTCCGAATTCGTGAAAGCAGAACGCAGCGTAGCTAGCGAAAGCCTCCACAGAGCTAGCGTTCCTCCACCCGCCGTTAGCATGCAGTGCTTCGGGGAGGCTCAGGGAAGCCGAGCGGTTTCTGGGGTGATAGAGAGTCACGACTGGCTGGATCCCTCGTCGCTGGAGCTCCGTCAGCACACAGCGGTAGAAGCGGACCACCTCCGGGTCACCGCCAGGCGAGAGCTTGGTCCAGTCCAGTGCAAAGCGGTAGTGCGATGACCCCGTGACGCCCAGCAGGAAGAGGTGGCGCTGGATGAACAGGAAGTCAGTGCACTGCGCGGGTCGCGTGTGGAGTAGGACGCCTGTCACGGGCGAGAGAGCGCCATTGCCCGACAGGTTCCAGCGGTACAGCTGAGGATCGGTGAACTGAGGCGAGAACGGAAGCAGATGGACCTGAGACAAACACAGAGAGAAACTCACATCAAACACAATGATAACTGCACCATACATGGAGCCAGATATTAATCACTGTTAATCCCAATTAATCACATTCAAAATAAAAGTAATTATTTACATAATATATGTGTGCGTACTGTGTATGTTTTTTACATTTATATATATATATATATATATATATATAAATAGACACACGTGCATGTATATATTTAAGAAAAAATATCTTAATTTATTCATTATATTTATTTGTAAATACAATTATTTTAATATAAATATATACAAGTATATACTCTAAATATTTTCTAAATATATACTGATTGTGTGTGTATTTATATATACATAAATATACACAGAACACACACATATATATATATATATATTAAGTAAACAAAAACTTCATGTTGGAATCAAAATATAATTCATAAAATATAAAAAATAATTCATATAAATATAATGTTTTTAATACAGTATTAATTACTACAGTTTGTTTTAATTATATTAGTTTATCTTATTTACATTGATAAGAAAAATTATAATATTAGGAAATTAACATTATGAATTGTCATTATAGAAACAATGTTGATAAATTAAATTTTATTCACAAGTTTGCGCTTACTCATTAGTAAAGAATAAAGCAAATTCGGCGTGAATGAATAAAGCAAATTTGGCAAAATTCCGCATGCCCCCTGGAGGAAGGTGTGGACTTAGGAGGAGAAGGGGAGGTGAAGGGTGCATTAAAGCGAGATGCGAATGAAAGGAAAACTGGTTTATTTATAGTAAGAAGGGAGATAGTGATTGGCGATAGCTAACGAGGTGATTGATTAGGTAATGCGGAGATGGTTGTGATTAATTCGTGCCATGCTTCTCCTGAAACTATGTTATTATCAAAATTATTATTAAAAAAATAAAAAATTCTTAATGCAAAAATTAAGCAATGTAAAGGTTGACATCATAATTTTAGTTTGGTTTGACCACTATTACGCCTAATAAATCAGAAAATACTGTACTGTAGAACTGAAGCAGTGTTTTGTCTTCTCTGACCTGTAGCACTGACTCAGACACACCGAACTGGAAGTCACAGGGGAAACGGCCCTCGATGTGGGGTGGGTTTTCGTCAAGGAAGCCGTTGTCTCTGACCACTTGTCTGTAGAAGTGAGCGCTGGTCTTCGGGAGTCTGCGGCGATCAGCTTGGCTGAAGTCGATGTAGAATAATCCTTTCCGTTTGCTGTAACCATGATTCCACTCGAAGCCGTCCAGCAGAGTCCAGGCCGTGTATCCAAACACACGCACTCGATCCACAGACACAGCTGAGAGGACACAGACACCACAACATCACTGACAAACCACCTTCATCTGTCATTTACTATTTAGTTTTGCCTTTAATTCAGTGTTTCATTTTTAATCTTTCAGTGCTCAGTATACATAAGTTAGAGAAGTGCATCTATATTTTAATCATTCATGTGTTATGGAAATGCTTTGTGAATTATTTATGCATTCAGGAAACATTTTAACATTTAAATACCATTAAATCATTCTAGGCTCTCACTGGCACATAAGACACCAAAAAAATTATTATTCACTTTCAATAAATATGTTGAATATAATTTTAAATTTTAAATAAATGTATTTATTCCTTTTATTTATTTATATAAAAATTTATATATATTAATAATTTAAATTAATGTATTTATAAATATTTTATTAATATGTATTAATAAAAAAATAATACATAATTAAATATTAGGTAAATAAACAAATAAACGGATAGATTTATTTATAAACATATATTAATAAATACATTTTAATTATTAAAAACAAATGTTCAGAAATGGTTACTTTGTGCATTTATTAAAATTAAATACATTTCTAAAAAAAATTATTATTCATATATTCAGAGAAATAAATAACTGCCTTTATTTGTGATTTTTAATATTTAATTATTGTTTAATGAAACATACAAAAATGTATGTATTCATAAATAAATAGTATTCATTAAAAATTAAGTATACATTTATTTTTAATAAATAAATGTATTTACTACAAATACATATATAAAAACACTGTTAATTTATTATTACAAATACACAAAATGCACTTGTGATAAAATGCATTAATAAACATTGTTATTAAACAAAAATAAGCAAAAACAAACAAACAAATATATAAATATTTTTTGCAAGAAAATTTCATTTGACCCAAGATGCATATCAACATCAGGTGTGAGCAGGGTTTAAAGCCACGCTCACCCTGCATGACCTGTGAGATGAAGCTCTTGATCAGATAAATGGCCTTGGTGTCCTGGACCCCGACCGAACCGTCAGAGAACCAGCCGCTTTCGGCCAGCAGCAGCCGTGGATCTCCATACATCTCCTGAACCCAGACCAGAACACTCCTGAGATCCAGCTTCACCGTCTGCCCGAACCGAGCCAGGCCTTGACCCACCTTCAGCGTCTCATACCCGAAGGCCAGAGAGAAGAAGTCGGCGGTGCCCTTGATCCAGAGCCGCTCCTGAGCACTGAACTCTGGGATTACGCCCCGGTGAGACGCCTTCAGAGACTCGGGGTAATCTCCGCTTCCGTAGATGGGTTCGGCGAACCATCCAATCACAGCCTCCATGGCCTTCTGACACAGTTCCTGATTGGTGGGCGTGGCCTGGCCGTGAAGAGGCTCCACCCAATGAGAGCCGAGCGTGATGGAGACTTTCCCATGCTGAAGACGCCGGAAATTTTCATCGTAAATGTGCCAAGCTTTCGCATGAGCCTGTAAACATATAAAAAACAGAAATCATCACCTTTATTAGGCTGATTTTATAAATTATTAAAATATATAAATATTATCCCAAATATATATATATATATATATGTATATATATATATATATATATATATATTATAGAGGCATTACAGATTTTTTGGTCTAGTTTTATTTTTTAAGATAAAACTGATATTGTTGACTTGTTTTGCTAATGTCATAATTAAATGAAAAATACAAAATTAATCCATGGCTTCTATAGGATTTAAATAAATATTCATGAAATAACTGCATTACATTATTGTAATTAAAATGCATTTATGAGTATTATTAGAATCACTATTCAATTTTAAAAAAACCTTCCTTAAAAAAATCTAGAAATTATAATATAATAATAATAATAATAATTATAATAATTTACTAAATAATTGGGATTGTTATTTTGAAAAAGATGTAAAAATATGCATAATTGTCACAGAAATTATGTCAATTCAATGTGCTTTATCTTCTTCATGCAAAAAAAACAAACAAAAAACAATCTGTTGATATGTTTTATTTGTAACTGTTTGAATTTATATCACATTAGTGTTTACTGGAAGCTCATGAATCCCTTCACACCGTTGCATTACTTCTGCATTCACTCTCTACTCAGCTGAGCTGAATGTCGAGCTTGACCTTTGACCTCTGACCCCAGACTCACCCTGAGGAGGTTGTGCGCGGCAATGAAGGGGTCAGCGGGGTCTCCAGTCACTCCGGGAGCATGAGCGCCGGTCCCATAGCCTTGCACAGCCAGGAGAAAGGGGTTATGCATCGTAATCCAGTAGTGAACCTCTGCTCCAAACTCTTGGAAACAAAAAGCAGCGTACTCTGCAAAAACATCCGCCATGCTCCGGTTGAGCCAGCCCCCGAAACGCTCCTGCAGGACCTGCGGGAGATCCCAGTGAAACAGAGTCACCACCGGCTCCACTCCAAGCTCTTTCAGCTTCCCGATCAAACGCCGGTAATGCTGCACTCCGGCTGGGTTGGGGTTACCCTTTGGGTTTCCGTCCGGGAAAATCCGTGTCCAGGATAAAGAGAAAGCATAAAAGTTTACCCCTAGATACCGAACTGACTCCAGATCCTCCTCCCATCGGATGTAGCTGTCGCTGGAGGGATCTGTATGACGAGTAAACCGATCCCAAACGGACTCGCCCTTCCCATCCACATCCCAGGATCCTTCGGTTGGGAACGCCGCGGACCCAACGCCCCACAGAAAGCTGCTCGGAAACACTCCGCTCTGCGGGAACGTCTTGTTCAGCGGCTGAAGCCAGAGTTTAGATACTTTTCCCTCAGACCTTCCCCATAAGATCAGCACTAAAGAGACGCACACAGACGAGACAGCAAACATCATGAGCACACTACAGGAGCACAAATCCACTCATCGTGCTACGCTGGAAAACCAGAACAGAATTAATAACAGAAAACAAGAAGCTCATAACGAGCGACGCTCGTAAACACTGAAGATCTGAGAGTGCAGGAAGATGAAGCTCGGATCAATGATTAACATGAACTCTGATCCACTCATGACTTACATCAGAACAAGAGAGAGAGAGAGAGAGAGAGAGAGGGAGAGAAAGCAAGTGATGATGGATGGATGGAGAGAAAAGAAGAAGAATGAAGCAAAGACAATGAAGGATGTTTTATCCTGCAGATCAATGGAGTAAATTTAATTTGTCTTTTTCTGAAACACATGCTGATGTCTCTGTGGACCATAGATCACACCTTTTATACTCGGTATAATTTATATTATCCACAGTATCTAATATAATATGCACTTATATCATACTCCAAATACATGCAATATGATTAAATAAATGTAATAATAAATATATAAAAATAATAAATATTATATTTAAACACAAAGTGCTTAAAATAAATTTTCCATAGGATGCAAAATATATTTTTTTCAATAATAACAATAATAATAAAAAATTAAATAAAGAGAAAGAAATAATAAATAAGCCAATTTAAAAAATAAATAAATAAAATAAAAATAGTTTTTTTAATAAAACTTAGTAAAAGTGCAGTATGGAGTACCCCACGGTTTTGCCCATGAGCCTACATTCAAAGCATCTAAAAGTAAATTATGTAATAAATGCAAAAATCTTTAAATGTAAACTTCATATAAACAAAGAAAAAGGTGGAAATCTGATACTTTTAATACAAATTATGATAAAATAGGTTACATGAAAATGAATATGTTTAAAGAAACACCTAGATATGAACATTGGTTAAGAACTGCACTCAAATCTCTCTCTTTCATCTCTCCCGTCACTCCTGAAGAACAGCTTCAATATCCCTCGAAAGACATTCAGGGCTGAAGATCAAACTCAATTAAAGTGGATGACAGTTGTAGGACATGTGATTGTAGTTTTATAGCCTCAGCGGTGCATGTGATTGTGTTTGGGAGCGTATGATTAGATCAGACTACCGTTCAAAGAGGATTCTGGACAAAAATTAGCTTGATCAGTGGAAAACAACACATGTAACACGGGACAAGAGACACAAACACAGAAAACCAGATTTTCTGTCTTCAGATCCCTTAAAGACAGCATGCTCTGAAATACAACAGCTCTAGACAGTGAACTTACCAAACATCTCGACTCACACACAGCTAACTAAAATATGAGCTACAAATAATTTGTTAATGTTACCATTTATGAAAACTTTGTTTAGCTATATTTTAAAAAAATCATGTTTTGTGCATAGGTTTTGAGAACGCTGTTAAAGATCAGCTATCCTTAAATTAACATTATTGTAATATCACTGTAATGAATGTTTGTGACAATGAACCACAGGAATTTAATAAAATTGAGATATACTTCATCTACAATGCTGAATAAATCATCTTTTCATTGATGTGCGTTTTGCTAGGATATGACTGAGGGTGCTGATGAATCTGAGGGTGCAAAAAAAAAAAAACTAGATTTGTGTGTGTGTGTGTGTGTGTGTGGATTAATATATGGTGTATATATGATATATTATATCTGTCCTATACACTCTTTTGATTATATGTCATAGGCTAAAGTTCATTTTTAAAGGCAGCCTTAATTTGCTCATAATTACCTTCATCCTTCGCTTTAGGATCACAAGCCGTTGCCTTGTGCTTTAAAACACTCAAGAATCTTGAAATAAAAGACCTAATGCTCAAATAAAACATCATGGTTGCTTAGTCACGCTTAGTGAGCCTTGGGTCGTGTTTGTAGCCTAATGGTTAACAGCATTAACTGCGTCTGAGGTAAATAAAGCGATGCACAATTATGGTCCCTCACAGAAACATTATTAGTCCTCCGGAAAAATACACACTGTACGCTAACGTTTGTTTACAGATGGACATCTGTTTTATGAAAGATGAAGTGCTAAGCATGCTGTCTGTTATCTGCCAATGTTTACGTAACTCTAAAGGATCGGAACAGGTAAAAGAAAAAGCAACCAAATCATCTGCTGGTCAAACATGGTACTGCACATTTAAATTTGTCCAAATTAAGTTCTTAGCAGTGGATATTACTAATAAAAAAAAAGTATTTTAAT
This sequence comes from Enteromius thamalakanensis, assembly GCA_032357475.1. NCBI lineage: Eukaryota > Metazoa > Chordata > Actinopteri > Cypriniformes > Cyprinidae > Enteromius > Enteromius thamalakanensis. The sequence continues at coordinate 522,769 of JAUCMT010000143.1, read as the reverse complement.
ATAGGGCTATTTACTGTAGCACATTTACAAAACATCTTCATGCAGTATGATTTTTACTTAATGTCCTAACGATTTTTGGCATGAAAAATGTATAATTTTGACCCATACATGTTTTGTTGGCTATTGCTACAAATATACCTTTGCTTCATTTGACTGCATTTGTGCTCCAGGGTCACATATGTCAATATTACAAACCAGATATAGACAAAACAAAACTAGAAACGTTCTTTAAGACAAGTTGACCAGAAAGTTCGAACATTTATCACCCACTTACTGTGACATGAGCGGTTTATTTGACTGAGAAAATTTAAGAGGTTTGCAACAAAGTCAAAGTATTACCTCCATATCTGAGAGTAAATAACTTCAGTAAACTATATGTAAATGACTGTAGTTTAGGGAAGTGAAACTTTGGGGGGGGGGGGAAGCAGAAGTTATGAAACATAATTTAAATGTGAACTAGTTTCATAAGACCAAGAGCAACCTCATCTACTGCAGACGGGTAAGATAAATTATCTATCTATCTATCTGACTGTCAGTCTGTCTGTCTTAATATAGTAAGTAAGGTAAATTACCATCTTTAGAGGTGCAGGTTGTATCGGAAAAAAATTTAAATTAGTTCCAAATGTTGATGAATTTCTTTGTTCTGCCGAACACAAAGGAAGACATTTTCCTTTGTTTACCATTGTTTTGGTCACCATTGACTTACATAGTATTTTTTTCCTACTATGGAAGTGAATGATGAAAATCAGCCTGGTTACAAACTTTCTTCAAAATATATTCTATTGTGCTCAGCAACACACACACAAAAAAATAATAATACAGGTTTGGAACTACTCGAGTGCAAGTAAATGATGACAGTATTATTATTTTTGGGTGAACTATAGCATAGACTATTTACTAACCAATGTTTTGGCAAGGCTACCAGTAGAAATGTTGGTAATACATAGTCGATGCTTAAGTAAGTGTGCGGTTGTTCCCTCTTAATCATATTAATCACATTACCATATTCACCATATTATTCCATAAGATTTACTCTGTAATATCTTTTGATTTACAGTAAAAGTAGTCCAAATGCAGCATTTCCTAAAAGCCTTCATTTACATGTATTAATTTCTTTAATTTCAGCACGTTTAAACCCAGGTAAAAAACTAATACACTTTAATGTACTAAAAATGTACTTAATTTTCTGAAAGTACATTTTTAGCACATTTTGACTTTATGTGTTAAAATAA
>JAUCMT010000143.1:463093-476147 GCA_032357475.1 Enteromius thamalakanensis | reverse complement strand
GAGCTCGATCGGTTTCCGGGTCATAGGATGGAGGACAGAGGACCGAGGAGACGAGGAGGGATATTGAGAAGCACCCACAGAAAAAACGCTCAGAGTCGATAGCTGGGGCTGGGTCGAAACTTTGCGTCTAACCAGTGCAAAAGCATGTCCTTAAATACTCCTAAACAGTCCAGGAACGGCGCGAAAAGCACCGGGGTACATGGGTGAAAAGAGTCCGGGTGGAAACATTAGTACTCGGGAGAAGGTTCCCGCTGCCGCTCGTTGGAAGGAACCACAGAGGCGCGATCCGTGACAACAGTCAAAAGTGTTCTTAATAAGAAACTAATAATCATTAAAGTAAGTGTTTTACAGATGCATGGGTTGACATTTATAAATCCGTTGCTAAGTGGATCTGGGGCAGGAAATATAACTTCCTCCACAACATGACAGGTGAGAACAGACCTGCTAAAAACTAATAATAAATAATAATAAAAGGTCTGATATTACACTGTGATCGATTAGATGGAGCAGTGCCTGCTGCTCTTTTACAAGATAAGACGAGAGACTATGAAGACGCTGGACTGATGCTGAACTCACCGTACTTCTCAGTGCTGAGAGAAGAAAGGGACATCGATCTCATCATTTCTCTGGACTTCAGTGCTGGAGATCCTTTCCTGGTAGGCCTGACTGTTATACACATACAATTCTTTACAAAATTAGAAAATATGTACAATTTTTAATTAATAGCTACAGTAATACAATGTAAAGAAAATGTATTTATGTCTTACCCTGAATTATTACTGTAAGCCCGCAGTGACAGTTTATATTTTAGACCTGTCAGGATGGATTTTGTGGGTGATTTTACGATTATATATTGGATTAAAATGTTTTATTTTTGAGAATTTTTTATAAGTTTTAAGTGCACATAATTGCTCTCTAATCATTTCTCCATTCGCCCATGCATGTCATGATATGAGAAATGAACCCAAAGCTTTGAATCAATTGAACCATTTACTCTGCAAAATGCTTTACTGATTCGAAGTGCTCAAACCACGACATGCTTAAGATTTCACCTTAAATGGCAGCCATGGTGCATAACAATTCTTTTGCTCATTTTGTTTATTCTGAGTTTAGTAATTTTCCCAGAGACAAAATCCTTAACATTAAGGAACACGTTTTTTTCTCTCCATTCTGGATGAAGGTGCATAACAGAATTAGTGGATTGAAAAGAATATGTTACAAAACATATTATTATATTTAAGTAATTTAAGAAAAGTTTAAGTATTTATAACCACAGTAAAGGATGCATATCCCTCTTATCATTCAATAATAATAATAAACCGTGGTTTACTGGGAAACTCTAACAGCTTCATCATGCCAGAGAGGATGCTTACAGAAGTGGGGATAAAATCTTGTATAACCAGGTCAGGAAAGACTAACAGGAGTGGCTAAAAAAAGTTTTCAGCCAACGACCCGGTATTAATATGGACTAGTCTGAAGAACATCACTACTGTATGTACAAGACTTTCTGTAAAGGAATTAACAACTGGCTGAATGCCTCGACTAAACTAAGTAAACGGAAGATGTCCTGTCCTCCACTATAGTTTTATGACAGGTTGAATGATGGTTCTGGTGGCACTGGTCTTTCCCACTCATACACCACACATTATACAGACAGATGCTAAAATATATTTCAAAAAGAAAGAATAAAGGTACAGTTACTTTTCTTTTGTGGCATGGCAGCAGATCAAAATCCACAAAAAGCGCATACAAAGTGATGCAGCTTCAACTTAATGACATAATGAGTGCTATGGTTGATTTCACTTATATGCAACCTGTTCGTGCATGTATATACGGTCTTCAAAAGACAGAAGACTAGGAAAGCTTCAGGCCCCGATGGTGCTTCACCTGCCTGTCTAAAAGTCTGTGCTGACCAACTGTCCCCATCTTCACACAGATCTTCAGCAGATCACTGGAGGCTTCATTCCAGTCCCTCCCCAAAAAACAAAATCACTAGCCTTATTGACTGTACATCTGTGTTCAATAAGTCCTCTGAGAGACTGTTTCTGGTCTGTCTGAAAGACATCAGTGGACTAGTTTGCGTACAGAACAAACTGGTAGAACAAATAATATCAAATCAACTGATCATCCTGTTTAAAAGCTTGCTGGTAACCTGTGATGTTTTTTTTGCACTGCAGACAGTGACTGAAACTTACAGGTTGTGTAAAGAACTAAAGATCCCTTTCCCTGAAGTCAACATTACCAGTGAAGACCCGAAAAAACCAAAGGACTTCTATGTGTTCAAAGGCAAAAACGCTCCAACTGTGATTCACATCCCTCTGTTTAATAAGGTCAACTGTGGAGGCAAGTTTAGATTTTGAATTTTTCCCAAATGAATCAGAAATATCACTGAAATAACTTCTAATGTAAACATGTAACTGTTTCTTCAGATAAAGTTGAGACCTGGCAGAAAGATTATGGCACTTTTCAAGGTGCTTACAGTGCTAAGATGATCACTGATCTTATGGAAGTCGCTGGAAAAAACATCTCAAACAACAGAGACAAACTGCTGGAGGAGATTCGAGCAGCCGTTGGAAGAAAAGGATCCGGATTATGATTAATCACTGATCACAATGATAAATTCGAATCTGACTATAGAATACACTTACCTGCATATCAGTCATTTCATATAAACAGTGTTTATTTTTTGGTCTTTATCACATGATTTATTTGTCTTGATCATGTTTGCAGTTTAATATTTTCAAAATGTTTCATTAATGTTTCATTAAATGTTTCAGTAAATGACTTTAAAACATGAAAATACCACAGTATGTTTGCAGATATTTAGGTCTGTTTTTGTATTGTTTTGTGAAACCCAAGCATTGCCAGTTTACCCAATTATATTTTGACACCCCAGGTTGCCAGTTGGCGGAAAACAGCACATGTTTCATTTTAATCATCCTCATGTGCAGTCGTTCCTGTTGGTGTTGTCAACCTGCACGTGTCAAGTCTAAGGAGGTGAAAAAAAAAACTATTTTTGAATTTGGACTGCGATACCTACTTCAACCACTAGTTGTCAAATCTACACACAGCAATATGTCGTATTAAATCTATGACTGGCAAAAAACAAAAAAAAAAAATTGTATTATTTTGTATTTCTGTTCTGTTAAATTTGTAAACTGTTCTTTGGGGATACAAATGATCATTATTGTCCTTAAAGCCAATTGATCAATAATTTTACTTTCGCATTGCTTTCTATCACCTGAGCTGGAGTTGCATGCTATTTTTATTAACAGAAAGGGAAAAAAGTTATATTTTTGGCAAAGAAGAGATCTGAACAAACAGGAGAGCAAAGTAACTTTGCATTACTAAAGTAACTCAGAAATTTTCATGTCGATTTAAAATAAATGCGTTACTTTAGTTACTTAAAATACAATTGAATTATTTGTACAGCATGTGTCTTTCTCGCTTTTAGTTTAATTCAGTGTATTTGTACATAATTCTCATTCTTGTTTCTATTTTGCACGGCAGATATGGATTCAAATGACAAATCACTGAAAACTTTTTAAAAATTTTATTGATGTTGAATTTGTTTAAAAATGTTTTAATGTTTTATGGCTGTATTCAACAAATAACCATAAAATCATTGTGCATTCATAAATTAATTGTGATAATAATAATAAGAAAAATAAATACAAAGTAATTCAGTGTTCATGTTATACCTGCAGCTTCTTCATCACGCCCTCGACTCTGTATCTGGATATATCTCTGTTGTTGAATCTGCTCTTCCTGATTTCTGCCTGTACAACTATTCTTAATAAAAGCTGCAAATATATCCCTCTCTGCCTTCAGCCTCATTATAGTTCAGTTTACTCTTGTAAGATTAAAATGTTATTTAATATTGTGAAAAATTTATTTTTTTTATTAGTCAAAACTATGAGATATAAACTTGTGAGAAAAAAAACATATAATGGTGAGATTAGTAGTCACAGTTTTTCAGTAAATAATAACAATAATAACAATAATTCAACATTGTTTTTTGAAACATAAAAAAAAAACTTTCTCTTCTGCATTTCATTTTATAAACATTGTGTTGCATTTATTTATATATATTTCTTGGCCCTTGCTCATGATAAAAGGATAAGATGTCTTTGTTTTACTATAAAAACATGGATGTCATTGGTGACTGCACCTCTCTGGAAAAACCAGCACTACCAGCTCAAGTTAAATCGAGTCCATGTTAACTGAATAGAGTTATAGTACCTACCATACCTACCATTAATGCATTGTGCAAGTGATTGTGTAAGGCCCGCCTATTTTGGGCGGATGCGCAAGACTCGCTCCTCAGCTACGACAGAGAATGCACTCCTAAGGATTCCTAGTTTTTGTTCTTTAAGTAACAAAGCTACAATTTTTGATTCTTAAGTTTTACGTTTAATTTTAAGTTTACTTTTGAGGGTACCTCGTTTTAATGTGACTCCAATTTTAAGTAATTATTAAATTTAGATTGCAATAAACTTAGGTTTGATTGCTGATTTTGAATTTAAAAAAACTTGATTCTTTTAACTTGTTTTATTTTCTGTTACCTCGTTCCTTGTGAGACCGAGAGCCATCTTGATTTAACGACAGCTGTAATGTCAATCAGTAACACGGACTTCGCCATTATTAAAGTTACTCAGAGATTGGGATATTGATCTCTGTGATCTCACTTGCCCGATGTGTTTAAATGATATCAGAAATCAAAGAGTCTCCGTTTCCATAATGCCTTCTGCTCTGAATGGACGTGCTCTTAGTTGCATATATTTTGGCAGTCATTTTTCCATGCGCGCTTCGCCTCTGCACATCCTACTCGAAATAACGATGTCAACAATTTAGAATGAATCAAATAGCAAATAATTTATTCGTCAGATACAGTTAAGCCATTTGACATAATTTAAACAATGTGAAATTCAGTTCAGTTCTCACTTCACAGGAATGCATAGCGTTGATAAAGTAAGAAAATATTAATCCAATTTACAGAATCAAACAATATGAAATTCAACTCAGTTTCAATTTAGAAGAATGACATTTGATTTCAATTTAAAGGAATGCATACACAGCCCATTACATAATTTGAGAAATGAGAATTGTATTCAGTTCCAATTAAAATAAATCATACTCAAGCCAATTCATTTCTATTAGAAAATAATGCATACCTGATCAGAAAAACATGCTAATCACGTGGAAGAGGCCTGGAAGTTTCCAGAGCTCTTCCGTGCTTTCGCACGGAGGATCCTTCTACAGAAATTCTTGAAGACTCTGCTTCACTCTTTGCCTTATATCCTCAAAACCAAGACACCTCCACACATAAACCTCTTCAAACAGATCTTCCTGTTCGGTTGTAAAACACTAGCTCTTGCACCTGGCCAGTAATTTCCATTTGCCCCCTAAGGAGGAAAACTCCCTTTTTGGTTGTAAGTTTTAAGAGTTTTAATCTCTTCAGAAAATAAGTGACTGCAAAGAACTTGAGATCATTATAAAAGGTGGGGGACAGTGTCACAGGGCGCAGAGTTTTATGGACTGCTCTTGGTTGCAAGAATATTTTTACCCTTACTTCCCACACCGGGTGAGAAAGAGCAGAGACAAACTGCATTTTGGACAATGCCTTCTTAGAGGAATCAAATTAAATTTCTTTATATCTTACAGTTTAGATGTAATAGGGTCTAACATACATGTTGTTGGCTTAGATGACTTAACAAGTTTATACAATTCTTCCACTCTTATGGTAGAGAAAGAGTGAAATTGTTCCTCAGGGGATCTACATTGCACCGGATTGGATACTGTAGACGACAGCTGCACAGTTTTTATTTTAAATGTAATAGTATTAATCTTGGAAGTAAAATATTGCATAAAGTCATTATTGGTGTGGTCTTGTGGAAAGTACCTGTTGATGCTTTATTTTTTGTTAATTTAGTCACTATACTGAATAGATACCGAGGGTTATGTTTGTTTTCTTCTAATAGAGACGAAAAGTAATCAGATCTAGCCCTTTTTAATGATTTTCTGTAAGTTAGCATATTTTCCTGCCAGGCTAAACAAAACACTTCTAGCTTTGTTTTCCTCCAGCTACGCTTCATTTTCCGGGCTGCTCTCTTTATGGTGCGAATGTGCTCATTATACCACAGAGTCAAACTGTTTTCTTTTACCTTTCTTAAGCGCAAAGGAGCAACTGTATCTAAAGTGCTAGAAAAGAGAGAGTGTATGGTTTCTGTTGCATCATCAAACTTTTCTACGCTGTTGGATGTGCTAATGAATTGAGATAAATCAGAAAGAAAACTTATAAAGCAGTCTTTTGTGGTAGACGTGATGGTTCTACCATACTTGTAACAAGGTGTAGAATTAACAGGTTTATCTATATGGAATTTACACAAGACTAGATAATGATCTGAAATATCATTGCTCTGCTGCAGGATTACACCATTAACATCAATTTCATGTTTCAGTACTAAATCTAGTAACTTATAAACAAATTATATTTAAAGCCTGCCTTCTGAGAAATACAGAGAACATTGCTATAAATTGTAGCAACACTCTCTCCTTTGCCTTTCAGACGTGGCTCATTTCCATAGCTGTAATCTTGCGGTGTAGACTCATTTAATGTATTTATCTGGTTTTAGCCACGTTTTTGTCCAACAGAGCACATCTAGGTCATGATCGAACTTGAGTCATGCCCGCTATGACCAGCAACAGAACCGAAGGCCGGTGATCACCTGGTACACAAGCACATCAGAGATGACAAGCACCTGTTCAACAACCACCCAGAAAAAGCAGGTCTATCACAGCCAACCGTTGATGAAAACACTCAGGTTGCACAGAACATTCAATGACTGAACAAGTCACCCAGCACTCACTAACAAACTGTCAAGTGTGAATAGTATGAATGTACTTCAATCTTCTTGCTTGAAATGTTTCTTCCCACCAATTCTTAGTGGGAAATACATTTATCAATTACATGTTATAAAAATCATGTCCAAAATTATACTCTGAAAGAGCGGGAAAATTTGGACCATGTGACTGATCAGATAACATTTGGATTTATAGTTTGGGAGGAGAAATCTCACAACACCCTAAGCTAGAATGAAACAGAGACAAACACACACAGATTTCGTGGAGTGCCCTCTAGAAGTTTGAGCTGGCCCTCCAGCTGATCATGATAAGCCCTTAGCTCTACGCTTTTAGCCATGCTCTTAGTCTAAGCTTTCAGTTTACGCTCTTAGCCTCCGCTAAAACTATGCTCTCTTGCTACCTTTTCCATTCTTTTAAGAGACGTTCCACTTGCTCCAGCGTGCTCTCGTCTCGTCTCGTTTCTTTATTTCTTTACTTACTTCTGTCTGTGAGAGTTTGTGTAAATTAAGTAGCACCTGCCGTATCTCCAAGACCGCACTGCATCAACTTCAAACGGACTCCTTCAGCCAACGCCCAGTCATCGACCACCCAAAACTTCCACGACGACTCACTTTCAGCCAATCAGCAACCTCGGGAAACCCCTTTCTGCAGTGAGGACCACAGAAAAAATTCCGTAGCACAGAGGAAATGCAAGTACAAACCTCCAGATTCAGGCTGAACTGGTGAATTTAATATAAATTTACCCTGATTGACGAACTCAATACTGGAGTTAATATTTTACATATTGCTGTAAAATTGGGATTTCACATTTTCATTCTCTTGAACTCAAACTTTCCTCACTTTCTTGCATTTTTGGAGTCTGTAGCACACCATGATGCTGTCTGCAAAGAGAGCTCATTGACAGATTTAGAGCCGCAGCTGTGAATAAAGATGAACAAGATAATAGAATTAGCTCAATAGCCAGTGGCTCGATCTGAAACACATCCTGGCAGTTTCTCAGAAGAAAAATATGGTTTGCATGTGTTGGAGTATGTGAGAGGAAGAGGTGATGGCATAAAGAATGCCAGAGTATTTGAACTCAGTTGTAAGTGAAGGACACGCTCAGTTTGATGCGCACAGAGACATTTGTCTGAGTGAAAGAGCGAGAGGTAAATAAAAAAGCTTTTAGTGTCAGAGATTACAGTATCTGATCCTACATGCACACACACAAAGCTAGGCCTATTTTTGGAGGCTTTTAAAAGTTCCAAGAATCTTAAACGTAAACTAATGAACTTTAACGTTTTCTTAAAATCTGGATGAACATGAGATGTTCCTCCATTTCGTTCTGCCTCTCCTCTTTCTCTTTCGTTTGGCTCTGTTGTTTTCCTGTGACCCAAACACAAGCTGACAGGTGAAGAATGGCTTTCTCACGCTATTGTATAGTGATTGTGCAAAGATGTTCCCTACAGTTAAATTAGGCTGGCCAAGTTCCAGCTACTCAGTTAAGAAGAAATTAATTTCTATTTTTGGTCAATGACTTTAGAAGACCTGGAATATATAATTCACCTTCATTGTATGGAACAGCTTAGCATCAGCATTCCATGGAATTCCATTTAGTCAGTTAGAAATACCATTTTTTGTTTCTTTATTTGCTAGTTTCTCATGATTATTAAGAGCTTCATAGTTTTAAATGCAGATGAAACACAGCCTTCTCAAACGTGACACAGGTTAAAATGTACAGATAAACATCTTGCCTTGCGCTTCCACTGTATTGGGCCTTTGAATTCAGTGAAGTGTGAGGAGTTTGTTTGCGTTCGATTCGTTTGGGAACTGTCAAGGTGGAAACATGTTGAAAAGATGAGAAGTCAGTGGAGCCTCCTTTAAATGCTTGAGCAATACTGTTTAAAATCACACACCTGTTTTGGAAGCAAAGGGAGCCACACATACACACACACGGCACACACACACAAATGCACAGCCCTACATAAAGTTTGGGGAAGCAATTGGGGTGTAATTACAGACATGTGTGGACTCTGAAGTAAGAAGCCAGTTGCAGGAACTCTGACATGCAAGCATGACCTTTAGAGATCTTAACAGACGCAGACTTAAAGAAGTTAAAAACTTAAGAGCTACTGACTGACTGTATATATACATACCACTGCAAACATATGTTAGAATGTTCTCCTGTCGGCTTTACTAGACAAATTGTACAAAACATTTTTCACATGCAGAACACTTTTATGACAAAGAGACACAAACTAGCTAATGGGGGGAGGGCGGGGGTCTACGTGAAAAACTATGGGCAACAGAACACCTCGGAACAGAAACTGTTTTACCAAAAACTGTAATACAGTACTTAATATTTATTTGATTTAGTTAATAGAAGTTAATTGATAAATAAAATCTATTTATGACATTATTTTTGAAAGCATTCTCATTTTACAGCATTTTTACACTAGTGTGTTAAATTTTGAACAGTACTTTAGGTTTTTGCAGGTAGGTTCTTTTGAAGCATCTTTATCGACTCTGTCATGCCATGAAGATTTTGGAAAGGGTCATTGATTCGAGGCTGCGCAAAATCGTGAAGATCACACCCAATCAATGCGGTTTTGTAAAAGGCACGGGAACCACAGACGCCATCCACGCCGCCAGACTGCTCATAGAACGACACCGTGAGAAACAGCGGACGATCCAAATGGCCTTCCTCGACCTAGAGAAGGCCTTCGACCGGGTGCCGCATGATCTGATCTGGCATGCACTGCGGACCCATGGAGTGCCCGAAGAATACGTCAAGTGGATCCAGCTACTCTATCAAGGTGTAATGAGTGTAGTCCGATGCCCCGTGGGAACATTGCCCCCCTTCTCCATCAAAGTTTGGGTCCACCAAGGGTCGGCACTTTGACCACTTTTCTTCATCCTATGCATGGGCGCTGTCACAGCCGACCTGCAGCTACCTCACTTGTGGACATTACTATACGCCGACGACGTCATGCTCGCCCAAGAAGATCGTAGGGCTTTGGAAGCCCTGACTCAGTGCTGGTCCACCAAGTTAGCTCAGTGCTGGTCCACCAAGTTAGCTGAGTACGGAATGCCCCTCAACGTGGCCAAGACAGAATATGTAGAATTTGGAGAACAGACAGTTGGCACAGAAGAAGCCCGACCAATTTAAGTATCTTGGATCAGTGTTAAGCTATGACGGCAGTACACTACCAGACGTGTGCTCGCGGGTGAGTGCTGCTTGGGCCAAATGGAGGCATGGGTTGACCCTATTTGACCATGTTCCCAATAATGACTCAAGGGAGAGATTATGGGTGGCCCCGATCACGGACAAAACGCAAGAAACTCGGCTGCGTCGATTTGGACATGTCACCCGCAGCACCGAAGACTCCGTGGCCAGAACAGCCCTTCGACTCAGCCCCCGTGGACGGAGACCCGTGGCCGGCCAAAGAAACCCTGCATGGATTGAATCGTTGAAGACATGCGAAGAGTGAATGTCAACCTGGAAGATGCCCACAATCGCATCAAGTGGAGACAAGCATGCAGATTCGCGGACCCCGCATTAGAGTGGGACTCAGCAAACATCAGGAACCTCCTGTGACATGGAAGGATGGACACGTGGAAGTATGCATCTTTTAGATCTATTGTAACAAACCAGTCCTCTGACCTGATTTGAGTCACGACTTGATTTGAAAGTTAGCATCCTGAACTTCAGCTGACTGACTGAGTGGTTCAGTAGCCTTAGATATAAAATGGGCCTCAAAAAGGGTTCCCTTTTTGGGAACTATGAAGTACTGGCTGTACCGTTCTTTTGTTGGTCCCTCTTAGCCTTAATTACGGTTCTCAAATCGACTTTCGCTTTCGAGGAACCTGAGGAAAAGTGTTGCTGCTCACCAAGTGTGGAGCGGGCACTCGTAGAGGGCTGTTCCTGCCCAACAGCCCCCTGAGTGAGAGACCGACGCAGAAGGTACCACTGGAATGCCTCTGCCTGCCTTTTTGCCTCCTGAAATCTGTCGACAACGGAGTTTACAGCGAAGTGGGGCATGGAGCTCACCTTGTCTTTGTCTTTCATATCTGACAAGGTTAACCAAAGGTGTCTCTCTGTAGCCACCATTGCTGTCATGGAGCGCCCAATGGCACGAAGAGACAGGTCTGCGGCCCTCCTGAGCTGTGTGATACTGTCAGAGCTCACTCTCTCGGTCTCATCAAGCTCTTATATTTATTTTTGTCAGAGCTCATTGTTAATCCTCTCTAAACAGGCTTTTATGGCAGCAGAGCTGGATCTCAGAGTTTTTCTGTCATGAACAATCACTTAATCAGCAGAAAATAGTGTCATTTACAAGTCCACAGAAGCCCAGTATTTGTTCATTTTGACGTTGACAGAAACTGCGGGGGAAATTGGTCTCATTTGGCGAAATGTAACCAAGCAATAGAGTATATGTGAAGAGTTTATGAGGGCTAACTGTATGAATGACAACACTATTGTTCCTTATCCTAAGGACGAGTGGGGGAGCGGATTTTTATAACACCATTTTAGACATTTAAGACACCTTTTGTTGTTTCACAGTTTAACCCTATCCTACACATTTCCCCCTCACGTTCTCTCCTCTTCCACCATCATCCATCATCCATGTCCCCGGAAGTCATGAGCCATCCATCAGCCTCCAACTGCTCTCGCTCCGGTCTTAAATCAGACTGCATGGGTTTAAATGATGATGATCCGTTGATTTGTGTGCAGCTATAAAAAGGTGATATAAGAGATTGTTTCATCACTTGCTTCATCCTTAGAGGGAAACAATGTAGTTTGATGTGGCTGGTACAAACACAAACAAAAACAAAAAAAGAATGAGGAAAAAACTAAAAATGAGATGACAACATAATCTGACAAAATATAACACATTATTTTACATTTTTAAATGTTACATTTTCCCAAAAATTTTAACTGAAAAATAATTAAATATGATTTTATTAACTTAATTTTGTAATGCCAAGCCAGCTCTCTGGTTCCTTTCTTGTGACTTTCTGTTTGTTGTCATTTAAACTGGGGTCTGCCAAACAGAAGTCGTAAAGTATTGTTTTGCTGTTGCGGACTCTACCAAGCATTTTCATAGTTTTGCCAAGTCTTGTTTCTGTCTTTGCATTAAAACCAAGCATTGTCTGGTTTTCTTTGTTAGGTGTGCTGTTGGATAGCAAATGTCCACGTCCGCTGTGTTCTCAAAACTCTGGCCATTTGATAATACCTAGAATATCAAAATCTACTGCAGGCGGCAGATCTTTTTCCTATTTAGCACCCAAACACTGGAACAATTTATTCATTAAATCCATTAAGGGATTGTTATGCTGTATTAATTAGATCAGCTGGAACAGGGAACACTCCCCTTAACACACATTGTACCTATTATATCGTAAAAAGTATGGCATCTACACTAACATTAGTATGTCTCTCTCTGATTCTGTTTCTGTTATAATCCCTTTGCACAATCTGACATGTGCTTAATATTGAACTGGAAATTAGGTGTTGGGCATCCGGCCAGAGTAGAACTGGCCCCAACTAAGCCTGGTTTTTCCCAAGGTTTTTTTTCTCTCCATTCTCTCATGGATGGGATTTTGGTTCCTTGCCGCAGTCGCCTCTGATGCTGAACTATTGTAATACTTTATTGGGTGGTTGTTCTGCTTGATAAACAGACTACAGCTTAAATAAAAAAATATAAGAACTTATATATAAAAAAAAAAAAATAAATAAAAAAAACCTTAATATAAACTTAATAATAATATTAAATATAAGATATTATAAATACATTAATAAAAATGACAAAAACAAAAGATAAAACACTGTATTTAAAATGTAAAAATGTAACATTGTAACTAAAATAAAATGAAATATTAATTTTTCAAACTTATTTTACAATATTACTTATGTTTAGTTTGTTTATTAAAATAGCTAAAAAACTGAGATAAAATATCAATAATATTGGCTGCATGAAAAAAAAAATTAATTACAAAAACAAAAAACTATTTAATTACCTGTCACGCTCAGTCAAAGGAAGAGACAATGAGGTGAAGTGTAATAGGTGAGTTTATTTTCACAGCAGGATGTCAACAGGCAAAGGAGATCGGTGCAGGTAAGTAAGTATATCATGAATGAATGAATGAATGACGCATTTATATAGCGCTTTTACTGTGTATTGCCATACACCCAAAGCGCTTTACAATC
>JAUCMT010000143.1:444824-456298 GCA_032357475.1 Enteromius thamalakanensis | reverse complement strand
AAACGTGTGCTGTGTGAAAGCACAATGACCGCTTCCTGCTTCTGTACCGCATACGTAACGCACACGGACTGCATACGTCTATGTAATTCCTGTTTCATGACTACTTAGTGAAGTGAGTAGTGTTGTTACTAATGTCCTGTTACACATTTGTACTTACACACACCATTCATGTTACATGAGTGTAGTTACAGAAATATTACATCTATAGATACTATGTAGTAATGTAATTAATGTGGTTACATACTAGATATGCATCTAGTTATTAAGTACACAGGTATTAGGGACACTTAATATAAAGCGGGATACTGTATGACTTATAATACTATAATAAATTTACACGATGTGTAATCTTTATATTCAATTTGTTGAATTTGTTTGTTGATCTTGAGGGTTGTTAAATATTTTGAGTAATGACAAACCTGTATAAATTATCATAAAACTACATGAAAAATAGCAAAAAAATAAAGTTATGCAGTATGTTTACTGTGTGTTTGCAGTATGTTTACCAATAAGCTAATAGTTCAAACTAAAGTCACTGTAAAAACAAATGCCATGGTAACAAAGTCCATAGTTACGGCTAAAACATATTAAAAACCAATCAAATAAGACGTAAACAAACATAAATATTTTTACTCTTACAATATTTAAGGTTTTAATGAACGATTTTTACAGTAATAACTGTTAACTGCTGCAACTTTTGTGATGAATACGTTATAAGGGAATGATTAAATTGTCTTATAATGTTAATATAAAACTTATTTTGTGAACAGGGATAGTATATGTTAATGGTGTACGCCCTCACTGCAAGTCACAAACGAGCGTCTGTCTCCATCAACCAGTGAAAAGGGGGATAGTGAGGGAGTTGCTCTTCCATCATTGTTAAATATGAGAGCCTTTTACTTAGACTTTTACTGAAGATCTTTGCCTGCCGCTCTGAAGAAAGACGCGAGAAACAGAAGCTCTGGCCAGATAAACTCCATTATCAACTCGACTTCGGCGGCAACAGAATAACTATTTATCTTTTGAGCGCCGAAACAGAATAAAACCAGGAAATAACGCACGGCTGGATATTGGAAATTGTACAAAAAAATGAAGTAAGTTGATCAAATTGAATGGAATTCTTACTTTATTTCGTTTTAGATGTTAAAAAAAAAATGTTGTAGGGATAAACAATCTTTTTGGATTCGATGGGTCCATATTTAACGTTAGTCGAGTGTAAACAGAGACTTTGGTAACTCACAGATACAGTGAGACACGTGGCGATGTTCTTACTCTGTGAAGTCAATGTTTTCACACGCGTTTTCACTTACTTATTTCTTTTTTACTCCATAAACTTTAAATATGTTTTTAAATGAGCTCAGATGTCTTTTACATGACCTACCGTTCAACTGTTTTATTGGTGTTTTGTGGATGGCATGTTTTATGGTGACGATAGTTGTGGTCAGCATATGGCGCGTTCTTGGGCATTTTGCCGGCTGAGGAAAAGGTTTGTGTTTGTTAAGTCCCGTCGAGAAAGTTTACATTCTGGTCTGGCGCACTGGGAAACGCTGAGAAAAGCAAGCCTTTGTCTTCGGGGGAAATGGATAACGCGAACTCAGTTTTGGGTTCCGAAAGGGGTTGACTTGGAACACAAAACAATTTTCCCCGTTTAGTAACTCACAAGTGAGGAATCGAGTCGATTAATACTAGAGAAATGTGAGTTTACATCCCTCAATTCTAAGTTTATATCTCACATTTTTTTATGTAGTTCAAATTCATCTGATTTACACAGTCTCTTCAGATTTTAAAAGTCTTTAATCCAGCCTTTGAGGTTTTGAAAAGACTTGATTCGGTTACTATGAACATGAAAGATCTATATAACCATTTAAAAGATTTGATTCCTCATCGGATGAAAGAAAGAGTTGATTAGATTATTACCAGAGAGCGTAAAGGATTCAATATTTTTATTTTAATTCTTCACTCAAGGTCACTTGAGGTCAGGCACAGATGAAGAAAGAACACAAATGGAAAGCTAAGGGCTTGCCCTGGGCTCTTTAATATGTAAACACATAGGGTGACTGATTTTTGTAAATTTACTTGGCTTGGGCCAAAAGCAAGCATCTTATAGGGGCCATCCTCCATGTCTCCATTTCATAGGGACTGATAAACCAATGTACCTTAGTGGTCCCCTTTAAACAAACACACTGAACGTCATTTGTTCCAGTCTAGTGGCATGCAACTCACTGGATGGAGCTGTTAATAGTTACCTTTTAACCATGCAATGTGTGAAATGTGGCTTGCACACTTCTATGCCAATAGTTTACAGTAGATACCTAATGTTTCTACTAAAAAAAAAGACACCAAAACCGGCCTCATGTACTGTTAACAAACACACGTGCGACTGACCAAAACTTGGCCATCCAGAAAGCTGAAAAACCCTGATCTGAAAATGCTACATTGTCAGACCAGCTTTTCTTCATTCTGGTGAATTTGAATGGTGCTCAATTATTCTGAGCATGTGCCCTAATAGAGTGTGAGTTACAAAAAAAATCCATCCATAAGCATAGCACTTGAGTACAAAGACGTCCAGTGGGCTGTGTCTAATTGTATTAAACACAACACACTAAATCGGTGTCCTGCTGAGATCCCTTTTTTGCTTTCTATATATCTCTTGAATTGTCTTCCGGCTTTAAATTTGTGATACAACAAAGCACGTGTGATTGTGGTTTTCATTGAGAATGGTTTCGCAAAGAGTGCATGCAAATCAGTTGGGCACACCCCGGTTTAGAGGAAGTTTTTGCTTGTGATGGTTGTAGCAAATATTAGGGAGTGTCTCTCTTTTACGTCTCACTTTAAATCCCCAGAGATTTTAAGAATGAAGATTCATGGGTGTTGGTTTTGAAAGCATTTCAAATGTTAGAAAAGATTCATATTTTACATAAATGATTCTTATAAAACTTTATATTAATATACGATTCTTTAAATATAAATAATAGTAAGAAAGGTTTTTTGAGCAACAAATTGACATATTAAAATTATTTCTGAAAGATGTAAAACTGAAGATTGGAGTAATCATACTGAAAATTCAGCTTTGCCGTCAGAGGAACAAAAAATGCAGTCTTAATGAGCAAAAAAGAATGAAGTAATGGTGTTAAAAATGTATTTATTAAATTAAGAAACATTATTTTAAAATGTAACATTTTTACTGTATTTAAAAAAAAAAAAGAATAAATAAATACAGTCTTGGTGAGCTTGCAAAATATTTTATAAAATATATTTAAAAAAATCTTACAGACTCCCAAATCTTAAATAACAGTGCATGAAAAATACAGTAAAAATATGTGTATTATATCTCTATCTCTCTCTACATTTTTTTATTTACACAGACATACACATGTATAGATGTGTGTGTGTGTGTGTGTATACTGTATAATATGTCATTTTATTCCTTCCATTTTTTTGTGTATGGCCGGTATGTTTTGTGGGGATGACGCAATCATGGGGATTTTGCACAATTCTCAATAATTTTATTATTAGTGTATTATTAAAATGTTCCTCTGTCTGACAGGAGGATGGCTCCATCTCAGTTGCAGGCATACAAGAGACGCTGGTGGATGGCCGTCACAGCTGTGCTGGAAAATCTGTCGTGTTCGGCTGTGCTGTTGGGCTGGGGTTCTCTGCTCATCATGCTCCAAAAACAGGGCTTTTACTCGCACCTGTGCACAGGTAATCATTCACAGAACTCAAGCAGATCACAAGCATCCTACCACAGGGGACTAACTAGCAACAAAAGAAAACCAAGCCAGAGTTCCTGAGGAAACTTGAACTACGTGGAGACTTTAAAACTTAATAAAGTCTCTGTCTCTTCCTTTCATTGACCTTTTCTCTTTCTGTCTCTCTGTAGAAAATAAGACTGAGAGTGTTAATGTTAGCGTGCAAGCTGATTGGTTGAGTTGTGTGGAACAGGAAGAAATGCTGAACTTGGGTTTCACCATTGGCTCATTCCTGCTCAGTGCTGCCACGTTGCCATTGGGTATACTAATGGACCGGTTCGGACCCAGGCCTCTTCGCCTCACTGGAAGGTGAGGACATACCTACACCTGCTCACAGTGCATATCACAACGCCCACACTCCATCAGGAAGCAAGACATTTTATTAAGAATGCACTGGAGTCAGAGAATCTCCACATGACATTGTGCATTTCAAGTCACTGACTAAAATATGCATATAAGAGCACACTCACATTTCATACAGTATGTGCGTTTATTTAATCTGTCATGTTTTGTATTTTTCTCTTAGTGCTTGTTTTGCGCTCTCTTGTGTGATGATGTCCATATCATCATATCAACCAGAAGGTGAGCTGCAAACAAAAATGCACAAAGTATGTGCATACCTGTTCAACTTACAGCTTTAATCAATCAGTGTCAAAGATTAGTCAAAATTTACTTTAAAACTCTAAAGGCCAGTAGACTGTAATAATAGTTATTTATAGTATATTTATTATTATTATTTTGTTGGTATGACATTTGATTGTTGCTGCTTTACAGCAACAACAATTACAAAATAATGTATTTACAGGGAGAATTAATTAGCCATTATTTGACCAATTTTGTGAATTTGCCATTTTAAAATGTACAGGCATTATCAATATATCAATTACAGGCAGCAGAACTTAATGTGAATTTTCTTTTCTAATATGAAAATGTTATTTTTAGTCACAGGTTAATTTTGAGTAAAATGTTCAAATATTGCCTGCCATACACAGATCAAAGCTTGTGTAGCATTTATTTTATTATTACAGTAGCGTGCCACTGTATACAGAAAAACACACAACACAAAATTAGATTTGTAAAATCAAAGTCATTTCCACAGTGTTGAGTTGTTCTAATGCACATTTTGATTTAATGTTGGTTTGTGCCTTTTGTTCTAGTCCTCTCTGCACTCATTTTCTTGGCTCTTTCACTCAATGGCTTTGGAGGGATCTGTCTGACCTTCACATCTCTCACGGTAAGAAAAAAAGAAAGAAAATGGTAGAGAATGGTCTCTACATGGATACCTGCGGTGACTTGCATGTTTTGTGTCACATGCAGCCTTGTGAAGTTTATTTTGTCTGGACAGGTGTGTGGTTGTGTGTATGTGTGTTTGGGGCAGGCATACGATCGACACACATGACTGTAGGAGAAATTCTGGCTTTTTTAGTGCCCACCAATCAGAAGGCTAAACGGCCCACACGCCTTCTCTTACGACCTGGTCAACCTCTAGTTGAAACAGACAAGGGCACAGACATTGTACCCACATTCATCAACAAACAGATTGTGACTTTCCAATTTGTTTAGTGATATCACCTGGTATGGGAAAGAATGACTCTATATATATCAGCTGCCCTCAGATCATGCGGATGCCAACACACACTTATTCATGTGCATACACATGGCTCATCTAGAGCAGCTCAGGTATGCATGCACGCTGCCCTACACGTGTCAACAAATGCTGCTTTATTTCAGTGATATCCTGTAGTACACTTCTAAGAAAAGCACATGCTCTGTGTCTTAGTTAACGGTGCATTACTACCAGTATAGAGAAAATAGCAGCTGATATTGCTCTGATCACTGAATTTACACTTTTTATAGTGTATTTCACTATATATTATTCAGTATATATATTCAATGAAATACTATTTCACTGTATTTCATCTCAGCAAACCAGTGACCTCCATGACTTTGTGTTTTTCCTAGTTGCTCTTAATTAGTTAGGAACCTCAATACCCATAAGAATAACCAATCACAAATGAGATCTCTAATCCTTAAATATTTGTCCTAGTCAATGATCTTAAGGTGAGAGCAAACAGAACCTTTTGATTAATTCTTCTTCTCAGATGTTGCTTATAAGCGAAGGGCATCACTTACCTCACACCTAGCAGTCTCACACTGCACTTGGATAAAAAAAAATAATAATCTGAGCTATGCTATCTAAAGTAATGTTGTAGGTTTTTTATATTTTTTCTACTTTGTCAGTAATTATTTTATGTATTTTTGTTTGCACCTCTGATCAAATTACCATTGGTGAACCTGGTGAAGGTTTTGCTTTGGGTCCCTTCTCTTTTTAGTATATTTAACATCTCTAGCATCTATCATGCAAGCAAGTTTTTCCTACCGCTGCTGTGCTGATGACACGCTGCTTTACCTCTCAGGCTCTAAGCTATGCTATCCACAGTAATTTTATAGCTTTTGCCATATACCCCTTCCTTGTTGTTTGTCTTTTATGTCTATATATATATATATATATAATTTTTTTATGAGGACGTTTATGAGAAGCATCTGAGATCAGGTTAATACTTGCAATAAACATATATAACTCTCTTGAGCAGTAGAATAAATATGCTTTGAATACTGTACTTGTGTTTAAGGCCTTGTGTAAGAAGTTCAGGTTTAGGTTGAGGTTGTTATGCCACTCTGTGTTTGTGTGTGAAAAGCACAAGAATGTACAAATGTGCTTTTTCACAGAAGTGTGTGTTTTTAACCTTTTTCATTTCACACAGGGGAGTAAAACACACTCACACATCCCTGTGAGAGTCTAGAAAAATGAAGCACTGCTTGGTAATTCATGGAAAATGTGAATAACAAATTTGATACATATCCACAATCCACAGCAGGACTTCCTGCTAACTGAAGCATAAATATTTCTCATGCTGCGATGTGCTAATTTTGCTAATTGTGCTAAAGGCATCGCTATTACTATTGCTTATAATTGTGATTGGGTGTTTACTTGAGACTTGATTTGAACCATTAAGCAACCACCCAGATGCCTTAATATCAAGGATGTGAGTTTTTCCATGCACATATTGTTTTTAGAGAATGTAACAAGTTTTTCTTCCTGTATTTATTCATTGCAAGTGTAGGCTCACCTGCATTTGTTATGGTTTTCCAATACAGATAACCATTTGCTTTTCTAATCTTTCTCTTATAGCTGCCAAACATGTTCGGAAGTCTGAGCTCTACTGTGCTGTCACTGATTATCGGCTCCTACGCTTCATCAGCTGTCACCTTCCCTGGAGTCAAGGTATTTATTTATTTTTTTGTAAATAAAGGTTAAACCTGTTTGACGTGTTCAGTGTGCTCGGAAATTAAAGCTTCTGCTGAAATGTTGCATCAGATTAAATGAAACTGAGCTCATCGCCTTAAACTCCTATTAAAGCAGTTAAGCTAAAGCTTTTGAGCTATGATTATGTGCAATCAAATATAAATTAATTTTATGCAAAAGACGTCTAATGTTATTCTGATAATATTATTCTAAAGAAGGAAAATGGCAGTTTTCTTAATTTTTTCTTTCAGGAAAAAATAAGATCATGCAAGTGTTCTATTTTTAATGTAGAAATCAATGTCATTGCCAAGGTTTTGTTTTTAATTAAAAAAAAAATCATAATTGTGAAATATTAAGTGTTTCATATTGTAATATATTAAAACATGATCAAAGCTAAATTTTCAGCATCATAACTCCAGTCTTCAGTGTCACGTGATCCTTAAGAAATCTAAATATTTGCTGCTCAAGAAACATTTCTGTTTCATAGTTACTGTACATGCTGACCTCTTTTAAAATGTGTATAGTCACTGTGTCTGTATGACTCTAAAGAATAGATTACATTTAAGGCCATCATGTTCTTGGATATTTCGTAAATCTGCACCCAGTATTATATACCCTTTCTTGAGCTTCAGACCTAAAACTGTCAACCAGATGCAGACATTTATTTTTTCCCTCCCACCGTTCAATCTAGCATGTTATACAATTGGAAAAAAAACTCATCAATATTACATTTGTTTGTGTCTCTTTCCCCAGCTGATATATGATGCCGGGGTGTCGTTTACTGTTATCATGTGGATGTGGGCTGGCCTGGCTTCTTTGGTTTTTCTCAACTGTTTTCTGAACTGGCCAGCAGAAGGGTTTGCTACACAAGAGGAGATTGAGATGTTAGTACAAGTCCTGTTAACCTATATAAATAATTAAGCAAATATTCTGAAAACAAAAAACATAATTTTAATAAAAATGGCAGCCTAATAATTACCTTCTTTGAATCACTAAAACCTTCAGTGCTGGTACAGTAGATTACTTTACCAATTTTAATCTGCTACAGATTCCAAATTACATGACAAAAATCCATTGCATTACATAAAGATTTTTATTTTGGACACCATTAATTGCTGTTTACATAGTATGTGGGTGTATAATTATAAATACAAGCACATGCATATGTATATATTTAATAAAAAAAAATATATATTTTTATATACATATTGGATGTATAATATAATAGAAGTTTATATGTGTGTAAATACTTATATACTGTATGTTTGTGTTTTTAAAAATTCATAGTAAATATACATAGCACACATACATATAATATGTAAACAAAAACTTATTTTGGATGTGATTAATTGTGATTAATCATTTGGCAGCACTTTGGCAGTTTTAATATACCGTAAAACTTAAATTATGATATTTGATATTCCTTTAGAATAAATGACTAAATGTAATTTATCATACATTTTTTATTTCTAAACAGTAATTCCTTATTCTTTCCTTTTGCCACTTTTTATTAGGAAAATTAATAATTCAGCTGAAAACTGCAAATTATCATCTGAAGAGGCGACGGGGGAAAGCGAGAAGCTGCCGGTTGTAGCTAGGGAGACACAAGGTGAGACTCCTCGAGATGGAGTGATAGATTTTGAGGCCGTTCGTGATGGTCGTGTGAACGTGAAGCTGATGAAGTGAAATATGATGCACAAACACCTGGAAATCTCTTTCTCAGCTTCGGTCCCATTCCGGCGCTCCGTGTTCTCACCCATATTTCTCTGGAGTCTGATCACTATGGGAATGACTCAGCTCAGAATCATCTTCTTTATGGGAGCCATGAACAAGATGGTGGAGTTCCTGGTGACCCATGGAGAGAAGCACCGTAAGCCTAGCTACAAAACCTACTACTCTATATGACTGTTCATTTAAGCTGACTTATAATGCCTTTCTATCTTGTTTATTATCTAAAGAGCTGGTGCATGAGGTTAAGGATAAAGGTGAGTCTAACCATTGTTAATTTAATGAAGTATGTACATAATTATTAGACAAGCTGGTGTTCTGAAATTTTTTCCAAGCACATTTTTTTTTTTTTTTCAATTTACCGATTCCAAACTACATTAATCTAAATAACTACTATTCATTTGTATTTAATCATTTATAAGTTATAATTAAAGGAATTGAAAAAACACCTTATTTAGGTTTGCAGAATTAAGCAGGTGTTCCCTTACAGGTTAAATAAGCAAATATTTCGTCCATCTCTGCAAAAACAAATTTTCATGATGAGCTAAAATAAACTAATTTTATCTGTTAAAAAACATGCTTAATAATCCTGCATACCTGATTATAAGGAGTTTTCCTTTATTTATATTTTTAGTCCTATTCTAATGATCTGAGCATGATGAATGCATTTATGTGAACTTGCAGTGAGCTTCTACTCGTCCATTTTCGGCACGTTGCAGCTCTTGTGTCTGGTCACCTGTCCTTTGATCGGATACATTATGGACTGGAAGATGAAAGAGTGTGAGGTGGACAAGAAGACTGCTCGGGGAGAAAAAGAGTAAGAAATTCAACTTCTTCTGCTGTCAGTTATAATGTGATGCCCTAAAAAATTAAGCCTTTTAGTTATACATTACATGCACTTATTGTTATATTAACAATTAATTATGCATGATTACATGCAAGTAACCCTAAACATTTTTTTTAAATTGGTATTCACACATCAGAAAGCTGAATAAATAAGCTTTCCATTGATGTATGGTTTGTTAGCATAGAACAATATTTGGACAATTTGAAATCTAAAAGTGCAACAAAATCGAATTATTGAAGAAAATCACCTTTAAAGTTGTAGTGATGCATACTACTAATCAAAAATCAAGTTTTGCTATTTTTGGTGGAAGTTTTACAAATTATCTTCATGCAACATGATCTTTACTAAATGTCCAAATTATACATTGTTTTGTAAGCTATTTCTACAAATATACCCATGCTACTAATCAATCAAAATTCTGAATTTTTTGAGGTTTGATAAGACCTAGAATATGAAAATCGACTATGGGCAGCAGATCTTTTTTCCTATTTAGCACCCAAACTCTGGAACAATCTCCCTAACACTGTTCGGGAAGCTGACACACTCTGTCAGTTTAAATCTAGATTAAAGACACATCTCGTTAACAGTTTAGTGCTTTGACATAATCTGTGTTGTTAAAAGTGATATATAAATAAAATCAAATTAAAATCAAATTACAAACAACTAACTAGGACAGAGGCAGCAGCAGCAGCAAGGAACCAAAACTGCATCTGTGAAAAAATGGAGGAGAAAAAAACATTGGGAAAAACCAAGCTCAGTTGGGGGGCCAGTTCTCCTCTGGCCAGACACCAAGCACTTAATTTCCAGTTCAATTTCAAACAGTCATGTTAGATTGTGTAAAGGACCTAATGTGGGTTTGTCCGATTACCATTGTCTGTCTCTGGGCCTCATCTAGGTGTTCTAGTCTCTGCTGACAGTCAGGGCTGTTGACATCATCACTTTATGCTAATCCACCATCTGATCTGGATATGGAATTAGAAACATAATGAGAGAGAAAGACTAATGTTAGCGTAGATACATAGTGTGTTATGGGGTGTTTTCCTGCTGATCTAATTAATGCAGCCAAACAATCCTTTGACGGATTTGATTAATAGAACCGTATTAGTGTGCTATGAGTAAGTTAGGTTAAAGAGATGTGTCTTTAATCTAGATTTAAACTCAAAGAGTGCATCTGCCTTCCAAACAGTGTTAGTGTCATGTATGCCATCAAGCTCCACTAAAAGGCATCCGCCACACCTCCTTTTGGACTCATTCCCTCAGGGACTTATCCCACCATGCATTGCACACTCACCGTTCACACTCTGTAATCATCCCTGTCAGCTGTTGTTCATCATTACCGCCATTCACTCTCACTATTTATTTGTCCTATTCACATTTAGTCAAACGCAAAGCACTAGGTGTGTTCGACTTCATGCGGTGCCACAAGAAATCGGCTGCTGCCTTACAAAACAATGCATTCTGGTAAGATAATTTGTCCGACTTTGATCGGCGCTGGAGCTGCCTTTTGATCACATGTGCCATCAAAGTACCGCAAGAACAAAACGAGAGCAGTTGCACAGGTCAGGCGCTGCAGTTGCTCAAAATCGTCTGTGAAAGGCTTGATGACAACACACTTTATTGTCATTGGTCAGATTATGTGATTTACAAGCACGATGTGTGCTGCCTGTTTTTTCTTAAACAAGTTCCTGTATGTAATCAATCTTTATATCGAATATCTGATATTCAAACAAAACATAAATGATGAAAATGAAGATTAGGCGATGTGGTAAATATATATTCGTATTGTATAAGAGTAAAAAACTGGTCGACCAGAGGCTGTTTTTTAATGGATGTTGTGAGA
>JAUCMT010000143.1:402721-424530 GCA_032357475.1 Enteromius thamalakanensis | reverse complement strand
TTTGGATTTGTCAACCCAAAACTAATCCTGTAACTCTGAGTTTGTTTAGCCACCATCATGGTACAGGCCCCTGGAGTGCCATGAGCAGTCTCTAGCTCTAATTTTCATTTTCCTTTAGCACCAAATTTTGCAAAAAATTTGGTTAATGGAAAATGTAAATTTAAATAAGAAAAATACATTGACATTTTGAATATTCCATTGCAAATTGAATATTGCTACACATATGCTTCCATAGTATTCCACAAATTTCGTCGTATGTATGCAAAGACTGTGTAAATATGCACAGCAAACACATGTGTGTCATATCTTTGACAAAGTCCATTTTTCGCGTATCAGTACCATGAATTTTAATTTTTATTTGGCGCACTATTAATATGACTTTCATGAGGCCGGGCTGAAAAAGTGATGCTTTGTTGTTGGTGCTTTGGTTTTTGAAGGGTTAGTTCACACAAAAATGAAAATGAGCCTGTCTTTTACTTATCTTCAAAGCTATATTAAAAATTGTTCTGGCACTTCTATATTAAAAGCAAGGTATGCAATTTTTCAAAAATGCCTTAAAAAAAGATTCAGGCCATTTAGCAAAACAAACTTGTTGCCAATCAGCAGTAATGGGCGTTTCTATTCGTGACGTGGAGGAGACAGTGTTCAGTGAACAGCTGAGCAGAGTGACAAAAAGATAAAAAAGTTACACTGGACGTGATAAAGCAACCATTGAAAATAATTTTTACATCATAAATAGAAGGTGGCAGCAGTTTTCGTGTCCCATGTAAGTTAGCATCACTGATTGTAATGACTTCTATTGTATTTTGTCGTGCCACTCGCATCCTAGAAGGTGTAACATTGGTACTGCTTTGCTTCACAGAACTCGTTGACTGGGTTTCTCAAGCTACGCATGTGTGGGGTGCTATCAAAAGGTGCAAGACCCTAGGGGCGTGTTTGTTTTGGTGATTTCAAATATCAACATTGGCTTCCAGAAATCGAATACCCTGGCTTTAAGTGAAAGAAAAGAGTTTATTATGTTTGAAATATGAATATTTACCTTACAAAAATGCATGGATTCACTATAAGAGGGCTTAGTTCACACCCTGGAGCCTTGTGAGGGATGTTTTATTATGTTTGCACGCACTTTATTTAACATGTTTTAGATTTGTCTGAAGTCACATTCACCTAGGATGCTTTGAATGTGAGCAAAAGACTTTGCAAATGTTCATTTTTGGTTGAAATAAGCCTTTAAAGCAGTTTAGATACAAGTCTCAGTTCTTCTGGGAAACATAGTTGTTACAAAATACGACAGCTGTAACTGCATGTTTATACATTTCTGTCCCTGCGATATCATCTCTGAGGATGAAGGGAGGGGCTTTCATATTAAAATACAAAAACAAAATCCACACATCTCGCAGGCTTAATGCTTGCATGCTGTTCATGTGTGAGTATGTCTTGATTTCCCTGCTTTCAAAAATTAAATGTTCGAATAATGTCCTGAAAGTTTAATTCTTTACCTTTATTCTATACAGGAAATAAAAGACGAATTGAGACAAAATGGAAGTGAACAGAACTACTGAGTTTTCTTCTAATTGCACCCCCAAGTCTGGTGTTTTTGAGTGCACAGACTCCTACCCAGGACATTTTCTCATTGTTTCCGCCGTAATTCTGCATTCTGCTTTAATGCTGCCTCTGAGCAGCTGGATTCTGTGTCTGGCAAGAAAAACTGCACAAATCACATCTTCAGACTTTATCGTTTTTAATCTGTCTGTTGCTGAGATCTTTGGCAACACCAGCTTCCTTACTTACCTGTTAGGTTCAGTACTCGGTGTTAAAGTTATTGTTCTTGTTTCTTATTTCCTGTCCAGTATGTTAATTGTGGGTCGACCTCTCTTTCAAACCTACTTCTCCGTGGAGCGATACCTGGCTGTGGTCCATCCACTGGTTTACCTGAAATACATGAAAGCCCCCAAATTTCAAATATCGTTTGTTGGGCTGGTTTGGCTCTCAGTTCTGCTGTTTGCATGGTTTATTATGGATTCCTACCCTAAAATACCAACATTTCAGGCAGGACTGTTTCTAGCAATGCTGGTTGTGTGTTCATTTTGTTCTGCCATGATTTTGAGGGTTTTGAAGAGACCCAGGCCAGGGGACGGAAATAAAGAAGCAGCATATCAACAGAAGAGAAAGGCTTTTGTAGCCGTCACAGTCATTTTGATCATGCTGCTGTTTGGCTATGGGACGGTCTTATGTGTTATTATATTAAGAGATTATGTTCCATATGACACTTATTGTTTAGCTTTAGGTTTAAGCTGGTGCACCCTTGTCCCAAGTGCTCTAGTTCAACCTTACCTCTACCTGTCAAAAATCAAAAATTGTTGTATTTGTATAAACTGATGTCTGTGTGATATGAATATTGTGATAAAGATACAGCTCTATTTACAATACATCTAGATATCAGAATCCAGTGAATTTGTATCTTGTACATTCTCATAGTTTATTTAAAACATATCATTACTATTTTCTGGAAAGATATATTTTGTGTAATACTGTAGAGAAATTTTCAAGAGGCCACCTGTCAGACAAACAAAATATTTGACTGTAACTAATTTGATAATCAAATAATATCTGAATATGTTTGTATTCCTTTTAACTCAATAATAATAAAACACAGTAGTAAAATAACACTGCAGTCAATCTTTCAGTAGATCAGGCAAATCTAAATTCTGTGGTAAAACAGCACTAACAAGATGATAGTGTCATTATTCAACTCTGTTCAGTTGAATTCATGATGTCAATGATGTCCAGTTGATAATATTTAGTGAATATTTTATGCCAACTATGCATGCCAAAGCCAAAGAAGTAAGATATAGGCAGAGGTGGACTGGGACAAAAAATCTGCCCTGGCATATTTTGGTCCAGGCGGCCCACCACCACCACATATAGACCTATATATATCGATAGATAGATATAGATACGCAGCCTAGATATAAATATAAAACTGGATGTTATTTTTTATGTAGTACTGTCCTGAATAAACTGTCTCACATAACAGGTGTTTACATATACTCCACAAGAAGAAATAATAACTAAATTTATAAAAAATGACCCAGTTCATAAGTTTACATACCCTTGAATCTTAATAACTGTGTGTTGTTTGCTGGATGATTCACAACTGTCTTTCTGTTTTGTCAGTCCCTCATTAGTCCTGAGCACTTCAGATGCCTGCTGCTCTTCAGAAAAATCCTTCAGCACCTGCACATTCTTTGGTTTTCCAGCATAGTCTGCACATTTCCACCCTTTACAACACTGACTTATGATTCTGAGATCAATCTTTTCACGCTGAGGATAATTAGGGGACTCATACATAACTATTTATGTATGTTATATATATTATATAACATTTACTGATGCTCAAGAAGGCAACACAATGCATTAAGTAACCCACCCCAGGACAGTACTATATAAAAAAATTGTTTATTTAAACAGTTTATTTACACTGGCTCATGGAAACCTCCGCACATATTTGGCCGTTTTAAAAAGTGTTCTATGTATTCTACACTTGTGGTGTGCACACGCATTGGCACAGGTTCACTGTGTTACTTCATACAATCAGCAGCAGAATACGGATTTCAATCCTGTAATTGAATCCTTAATACAGTACGATTACTTTTACACAGTTCGGTTGTTTACGGGTGTCAATCCGTATTCTGCTCTAGTCAGTTTTGCTATAAAAGCTGTTGTCGGTTAATGAAGATTTGAAAAATGAACTTGCTGCTCGATAGGAGCGTGAGACTGTCTGTAGGCCGGTCTGTCTGAAAAATAAATCCTACACTTTTTTTTTGGCAAATTCCTTACACAGCTGCAAAGATCACATCGCTGTCCACTAATTAGGCAGAAAAGAAAACTATATGTTGATACGATCTGGCCAGATGGCCAGTCCACCCCTGCATATAGGCCACCTTCACACAGCAGCTGAATACAGTTGTCAGTCCTGCATTTTGGATTGACAACTATACAGGTGTGAGATTTGAAATGTCTTGTTCACACAGCAGCTTGTTTAGAATGTGTATGAACATACAACGAGTCAAGCCCGTATTCCTTACCAGTAACCATAGCGACAGTGACCGACGTAATATCAAAGATGACGATGTACGTAAAAAGTTTAACCTCTTTCTGACAGGACACTTTCCAATTTAGCTGCGAGTTATTTCTTCAGATTAACCGACAGCAGCTTTTAAATTTGGGTGGAGAGTAGAACACAAAACTCTGGTGGAAAACTGACAGGATAAAACTTCATTGATTTGCTCGCGAATGGGAAATGGACCAATATACTGTATTTAGGACTGAGTTTTTTGCATGGGGTTCTAAGCCTTATATCTCTTGTTGAGAGCCAGACGAGTTCTCCTGGCTGGTACACAGGTGTAGGACCACGCCTGGCATCTGCCCATCAAGTGTGTCTCCGGATTGCCCGTTGTAGGTGTGTGCTTGCAGACTCCCATACCCTCTCACTTTCGCGGAACCAGAAATCCACTGCCAGGACGGAGGAGGGCTCGTCGGAACAGCGGAGGCTGGGACCCTAAAACACACTGAAAAGGTGTTAATCCAGTTGTGTCCTGACGCAGAGAATTTTGGGCGTACTCTGCCCATGGTAAGTAATGGCTCCAGGAATTCTGGTGGGTTTGGCAGTACGACCTGAGATATCGGGAGACGTCTTGGATCTTACGCTCCGTCTGGCCGTTCGTCTGGGGATTGTGCCCCAAAGACAAGCTGACGGATACTCCCAGCAATCTGAAGAACTCTTTCCAGACACGTTCTGACACTATGCCCTCCAGGATACCGTAATGTCTAAATACTTGGGAAAACAGAAGTTGGGCAGTTTACAGGATTTAAAAAATCTGTTGGGTAGGTCAGTTGCAAAATCCACAGCGATGTGGGACCATGGCCACTGGGGAACCGGCAGGGGAACTAGCTTGCCCTCAGTGAGACGATGAGGTGTTGTCAACTTGGCACAGATGGAGCAGCTCTTCACCTACCGGTAGGCATCCTCAGCCATGGTTGGCCACCAATACTGGTTCCTGAGGAGGTTTAGTGTCCGTTTGCCTCCTGGATGCCCGGAGGAGTATGAACGAGATCCAAGAGTGCATTGCGAAGATGGTTAGGCACATACCTTTTGTTATCGGGACCTCCTGGAGGCGCTGGATTCTGATAAATGGCTTGATGAATCTGTGTGTTTATGCTCCACTGAATGGGTGCCAGGAAGGTCTCCGAAGGTAGGATAGTTTCAGGTACAACTGGCTGGGGTTCAGGCTGATAGAGTCGGGACAAGGCATCGGCTTTTGTATTCTTTGTGCTAGATCTGTAGGAAATCTTAAAATCAAAGCGTGTGAAAAACAGGGCCCATCGTGCCTGACGTGGGTGGAGTCTACGGGCTTCTCGGAGATACTGCAGATTTTTATGATCTGTGATAACAACAAAAGGGTATTTGGCGCCCTCTAGCCAATGGCGCCACTCTTCCAAGGCTAGTTTTATGGCTAAGAGTTCTCTGTTACCCACATCATAATTCTGCTCAGCACTAGTTAGCTTGCGTAAAATATATGCACAGGGGTGTAATGTGGGTGGATTACCGTGTTCTTGTGAGAGAACCCCTGTTGTGGCAGCATCTACCTCTACAACAAATGGCAGATCAGGGTTTGGGTGAGTTAAAATGGGTGCAGTACAAAAGGCTTCTTTCAAGTGATTAGCAAGCAACTCTCGCCGTTGTGTTCCAGGTGATGGTTTTTCTGGCTCCTTTCAGCAGTGAGGTTAGTGCTGATGAGAGAATGCTGTAATTCTTGATAAAACGGCGGTAAAAATTGGCGAATCCTAAGAAGCGCAGTTATTCCTTGACAGTGGTAGGTTCGGGCCAATCTTGCACTGCAGACACTTTCTTTGGGTCCATCTCTACACCCTCTGGAGTGATATAGTAACCCAGGAACTGAACTCTGTCCAAATGGAAGTCACATTTTTCACCTTTTAAGTAAAGATTGCAAGTACGTAGGCGTTCTAGGACTTGGCGGACATGGAAGATATAGGTTGGTAGATCTCTGGAATAGATTAATATGTCATCAATGTACAACACTACGAACTTGTGGAGCATGTCACGAAAGATTTCGTTCATGAAGTTCTGAAATATGGAAGGTGAGTTGGACAGGCCGTATGGCATAACGCAATATTCGTAGTGGCCGCTAGGGGTGACAAAGGCGGTTTTCCATTCATCGCCACTACTAATACGGATTAAATTGTATGCACTTCGGAGGTCTAGCTTACTGAAAACTGTGGCTTGTCGTAATTCTTTTAATGTGGATGGGATTAATGGTAGGGGATATGCAAATTTCACGGTTTAGGAATTTAGTGCTCGGTAATCGATACATGGTCTTAACCCTCCATCTTTCTTTGACACAAAAAAGAAGCTGGATGCAGCGGATGAAGTGGATGGCCCTATAAAGCCTTGTGCAAGAGCTTCCGAGATGTAGTTCTCCATAGCTTGTTGTTCTGGCAAAGAGAGTGGGTCAATTTTACCTTCAGGTAAGGTGGCGTTAGGTACAAGATCGATTGCGCAATCCCATCTACGATGCGGGTGCAGGTGAGTAGCAGCCTCTTTACTGAATACATCGGCATACTCCAAGTATTCATGTGGGATATGACAGTGAGCATTAGTTTCAGGACTCTCGACTGATGTGGAGTAGCAAGGGATATCTAGTGGGAGTGGAACAGATAAAAGACAGTGTTTAAAACAGAATGGACTTCCAGCGTGTCTCAGGATGGTGCTTCGTTAACCATGGTCTTCCTAAGAGGATGTCGATGTTGGCCTCAGGTAAGATAAAGAAACTGATGGTTTCCTGGTGAAAACAACCTATTTTGAGTGTTAGATTGACAGTGCTAGTATGAATGGGCCAGGCATCCAGGGGCTTTCCCTGTATAATGATGATACGATACGAAGTGGGATTTTTCTGTTCTCGGATTTTTCATTCCATCCGCTCGACAAGGAGATTGTACGAAAACGGAGGATGTATTCCTGTATGGGCAAATTGACTTGGCGAAGTTGTAACAGCTCCTCGTGGGTGATAAGCGATGAGGTGGGTTGGCTGAAGACCAGTCGAAACTGTTGAAGAAACGTAGATAAAGTTGAGACATGCGGGAGTTCCATAAGGCTTCCGCCCAAGCGTGCGCTCTTCCAGAGAGCAGAGTGATAATGAGGGCTATTTTGCTACGATCGGTTACAAATTGATCAGGTTGTGATTCAAAAAACAAAGAGCATTGCAATAAAAAGCCTTCACAGGAGGTTTGATCACCAGAGAAAGTCTGCGGTTCGGGTACTAGATTCACTGGTCTGGCGGCGACGGTGGGTGGTGAACTTTGTAATTCATGCAAGATTTGAAGGAAAGTTGTGTAGGGTTCAGCACTCGCAGTTGCTTTCTCTTGCTCCATGGGCTGAGCTTCTGTCACGCTCAGATCACTAGGACAACAGGTAAAGTTTAGTAAGTGTTTTTTATTTCGTGCAACAAACAGAAAAGGAATCTTCAGCGGTATCATCAAAGGTGCAGTGAACATAATACAGGATTCAACAAAGGAACATCGCTGGTAAGTGTTTTCAGGTGGGTATAGGAAGTAAGGTTTGGAGCAGAGAGGCATAAACACACAGGTAAGCAGAAGGTAATGTATACTCAGTCTCAACGTGTCTTTGTTTCAAAGTCTTTTAAAGTCCTTTCCTTTCGTGAACCCCAGCTCAACAGAACAGACGTGTAGAGAAGTAGACAAGGTGAAGGTTTGAGTCAGCGTCTAACTCAATCAACAACAGGTGTGCTCGAAGAACCAAATTAGCCACATCGTAATAAGCACGACGATCTCATTTTAGATGTCAATTCAGTGCGAAAGCCATGATGACGGAAGGAGGCAACAAGATGGCGAGCTAAGCACATGTGTTTTTTTCGGCTCTTCAGCAATTTTCAACATTTTTGATCCCAATTGATACTATTACAATTAATTCGTTGGAGACGATTGACATTATGTCAGCAAGTAAAGTTTCGAGCCACCCAAAAATAATTATCCCAGAAAACAAGACAACAGCTAAGAAAACGTCGGGTGTTATTGGCGAACATGAATACGCCATGGAAATTGGTCACGAAGGAATTTAACACGGCAGAAATTAAGGACTGTAAATCCAAAATGAATCTGATCAACAAACAACTCACTTCTGCGCTCGCAACACATGCAGATTTGACCAGTCGTACGTCAGAGCTTGAACGCTACAAAAGAAGATGGAACCTTTGTGTGATTGGCATGAAGGAGGCCGCAGGGGAAGATATCCGTAAAGAAATCATATCCTTGCTATCTGAAATTGCTCCCCACCTGCAGCACAAGCTTGATGACATCGTGGATACAGTTCACCGCATTGGCCCACGGCAAAAGGAGAAATCTAGACAGGTGATCATTCAGTTTTGTATGGGAAAATACAGGGATGAGTTCTGGCGCTCTACGAAATTTGCGGACATCTGCAAAACCAGGGGGGTAAAATTCACTGAGGACTTATCCAAGGAAGATCAAGAGGCTCGTGCGGCGCTGTGGCCGATGATCAGCGAGGCCAGAGCTGCGGGGAAGAAACCCTATTACCGCGGCCCTTACGGCTATATTGAGGGTGCTCGAATCGTCAAAAATAGCTGATTTTGATAACTTTATCTGCATCTACTTTCCGTGGCGGAAAGTTGTAAATGGGATGATTGTTCATGTTTTTGCTGTTGAGTGGGATCTCTTTACAGTGCTTTGTTTAAGGTAGACGTTCACGTGTTCTAAAACTTTTTCACATTACTTTTTTTGATCCTTTTATGTTCTATTTTATTTATTATGTCAATGTTTTCGGTGAAGTCGTCATTTTCTTGTATTTCTTTAAACGCAAGGGCTCTCCGTAACTCCGTAAGAAAAGCCTTTTTTCTGTTTTGTAAAAGCAAACGTGCAACTGTGTATTATTGCAAGAAATGCATTCTAAGCCTGACGATGCTAAATTTTGGACATGTCAATGGGGTGACAAGATAGTCTTCAGCCATGCTTCTACACAGTCCACAGGGGTAGCTATATTATTTAATAACCTCCCTGGAAACATACTAAAACCAGAAATTGACTCGAATGGTCATTGGATTTCAGTGGTTTTAAATATTGATGATGTTTTGTTTATCTTTTTTAATGTGTATGGCTACAACAGTACCCCGCTTAACAAGAAATTACTATCTGAAATCTCTAATCTTTTACTTGATTTGAAACTTCTGTATCCAACTGACAATATTATTATTGGAGGAGATTTCAATATGGTTATGGATGAGGCATTAGATCGTTACCCGCTTAAATTTAGCAATTTACATCCGAAACTGTCATCTTCTAAACTTTTGTTTAGAAAATAATGTGACAGATGCTTGGAGGGATAGGAATCCTAATTTAAGACAATTCTCTTGGTTTAAACCAAATGGGACTTCCAAATCTAGGATTGACTATTGGTTAACTTCTTTTAGTTTGACTGAATTTATCAAAAATATCTCAATTTCCTCAGCACCTCTAACCGATCACTGCTGTATCTCCTTATCTTTCGGCTCGAATAAAAGAGAATCGCGAAACAAGGGTTATTTGAAACTTAATTCCGGCTTATTAAAGCATGATAACTATTGTTTACAAATTAAATCAATGATAAATAGAGCAAAGCTAGCTAAAGACCATCTCTCTTTCACAAATAAATGGGAATATTTAAAGCACAAGATTCGTGAATTTTCTATACGTTTCAGTAAAAATTTACATAAAACTAGAGCACACTTGGAGGAAGAATTAGCTAGAGAGCTAAATAGCTTATGTAACAGAAGTGAAGTTGATGATGACACTAAATTAAAAATTTTACATTTACAGTCCAAAATTGATGATGTGTATATTCAAAAAGCCAAAGGAGCTTATGTGCATTTCAGAGCGAGATGGATAGAGAAAGGTGAAAAAAGTAATAGCTATATTTGCAGGCTTGAGAAAAGGCGACAGGAAAAAAATACTATAAATTCTCTTTATGTTAATGGTAGTATAAATACTTGCCCCAAAATAATTTCTTCAGAGATCTTTAATTTTTATAGCACTTTATATAGCTCAGCTTTTTCTGCAATAGATTGTGATACCTTTTTTGACAAAATACATACTGATATACCACAGATTGACGAAAATTTTTGAGATTTATGTGAGGCAGACATTAAAATTGAGGAACTTGATAAAGCCATAGATAAACTTTCATCAGGGAAATCTCCAGGTCCTGGTGGCCTCACTCCTGAATTCTATAAATTCTTTAAGGAAGACTTGAGGGATTTATTGTTTCAAGTATTTCTTGAGTGTATATACAGTAATGAACTTATTTCGACTATGAAGCAAGGATTGATTACTTTAATACCCAAGCCAGGCAAGGATGCTCGACAAATAGATAATCTTCGACCCATCACTCTTCTTAACTGCGATTACAAGATTCTAGCTCACATATTTGCCAATAGACTAAAGGAAGGATTAGACCAGATAATAAGTGAATCACAATCTAGATTTATGAAAGACAGATCGATACATAACAATATTAGGCTAGTTTTAGATATTTTGGATTACCAAGAATGTATTGAAGAGGATGGTTACATCTTGCTTTTGGACTTTAAAAAAGCGTTTGACACAATTGAGCACAATTTCATATTTGATTCTTTTAGTAAATATGGTTTTGGTTACAAATTTATATGTTTAATAAAACTGCTATATAAAGACATTAATAGTTCCATTTCACTGTCGCATGGGACATCTCAGAGATTTAATATTTCATGAGGAATTAGGCAAGGCTGTCCCACTTCTCCTTTCTTATTTATTCTGGCTGTGGAAATGCTTGCTATTTTAATTAATAATGACAATAGTTTCGAAAAACTAAAAGTTTTTGAAAGACAAATCTCTATTAGTCAATTGGCAGATGATACGACTATTTTTTTAAAGGATAAATATCAAATTAGTAAAGCCATTAAATTAGTTAATCTTTTCTCCAATGCTTCTGGTTTACACTTAAATATAAATAAATGTGAATTAATTGCAGTTCATGACAGCAATTTAAGCTCTTTATGTAATATCCCAGTTAAAACCTCTGTAAAATACCTGGGCATTACTATTACTAAAGATAATAATCATAATATTCAAAAAAAAAAAATTCTAAAAGCAAAATCAGTTCTTAATAGTTGGTTGCAAAGAGATATCTCGATTTTTGGAAGGATTTTGTTAACCAAAATGGAGTTTCTTTCTAGATTTGTTTACCCAGCTACGTCCTTAGAAATTCCTTCTCATTTAATAAAAAAATATAACAGTACAATCTTTAATTTTGTATGGAAAAATAGGCATCACTACATTAACAAAAATGATTTGGTTCGCAGCTTTGAAGAAGGAGGTTTGAATGTTATCGACCTGAATACACTGAATAATGTTTTAAAAAGTCAATGGCTAAGATCGTTTCTTCTTAATACAAATAGTATATGGTTTACAATATCTTCTTCAGTGTTTGGGAAAGTAGGTGATCTCAAATTTTTAGTCAAGTGTGATTTTGAATTAGCCAAGCTACCTCTTAAATTGTCTTCTTTTCATCAACAGGTTTTATTATGTTGCAAATTAGTTTTTTCTCACAATTTCATTCCCCACAAGACTTGTATTTGGAACAATCGTTTTATCTTACATCGCAATAAGTCTTTATTTTATGGAGTATATATATCACTGTATAATATCACTTCTTTATTGGATATGATGGATAACCATGGAGACATTCTCAGCTACAATGATTTCTTGTCTAAAACATGGATTTGTATGTCATCCCAAAGAATTTTATACAGTTATAAATGCTATTCCTAAAAGTATATTATTGCTCAAAGGAACTCTTTCTCATTATTCTGTGACATTTTCTCTTATTTGGGTCCTTATTTTGTTAAAGATCAAAAATGTACTAACTTGTTTATAAGAAGTATTTTTATTAATAGACTTTACCCAAATTGTCTTAGACGTCACTATATTTTTAAGGATTTTGATTCAAAAGAATTGAAAGAGATGAGAATGAATTATCTTTTATTTACAATATTCCCGAAAGTGGAAGAGCTTCATTTTAAAATAATGAATGTTATATATCCATCTAAAGAATTCCTTCGATCGAGGTTTAATATTGGGGAAAATTCATGTAAATTTTGTGAAAATGATATTGAAACCACTGAGCACATTTTTTTCAACTGTATTCATTCAAAACTTTTTTGGTCTCGTTTAAATAATAGAATGTCCTGTGTCAATGTCCATATAATTCTGGTTAAATATGAACAAATTAAGTTTGGAGTATTTGAAAAAGATTGTAAGCAGCATAATTTGGTAAACAACCTTATTTGTTGTGGCAAATTTTTTATTCATAAATGTAGATTTCTGAATACCACCCCTTCTTTCTCTTATTTTGTAAATGAGCTTAGAATTATTGCTTCATCCTTAAGCACAATCTCAAATAATAAGGCTACTACAATTGCAAGCTTTTTCAATGCTTTTAGTAATTTTCAGTGAATTATAACCCCTTCTGCAATGTTATGTAGGATCTTTTATTTTATTTATTTATTTACAATTTTTTGTCATTATCATAACATACTTTATCTTCAATTTAAACAATGTCAAACAATGTATCTTAGTTATGTCTGCCTTGTACAACTGTTTGTGTTATTTGATATGTTATATTTTGGTCTAGTTAAAGCCTGTTTGAATTGTATAATTTGTATTTGTTCAATAAAAAAAAAAAAAGAAAGATGTCAATTCATCTCGGATGTAGCGGCGTATTAAGAACGGACCCCAGGCAATGCTCAGGGCAGGCAGCAAGAATTGTAAACGAGAAGCAGCTCAAGGTCATACTTTTTTTTAAAAATCAAATTAAAGCATTCTTGCTAAATAAGATATTTATTTATATTGTTTAGTTCCATAAATAAAATTACATTTAATAATAACATAATATATTATTAAAGCTACAAAAGCTTTTTTAATTTCAGATAAAGTCTGATATTTTGGATCATTCTATTCATCAAAGAATTGTGGAAAAAACAGACATAGAGATAGACATAGAGATGCTGCAAAATTCAGCTCCTCATCACAAAAATATATTACATTTGAACAGATATTCAAACAGAAAGCAGATATTTCACAATATTACTGCTATTGCTTTTGAATTAAAAAAAGCATACCTTGCATAGCCCATTAACTGAGGAGAGCTAGACCTACCTCCACCTCTCACACAATAAAAATAACCCTCTTGTCATTGCTGTTAAGCTCAGTTTTGTGACAAGGCACTGGGTTAAAAGGATCCCGGGGGAAGGCTTGTGAAAAAGGCAGGTCTATAACCCTTGGCTTTGGGGTATCTGTCTTTTGGACCAATAAACTGAGCTCTGTGTGCATCAAAGCTGTCAGACTGTCATGTTGTCTAATTCTAGAAATGGCTGTGAGGAGTGTTTGGGAAAGAGGCAGAGAGATTATCCATGCTTATAAGAAATGATAAAAAGGATCTCAAGATGCTTGTAAGATACATATAAATGCTCTTTGCATAGAAAATGTTGAGTTATTTGCCTGATTGTGTGATGTTTTTGCAGTGAGGTGCACTGAGGCTTGGTAATATGTTTGGCGCCATCTGTTGGAACTAAAACAGTAAGCAATCAAAAATACCACATAATAAAGATATCAGTTTTTCAGATTTTAGCAATCATCTTATAAATATATAGAGTTTTTTTTTAGATTTTCATTTTGCTTATCTTTACAGATTTTGTCGTCTGTTCATTCGGAGCGTGTGTCCTCAAACTGTATTTCTTTTATTATCTACTATCTTGTATGATTGTTTTGACGTGAATGTCACTGCCACAATGCATATTTATTATGTTCAGATGTTTTGTTTTTGGCCTGCTGTTGTTCTAAAAAGCTTCTCAAGGACAATAGGATTAGAAAGCGTTATTACAATGTTGTTCTCTTTTTGTTTTTAAATTATTGTTATCTTCAATTGCACAATTGACACATTCAGAATAATATTATTATACATATTATATATAGACACATAGATGAAGATAAACAGGCACCATTAGCTCTTTCTTTAATTTTATATTATAGTATATGTTATTTTTCCTTTGTGGCTTCATTAATACTCACTTTGCATGTTACATATATAGCCACATCAATTTAACCCAGATAAGACAAAGCAATGTAATTCTTTATTTATTGCCTGAATGTTTATGGCTTCACTTTATGGCGTCCATATATGTGAGATTAACTAATACTATTGTAATTTTTATTATAATCAAGTTGGATTTTATCACAGGTTGTTGGTTGTGTTAGTGTATTATATGTTATATGTGTAGTTTAATAAATAGAACAGAATATGTCATATTTAAATGTTGCAACGCAGTTATGGTGGTGATTTCATACTTGTCATACTTTTTAAATGCATTTTGAGTTTCTCTTTAATATTGTTTGTATTCATTATTTTTTAACTTTGCAGGTCTGTATCAAGAGAACGAAGTGAATATTTAACATGCTGGATTTCCCAAGTGGTCCGCACTGCCGAGCCCGTAAACGCCGCCTCAACATGGCTAGTGGGGCGCGACCAAAGCTCAACCAATAAGCATGCAGAATGACGGAGCTGTGTATCAGCACTGCCCAATAAGGTGATCCTATGTTTGGATATGGACTTTCTGAGAGTATAAAGCATGGGAGAAGTCTGCACGTCATTGCCTGACGCCGAGGGTTGG
Source organism: Enteromius thamalakanensis (assembly GCA_032357475.1). Lineage (NCBI taxonomy): Eukaryota > Metazoa > Chordata > Actinopteri > Cypriniformes > Cyprinidae > Enteromius > Enteromius thamalakanensis. The sequence goes on along the minus strand of JAUCMT010000143.1, from coordinate 409,735 downwards.
GGTGTGCAAGGCGCAGACGTTATATTGCTTTGAACTTACATATGCACAACTTTTTTATTTTTTAATACATTTATTTTGCGTTTTATTTCATAATTTCACAGAATTTTATAATTCTGTTTTTAATCCAGGTCGTCAAATCTACAAAAGGTAAGCAGTTTATTAAATTATTATATTTAGATTATATATGTGTAGGTGCTAACGTTATTTATTTTTTAACTTGCGGTGTGTTTTTCCAGATTCTAGATGAATTATTTAATATAATCGTCGATCAGGCCTAACGTTACAGATGTTCTCCAACGCCGTAAAACAACTAAATAACGTTAACAAGTTCGTGCGCTAAACGTGTAATAAATGGCGTGAAAATGGAATTTAAAGCGTAAATTAATGGATATGTGGACTTAAATATATTACGTAGAGACGACTGAGACAAAACCTAATGGTTAATGGCTTTAACTGGGCTAAACTACAGCTAGCTCACTAGTTGGTGGACATGCCCCGACATGACCAGTGTGTCGAGCATGCTCGAGTTACACGAGTTACGCAGAAATGACTAGAAAAGTGTATACATGAGCAGTAAAAAAAATTTACGTTATATTTAAGTATTTAAGTGAGATGAAACTGTTTACGTCTGTTTCGGAAGCCGAGGCAGGCATGCCTGGACATGTACCCAGACCCTCATTGTCAATCTCAAAGCGTTTTGGCTGTAAGTTACAAGATGGACACTTGTTTTGAAGTCCCATTTAATGATAATTATTTATATATATGACTTTTTAACTACAAATGCTCGGTTTTTATTACATTATCAAAAATTTTATATTAAATATAAAAAAAGATCATAGTTGTAATTTATTTAGTTCTTAAATTAACAACTTTCAATTATATTTATTATAGCTTAAAAAGGAATTGACAAAAAGAAAAAGATCAAAAAACTGACTCACAAGAAGTTTATATAAGAAAAGCATTTTTTTTTTTTAATGAACCAATCATATATTAAATGTAAATACAATACAGCATAACATCAAGATGTATAATGAAGAACATGTTTAATATTATATGATTAATATTTATATGCTGTTGTTGTTGTAGATGATTGACCAGGTAACCAAAGCAGGGGCTTTGTCCTTTGCCGTCCAGCTCAAAACTCTTCTGGATCAAGAAGCCAGGTATCAGCCCAAACTCTGTGGACTCAGAGTCATCGAGTCTGCTCAAGATAATGGTCTGAGAATGACTGTCAAGTTGAGAGACTTTCAAGTCCGAGACCTTCTCTCCTTGACTCGATTCTTTGGCTTCAGTTCGGCAACGTTCTCTCTTGCGGTCAATCTTCTGGATCGTTTTCTGGCTGTGATGAAGGTGTGTGTGTTTCTGGTCAAATTTATCTTTGCAGTTTATTTCTGTAATAAGCCTGATCATCTCAACCTTCACAGTAGGGCTGAGGGATTTGACCTTAAATCAAAACCTCAATTAATTGAACACTTTACCTTGATTTATTGAATCATTAATTTTATTAATGTCAAAGTATATTATCTTAGTTCATTGAACGGATGTATTTAAAAATAAATAAATAAATGTCATGAAAATAGCCTAAGATGTTGACATGACATTAAATATACTACTCATTAAAGGGTTTTAGTGTAAAAATACTCGCGTTAAATGTGGTATTTTATTTATTTTTACAGTAGAAGTGTGCATTTCTGATTTGTAACGTGACTTTAGGAAACTATTTATGGTTATTTGTTGAATGTTTTGAACAATTAAAATCAAAGCTTGCTTGAAATGAAGTAATTTTATGAAAAGTCACATTTCAGCATTATTGTAAAAAGAAGAAAAATTGCTGTTTTTTTTGGCTATATATATATAATATGCGTAAAAAATATGAGAAATTTCAAGTCTACAGCCTGTTTCCATCCAACTAACCTTTTACTGATAAAATGGTGTGCGTGATGAGTTCATCTCATTAGTTTTGGTGTATCGTAAAAAAAAAAATTTGCCCTTAAGCTGTTTCCATACATAATTTCAAGTATTGTGCAAATTATGCAAGTAGTTTGTTCAGCCTAGAACTTAGCCTTAAAAAAGTTAAATTAGTTTTCATAGACTATTTAGATACTACTCCAGCATTAAGCAATAGGCAATTCATATGCAGGGGCAGGTGTATTATTGTTGAGACATGGTTGTGGCCCATTAAAAATAGCTCAACTTGTTTACAGGGATTAATTTTATACATGCAAAAAGCAGCATAAACATCAGAACATGAGGATTCACATGCATCATGCACAGAGCTTGTGCAAACGAAAAAAAAAAAAAATTATATATAAGGGCCATATGCCATAAATATTTTTCTAAATAATTAGCCTTATAAATGAGCAAAACAAAAGTTTTGTAAGTTTAAAAAATGCAACAAGCAGCAGATTATATGCAGAATTTCAGTTAATTTTTGTGATGCACTCTTTAAAGCGCTCTAATTTACAAAAGCACAACTGTTTTTATTCTGAATTTACACAAATAAAATAACTAACTCAACAACTATAATATCCTGTACAAAATTAGGCCTAATAAATTTTAACTAAAATATTTAAAAAAATCATCAAATTAAGATATTTTTGTTTGAGATGTATATTTATTTATTTTATTTTTTTTAGCATATAACACATTTTAAATCCAATAAATGAATATGATTTAATGTCCTTTTAAATTACGCTAAGGTGCTTTGACGTGAGCAACACTACGAACATGGATGCTGCCAGTAGGCTAGTTCTGTCATGTTACACCACATTTATTTGTGTTAAAGCCATTTTCTTAACAAAAGGTGTTTCCAAACTATTTTTTGCCACATTTCAAGTATTGATATAGACTATTTGCGCTAAAGTTAAAAAAAAAAAAAAAAAAAAAGTGTCGACACATGACAAATTTGATCGATGGCATTTCTATCAGCTACTTTGGTAAAAAATTTGAAGTGCTAAATATTTTTTTGCAAAAAGTCTTGGATGAAAACCTGGTTACTGACACAGTATTCCATTTTTAAGAGAAGAGTGTTAAAAGGATTAAAAAACCGAAGTAACAGACAAATTATGTGGCTAATGGGTACAGAATTTCAGCAGGGATCTGAATTATTATTATTATTATTATTATTAATATTATTATATTATTATAAATACAGATTTCCATATTTTCCGCCCTCTGATGGATGACCCGTTAAAATGCCCCGATACCAAACGCTGATACCTTGCAGCCATATTCAGACAAAGAGTTATTAGAGATTAAGGATTTTTATGAAGCAGATTTATACAATGAATTATGTTGAACACTCTGTTTTAATGACTGTATAGCTTCTTGTGAGATCTTTATTGACGCTTGCTCACTAGAGTTGGGCGACGTCAATCAATTTGGCATCGTACAATGTTTAATGTGAAACATTGCGATGGACAATGGCATCGTGGGGTGTTAGATGGTTGTTGTTAAATAATTAATTCATAAAAAATTAATTAATTGTAGCCTACCGTTTTCACTACCTGACCCGCATGGTCTTTATTTTACCCATAACCAAACCATGAATAAATAAAGATACGTTAATCTGTCAATCACCTTTTTTCATCAAATTTACATGACCATTTGCATGTTCATTATCTGGCAGAGTACAGCTCATTGCTCATCACTGATGCTGTGACCCGCAAACGTTACCTAGCAAAAGAAATGGTTTCTATTAATACGGTAGAGAAGAGTGCATTTAAGGCCATGCAAACATTTGACAAGCAGTATTAGCTTCTTGAAGACCACAGTTCCAAAAATCTACAATGACATCAGAGCAAATATTTTCGCAGAGCTGGATGATGTGGAATATTTGTCCCTGACAATTGACATGTGGTCCAGCTGCAACATGTCAGTGACCGCACATTATGTCAGCAAAAAGTGGTAACTAAAATCGAAATGGCTACAAACAAACTTCATGCCAGAAAGCCATACAGCCGATAACCTGGAAGAGGCATTGCTGGAGAGTATACACAAATGAAAAATAGAAAAAGAAAAAATTTCCTGCATAACGTTGTTGCTGCCATCAGACATTTAAAAAGTTTTTTTTTTTTAGTTAAGTAGTTTTGCCACAATCTAAACGTTGCTATAAAAACAGCTTTTACCATACTTTTTACCATAATTTTGTTACAAAACAAAAAAAAATTTATTTGATGTTGGTATTTTGGATTCTATGCACAAATGAAAAATAAGGAATAAAAATGACCAAAATCAAACTCATTCCGCAATCATTCTTCTTATTACCATTTTTAATTTGTGCATAGAAATTAATATCAAGTCGTTATTTGTTTTTCGTTTGGGTCGTTTGGTTTCTTTTCTTTTCTCAGATTTGTGAATTCTTATGATGAGTGCATTTTACATGTAGCATATATTTTAAGCTAATTTGGTATTGTGTGTGCTCACCACATGGAAGGCGGTGTAACTTTTTTGGATGATTGCATTGTCTCTCAACCCAACCCTATTGCTCATTTAGCACGCGCATTCTTTTTTTTTTTTTTGTCCTTGGCCAATCACATGCCTGTCTTGGTTTCAATTAATTGTTGTGTGCGACTTCCTGTTGAATGTGTTCTCTTGTGTTCAGATTCAGCCCAAGCATCTGGGCTGTGTGGGTCTTTGCTGCTTCTACATTGCCGTGAAGACGTCTGAAGAGGAGAAGAGCATTCCTTTGGCCAGTGACCTCATCAGGATCACCCAGAACCGCTTTACAGTGCACGACATGATGAGGATGGAGAAGATAATTCTGGAGAAGCTCTACTGGAAGGTCAAGGCTCCGACTGCTCTTCACTTCCTCAGAGTCTTACACTCTCAGATTCAAGAGCAGCTGGACACAGAAAGGTGTGTTTGTGTGTGTACTAGGGATGAAACTGTATCAAAATTTCACGGTACAGTATTTATTGAATCATTTACATAAAAAACTAAACTAATTAAGAGGCTCAAAAAAAGAGCCAGAAGTGTTCATTAAACTGTTTACATGAACACTGAACATATCAATGGCACACACATTAGCCATCTATCTGTAAACTTTGAAACAGGAACTTCAATTTTTGATTTTAATAATAAAAAATTATTAAACCTTCCACACATCCGATTTAAAACCCGTTTTAGATTGCTAGATGATGTCGTATGTCAATTTACATATTCATTACGTTAGTGCGTCATATTATCCTGCTTCTCTGTGGTCGCATAATGTTATTCAGTGTACCCTAATTCTCAATATAACTGTTTTCACTGATATATTTAATGGTTTCTGTTGTCAGATAAACTGAATGAATATGAAATAGTGACTGAATTTCACGCCATTATAAGACCTACTGAACTAGCTCTACCTTACAAGATGTTAATCTAGATTAAAATCCTAATTTATAATAGTTTATAATTATAATTATAATTCAAAATAATGAAACCAAGTACACTTAAGATATAGACAATGGCTATGCTGTGATTTTGGCTACATTTGCATGTAAAATAGAGTTAGAAGCAACATAATATCTATTTTAACAGAAAGCCCTGCTCCTCTAAGCCTCTCGCTGAACAGAACAGACGCAGAGAGAGCGTGTGCTGTGAAAACAAGCTCGAGCTAGCGGGGCAGTACCAGTAACACTGATCTGTAGAGACAACAACAGACCGCAAATAATGATGGCCACGCTTGGGCTGATGGGAATTGTAGTTCCTGCTACCTCCCATTCCCTCCATTCGCCTGAGCAAACTTTCTTTAGAAGACTTAGGACTCTGTGTTCTTAATGATCTGGTCTTTCTGCTACCGCAGGCTTTGCAAACCCTTAAAAGTGTCTGAGGGAGCTGCAGGGGGTTTGTGGGTTGATGTACAATAATGCTAATAATCAATTAAATCAAATGTAAAATTCATAAACAAGTTGGGCTGCACAAATTATTAAAATAGCATTAAATCACAATATAGCTTGTCACAATAAAATCGAAGACTGTTGTTACGATCAAGTTGGAGTTGGTTGACACTCCGGCGTCAGACTGGCTCTATGTGTTTTGTGTCTGTTGTCATTCATGGACTCATGTCAATGAACTCTTGTCTTTGCCTCCTTGTTATCATAGTGTTTCATTCGTGTCTCCACCCATCTTGTTTGTTGCCTTAGTGTTTCATTGATGTCTCTGTCCCGCTGTTTAACTACCAGGTGTACTTCAACCCCAGTCTGTCTCTGCCTCTTTGCGGTTCATTATACTGTCTTTGGAGTGTTTCTTGGAGTGTTTACCTGTTTGCGTTATATTGTTTTCCTTGTGTTTTCCGATCTGAATTATTGTTGCCAACCTCGCTTGTTTTCATGGACTATTGCTCTCACCTCTGGATTCTGCTTGTTCATCGCCGGACTAACGCTAGGAACCCTGATCACTCTCTTGGTTCACCCTTGATGTTTATGGTTGCCAGCACTCTCCTGTTTGTCTTCTCTGTGTTCACCAATAAAACGGCCTGCACTTGAATTCACACGACTCCCCGCCTCCATATACTGTATTGTTACAACTGTGACAAAAAAAAAAAAGTCACATAATTTTTTAAATAATTTCACTAGTGTTCCAGCAATAAATAGTTTGAGCTTGAACATTTACTCTTAGTTAACTGTGTAACTGCTAAGTGCTGAGTTTGAGATATACACATTGGTAACTTGTGGTGTATGCCACAACTACTACTACTACTACTAATTAAAATAATAAAAATAAGAATAATTTAAACTGTAATCAATTAGATTTTTTTGTATTAAAATGTTACAGTTCTTTAATTATTTTTTTAGTAAAATTTACTACTATTACTAGTACTAATAAAGACTTTGACTTTGAAATATAGATGTCAATATAAAACCACCCTCTGCAGCCATATATCTAAGTGAATGTTTAAACATAATTTCGAGAGGATCGCTGAAACGAGTAATCATACACAGCTGATGTCCCCTTTCCTAATCATCCCTTGTTCATTCGCGCCCAATCAAGTCATTTCCCCTTCACTACAAATGCTCCCAGCTTTTCATT
>JAUCMT010000143.1:330910-340933 GCA_032357475.1 Enteromius thamalakanensis | reverse complement strand
GAAATATAGAGCTGAGTATCATCTGCATAACAGTGAAAGCTAACACCATGTCTCCTGATAATATCTCCCAAGGGTAAAATGTAAAGCGTAAAAAGTAACGGCCCTAATACTAAGCCCTGGGGTACTCCATACTGCACTTGTGATCGATATGATATGTCCTCATTCACTGCTACAACCTGATAGTAGTCAGATAAGTATGATTTGAACCATGCTAAGGCACTTCCACTAATGCCAACAGAGTTTTCTAGTCTGAACGCAGCGCTGAGATCCATCAACACTAATAATGAGATACAACCATGATCAGATGCTAGAAATAGGTCATTAGTAACTCTAATTAGAGCAGTCTTAGTACTATGATACGGCCTAAATCCTGACTGGAAATCCTCACAGATACCATTTTTCTCTAAGAAGGAATATAATTGTGAGAATACTACCTTTTCTAGTATCTTTGACAGAAAAGAGACATTTGAGATAGGTCTGTAGTTAGCTAAATATTTGGGGTCAAGTTGTGTTTTTTTAAGAGAGGCATTTTGAAGGCTTTAGGGGACATATCCTAATGACAATAATAAACAACAAAGGGTCTATGACTTCTGGAAGTTTATACAGTTCTTCCTCTCGTATGGTAGAGAACGAGTGGAATTTTTCCTCAGGGGATCTACATTGCACCTAACTGTAGCTGCAGCTGCACCGAGGGTTATGTTTGTTTTCCGCTAATATAGACGAAAAGTAATCAGATCCTGTCTTCTAAGAAATATGGAGAATTTTGCTATAAATTGTTGCAACTCCACCTCCTTTGCTTTTCCGATGTGACTCATTTTTATAGCTTTAATCCTGGTGTGTAGATTTATTTAAAGTAATATATTAATCTGGTTTTAGCCATGTTTCTGTCAAACTGAGCATATCTAGCTTATGATCTTTTATCAAATCATTTACAAAAAGTGATTTAGTAGAAAGAGACCTGCTATTTAGTAATCCAAGCTTAATAATTTGTTTCTCTGTATTATAAACAGCTTTTATTTTTTAAACATCAATTAAATTGTTACTCTTATTTGTTTGGAATGATTTCTGTATTTTCTAGTTCGGGGAAAAGACACAGACTCTATAGTGTAATATCTAGGTGAAGAAGTTACGATATGCTAAGCATTAACTGACTGCTGTGACGTGAGCAGGCTAGCAGACGGTTGGTTTAGCCAGTCTGTCTGCTTCCTGACCTGGGTGCCAGTTAGTCAAGTTTGAGATCTAAGACTATGTGCCATATTTCTAGAGAGAAGAAGGATGAAGATTACTGTATGTCTTTTAAACAGGTCAGGTCTGCCCCAAAAACTTGTCCAATTGTCTATAAAACCTATGCTATTTTTTGGGCACCACTTAGACATCCAGCCATTGAGACCCAGCAGTCTATTTGACGACACCCAAACCCAGAGAATAAATTTATTGTGGAAGTAGATGCATCTGATACAGGCATAGGCGCAATCCTGTCTCAACGTCAGGGAGACCCCGCAAAACTTCTTTCCAGCGCAAAACTTCTTTCGCATTCTAGCGCATTCTATTAACGCAAATTGGATTCAGCAGAAAGGAATTATGACGTGGGCGACAGAGAGCTTCTGGCATTAAAGGCAGCATTGGGGGAGTGGCAGCACTGGCTGGATTACATTGAGTCTGTATCTCATCACCCCGGTAAGCAGGGAGGGGACCAGAGCATATTACAGTGTCTGACATTCTACTTGCAAGTTCACACACCTCTTTAACATTATTTTTATTGATCTCCGACTGGCGAAGTCGAACATCATTAGTGCCAACGTGAATAACAATCTTACTGAATCTGTGTTTAGCATTAGCCAGCACTCAAATTTGTCAAGATGTCAGGCGCTCTGGCTCCCGGAACACATTGGACTATGGTGGCTGGTGTCTATCTATTTTCATGTTCCGTACAAAAGAATCGCCAATTACTAAAGCTCTTTCATCAGGTTTCCCAGCAGGAGAACCTGTTTAATGTTCTGATCAGAACAGAAGAGCGTTTTTTTTACCCACGACTATGCCATCTCACAGTCACCCACTAGCCCTGCAGTGCGGGCGCTACCGGAACTGAGCAATGTACATGAGCTGAACTAACCACATCCAAAGCTGTATCTATAGCCCTCACATTCTGATTGTCCTCAGTTAAAGTTTGGATGCGTGTCTCTAGTTCTAGGATCTTCTCTGTCAGCCCAACTATATCCCTGCATTTATCACATGTGAAACCCTCATCGCCGTCAGAAAGAGATGTGGAATGATGTGCAAACAACAATAGAGGGACAAGCCATATTTACCGAGAATGATGGATTATTCACTTACCACTGTTTAATAAAATTGTGGAAAAAAAAACGGAGCGAACGAGAAGTGAAGCAATAATTTAAATGGAGCGGGAAAGCAATTACATAAGACAAGACGATGCTACAAAAACACTAATAATATTAGCTAGTGTAGCGCGAGGGATGCGAAAGACACGCTAACCGGCAGATAAATGCTAATGATCTGCACTCGCGGTTTTAAGAGTGAACGCGAACGATCAACAAACAGATAGATTTGTTGTATATTTATCACTATGAACAGCAGCTAGTAGTAGACAGAAAAACAAGGCTACAAACTCACAGCAAACTCTCAGCAGCCAGGAGCAATCGAGCAGGAGCAATGAATTGAGCCGCAGTGACAATGACATAGAGGAAATATCCTGCCTTGTGGTGGGATGGTGCCAGGGAGAAGGTCAATAGCACAGTCTGTGGTGCGGTGAGGAGGAAGTTGTGTGGCTTTCTCTTTCTGAAAGCAACCTTGAGGTCTTGGTATTGTGCTGGCAGAGTGGTGGTGTTGAGGGGTTCATCAGGTGATAAGTGCATGCTGTGAATGGATTTCTTAGTCTTGGTGAGACAGAACTCTTGACAATGACTGGACCACTGAATGATCTGGTGATGTTTCCATGAAATAACGGGATCATGAATTTCCAACCAGGTTAATCTAAATATGAGTGGGTGAGAAGGTTCTAGCACAAGGTGATCGAATCGGGCAGTTAGCTCTGATGTGTCCTGCAATGCCACAGTACAGGCATAGGTTAATATGTAGTCTCTGTTCTTGCTCTTCAGAGGTGATGTGAGTGGCTACTTTCTGCATTGGTTCGACGGTGGAGGTGCTGAGCCTTGGCTGGAAAGGCAGAGGAGTGCGACAAGGCTTGCGAGAAGGAAGAAGATGATCGGTTCGGATGGCCAGATCCATGAACCCTCCAGAAAATTATCTTTGGCCCTGACTGGCTAGCTCGGTTTGCAGATCCTCCCGGAGTCCCTTGCAATACATGGTTTTTAGTGGATCGTTGTCCCAGCTGGTCTGTGCAGCCAGTGTCCGAAAGTTCTTGGTGTATTTGGCGGCTGATTCAGTGCCTTGCTTTAGGGTGAGGATCTCATCTTTAGCATCCTTTCTGTGAACAGAATGGTCGAAAACCTCTCTGAACTGGTGCAGGAAGCTCTGGTAGGAAGGGAATGCCATTCAACGTCCTCTCAATAGTGCTTTAACCCACTAAAGAGCCTTTCCGGCGAGCACACCAGCGACACCTTGCTGTCATTCGTGGTGAAAAAATTGGGTTGTTGGTTCATGTAGATGTTGCACTGTAACAGAAACCCTTCACATTTACCTGGTGCGCCGTTGTATTTTTCCGGGAGAGCCAGGTGAGCAGGATTGATGACAGCGTGTGCTGGGGTTGGTGCAGGCGATGTGGGTGGTGCGGCTGGCTGACTCAGTGCAGCAGTGGCAGTAGTCAAAGCCTAAATGGAACGGACCAGCTTCTCCAGCTGGCTTTGATGAGTCACTAGAACTGATGCTTGTCGGCTCACCTCGTTCATAACTTGGTAGACCGACGCTGGATCCGGTGGCGGCGAAGTCTTCTGTGACATATTAGCAGAGACATGTCGATCCATTTGCAGCGTCTTTAATAAGAATGGTCAGGCAGGCAAGGTTGGTACACAGTCAAACAACAATATCACAGGCAGGTAGAAGAACGGTCAAATGACATTTGATCGGGGCAGGCAGCGAGAATCAATAACCAGAAAACAGTCCAATAAATACCAGAGAATCAATACAGGAAAAACGCTCAGAAAGGACATTAGAGTAATCAAGACTTTGCGCTGATCTAGCACAAGGTCGGAGTTTATATAGTGCATGAAATGCAGTATACCTGGGAGCGGAATCAGCCAAGGTATGTGGGTAAATGGGTCCGGGTAGGAACATTAGAATTCGGGCAAAGGTTCCCGCTGCTGAGTTCTGGAGAGAGCCTTGGAGGTGCGGCTTGTGACAGTAACTTAGAATAGGGAACACGTATTCACTATTAACTATGACTTTTCCCTCATTAAATTCATAATTTGCTGCTTATTAATAGTAAGTAAGGTAGTTGTTAAGTTTGAGTATTGGGTAGGATTAGGGACATAGAATAGGTAATGTAGTTCAAGGCATTAATTTGTGCTAAATTTATACAGTACTGATAAATCAATAATATTCTAGTAATACACATGCTGATAAGAGACCCTAAAATAATAAAATAATATTACTTATACTTATCCATTTATTACCTGTTTTTCAGCATAAACCCTATGGCAGGGATGTCAAACTCAATTCCTGGAGGGCCTGCAGAGTTTATATACAACCCTAATTTAACACCTGATCCAACTAATTAAGTACTTTAAAACGGCGTATTATGTGTGTTGTCCTGTTCTGCAGTATCTGCGCAAATTCAAAAAATGCTGTCAGAAGAATCCTTACGTCAGCCTTGTTTAATGAAATGCTATTGGCTCTTGTATGTCTTGTGATCGATTGTGTCATTCTACAGGAATATTTTTTTTAATGAAATTTGAGTACGGTGATGGCGCGGGATCATTTTTTTAGGGGGTGGGACTGGTGCTCTAATGTAAGTATAAATTTGTATAAACAAACGCATGCAAATCATTCAATTAAAAATAACTATTGAAAACAGCGTATGACCTTGTTGAAACATTATGCTAAAGGGGTACCCTGTGTGTCAAAAAGTGATGTCAAATGGTCCTGACCAAGCGGCAATATGTAACAACTTGGGAGTGAGATTGCGTTGGTGTCGCAGTAGGGTTGGAACTAAACTCTGCAGGGCTCCAGCCCTCCAGGGCTGACACCCCTGGCCTATGGTAATTCTTGCTGATTTGTTTTGTTAAATGATTTTACTTGGATCATACAGATAATAGCTAAATTTAACAAAAAAAGTTACTTAAACTCAAACTAATACAACTTATTTTGATTATCAAAATGCACAATGAATTGTAAAATTGGCATGAAATATTTATTTTGCAAAATATATTTTACTCTAAAATGGCATGAAAGTCAATCCATACATCTAAAGAAGTTTTGTTAGTTTGGATGCAGTACCAAACATTTCCACTAGTTGAGATTCGCTTCCCAATCCTTTCCAATACAATCATTTTTGAGTAGCCAATTAATATTTTGAGTGTACTGGTTTTTTGTGGTTTACAGGGACTATATTAGTTTAATGACATGAGTATGAAAGAAGAATAAGAATATGAAGGTGGTTTACAAGGACACTGCCAATGTCTAAATTTTTTTTTTAAATCTAAAAACGTAGGTTTAAAGTGATATGGCCTTGAACAGTATAAAAACCATTATACTATATATAGTTTGTGTGTTCACAAAGCAAGTTCCAAAACCCCTACCAAATTTCATACCATTCGGATGACCAAACTTTCTGTCAAGAATGAATAAAATGTTTTTCTAATTACAATCTAGTTAGGTTTGCAGAATTTTTGATCCAGTTCAGGACTAGTGTTTTGTCTGCCGTGTTTTCATCTCATCCTCTGGCCCCTATCGTAATGTAATTTAGTCAGATCCCTGCATGGTATGTTGCAGCAAAAGCCTTAGTAAACAAGGTCATTTGCAATAAAGGTACACATGCTGCCTTGGGGTATGTACCCAACCCTTACATGAACCTGTGAGGTGTGAGGCCCGCCGGTGATAGATGGATAGATGAAAACTAGTGTGGTGCTAAAAGAGTGCTCTTAAATGCATGTGGATGAGAATATCTCGGCGTTGGTGAGTTTGAATGCAACGAAGTAGCACTGGATAGGAAACAGCTTCGACTTTTATTCCTCAGACACTTTTCAAGCTGATACAAGCTGCCAGAAGCATTAAGCGGCACTAAAGCAGTGAGGGTCAGGCCTAGCTTCCTTCTGCTCTTAATATATTGAGCCAAGCCCTCTTCAGGCGAATACAAATCAAGCAGTAAGCAGCAGGTCACAATGAGAAGGAGAGCCGAGAAATAGAGAGATGAGTAACAGAGACTGGGGCAACATCTTTTTTACGTTTTTCTTCCCAAATCACGTACTGCTACAAATATACCTAGAGTCTTTTGGTAAACTAAACATGTCTTTGGGAATAAATAATTTGTAATAAGAAAGACTAGATCTATTTAACAGGAATCAGAGTGTTTACAGTGGTTGGGGGCAATTATATCACCTGACAAAGAAATCTTATTAGCCCGCTCTCATGGGAAAAAAATAAAAATAAAAAAAACACACATCCAGGTTATAATGTCATTATGCTCTTTTTGCTCTTTATATCATACTTATAAAAGTCCAGTGACACCTATTATAATTGTATGAATTAAGCAAGTTCACAACTACACAACTAAAATAATTGATGAAAAAATATGTTAATTAAAGTTTTATTTCAAAAGCAAACTTAAAAAGAAATGGCATTATTATATATGTTCTTGGAACATACTATAGTAAAAACAGTAAAATTATATTACATTTGAAAACAATTTTACTATGTAAATCTAGGTTAAAATGTAATTTATTGGTGTAATCAAAGCTGAATATTCAGTATCATTACTCCGGTCTTCAGTGTCCATGATCCTTCAGAAATCATTCTATTATGCTTTACCTATCTACCTATCTATTTATAATTTACCCTTCAAAGAACATTTCTGATTATTATCAATATTTTTCAGGATTTTCATTTAAACAGAAACATCAAAAGAACATTTTTTATTTAACATGTAAACCTTTCAATCAATTTAATTTATACTTGATAATGAATGAAAATATTTATTTCTTTTCAAAAAATAATCTCACTGGCCCCAGACTTTTAGACAGATGAAAAGCAGATGCCAACATAGAGAAAAAGAGATGTATTGTATGCAGTGAAAGAAAGATGGAAGATGGAAAGACAAGGAGAAGTTGATAGAGATTGAGAAATGGTTATGAATGTTAAGCGAGCGAGAAGGGATGGAGAGAGACCAACTCCACCTCGACTCTCCTCGGCTGTCCTACAACACTAAAGCTCCGACTCTCTCATCTATCCATCTCTTAGACACTCAAATGCACTGAGACTTTTGCTGATGATGTAGCGACCTATAAATAGCCTGTTATTTTTACCTCTGCCATCTTGGCCTAATTTCCTGATTTCCCAGAGCTCCCAGTTCTTCCAGCTCTTCCTGAGGAATTGTGATTGCGGAGGAACCTCGGGAGTATTGGTGTTTTTGGCATTCTGATTTATGACCGGGAACTAAAAAAGAGATGAGGATTGCTGACAAGCAGGAACTGTATATGAATAAAAAAAATACCCACACAATCCTAAAGCACATTTAATAGCTGTTTTACATAAAATAAAAAAGAGCAGTATATATTAGATGTTCTTGATAACATGTCTTTATACTGTAGTTTCACAGATATTGTTTAATGCATCCTTGCTGAATAAATGTATTAATTACTTTCACAAAAGATATCTTACCCCAAATGTTGGTTTAGTAAACAAAGAAAAATATGTGGCTTGATGAATATAAAAATTAGTTATTAAAATATCTAAATAGTTTATATTTATAATCCTTTCTTATATTTAAGTTATATTAAATTTGGATATTTACATACAAATAAAATTATTTGTATAAGGTGACACTGAAGACTGGAGTAATGATGCTAAAAATTATATATGCAGTTTTCTACTGTTTGAGTGACAGGAATATAGTTTAAAGTTTAAGTTTAAAATTTGACAGAATGTCTCTATTTTATAGACTAGCTGAGACTCTAGAACAGTAAAGCTGTGAGGAGGAGGACTGTCTCTGTTGTCACACAGTCCCTGTCTTTGCTCTGTTTTCAGGATCACCACCACTGCCGCCTGCATGATGGACCTGAGGAGATACCCACTGGATGAGCAGAACTGCACGCTGGAGATTGAGAGCTGTGAGTGATCACCCACTCCAGAGCTCACATCATTAGGACAGATATTTCTAATCATTATTATGTTGAACTGATAACCAGATTTTTATTTTCTTTTTTATTAAATTGAATTGAATGAAATATATGTATATATATATTTTTTTTTCGTTAAACCATATTATTATTAAACTATTACATATATTTTTATTATTATTATTATTAGTAGTAGTATTATAAACATATGTGCCATATATAATATATTATGATAATATTAATGAATAAATAGTATGTGCATTTGTGAATGGCTTTTCAGTAAACAGCTGAAGAATTAATGTAAGCAGTGCATTAAGAAAGTCACTCCACCTATGAAGACTCTTATTTCTTATCAAACACACAGTGCTTTAATAGTCACAAAGTCTGTTCTGTAGAAACACGATATTACAGAAACGGTTAAATAGTAAAGTGTGTTAAAAACACAGGCTTGAGCGATTATGGGTTATCTGTTACCCAGACCAGTCTGATGATCGTTTTTTTAGCTCTGCCATGACAGCAGTGCTAAATTATGCATTTACAGCCATAACAAAAGCTAATCATCTCCCTCTTTATCAAGATTAATGGGCTTTCTATTTTGTCATTATTGCCTGTAATTGTGTGTAACTCAATTTTTCTTGTAATAAAAAATGAAAGACACAGGAGAAGAATGCAAGGTCTTCTCTGTGTTTTATCTGGGTCCCTGGAGAACTGGATTACAGCGCTGTGATGTGATGCTCTGGCACAGCCTGCTCCGTTTGATCATTAAGTTGGCAGAAGCGTTAAACAGCACATAAACACTTAGGGTCAGGCCTGACTTTTTCTGTAACATAGGGGACTGCGGCATGCGGATTTCAATTGCAAATCTTTATTAGAAAGCATGGTTGTACACGCAGGGTCAGAGATCGGTAAACAGGTATAAGGGAGGCTAGGCATAAGAATAATCCAAAGAGAAAACGTGGGTCAGTCAAGGAGCAGACAATATCCAAAGGGGGCAAATCCAGAGCAATAATCCAAAGACAGGGCAAAGTCAGTACACAGGCAAACAAACACACAACATAAACAAGCCTAGGGCTAAGGGGAAACTGCTTTGTGGAACAGGGTTCAACACACCGCCGTCTAATTAACAAATACACACTGCTTTTAAGGGCGAGAAAATAAGTTAACGAGGTAATGAGGGGGAGGAGCTAATTAATTGCTATGGGAACACCTGAGGGCAAAGAGGCAAGGTAACACAGACAATGGGAGATGGGAGTGGGGAGACAATGGGAGTCCTTTGAACAACACATCAAACGTCTCGGTTATGTAATGTAACCCTCGTTCCCTGAAGAATAGGAATCTTGCTTCGAGGTGGCAAATCTACTCTGCGTGTATATAAACACGCCAATAAAATTGGCATAAGCTGATTAATATCCAGCGGACTAAGCATTCATAAGTTTTTTCCTGAGGAGCCGAGCCGGTGTAAGGAACCAACGCAGTCATAATTTCCCTCATCAAATTATTAAAAACCACGTTCAGCATTTGCACAAGCAGAGAGGGAGACATTCCAGAGAAACATCGTGTCCTGGCGCCGGTATGTCGCGATCCAAACGGGAAAAGAACCATTTGCTTAAGGACACTGTCAAAGAACCCCTCTTGTGCCGGACACCTAGGGATCACGAGACACATACAAGTCACACTTCGCTTGACACTGATAGACCTAACACGTATATGCGAAACAGCACGGGATGGCCATCTGGTCAAGCATGAACTTTTGACCACGCCAGGGACGGTAAAA
>JAUCMT010000143.1:180479-198397 GCA_032357475.1 Enteromius thamalakanensis | reverse complement strand
CTTTAAGTTGCTACACTAGGCTAACTGATAAAATCGTCAGGGCAGCGCTGACAACATGTTTTTGTGTGAGTGTGTGTAAAAAATGGTGATTAGTCTAAGATGAGTCCAAAAAAATAACACTGATTACCCTTTGGTTAGTTGCTAGTTGGTCAGACTAGTACGTAACACAAAAGTTCATTCAGCTGGCCCCTATCTGTTGTTAACGCAGTCCTTTAGGACTCTCAATAGAGTAAATGTGTTGAGAGTGTATAACCTATTTACTCTAGTGTATTTAAGAAACTTTACAACAAATATTTTTTTTTCTAAATTAGGTTTTTACATTTTTTTTTAATTGCTTGTGTGTAATTATAAGCTGGACAAAAATTCTTCCAAACCTAAAGTTTATTTAAAATAATAAAAACTTGTTTATCTTCATATTTACAGTATTTAATTTTGGATTAAACCTAAAATAATTTAACTTCTTTAATTTACAAGCATAATCCTCCCCTGTATAGTTAGCCTACAAAAATAAATGCATTTAATTTGATAGTTGGGCAAAAAATATAAGTATTTTTTGTTTGTCAGTTATTTAATGACAAAGGAGAGCCTTTTAAATGTAAGGATTTTTTTTGTCCTGCTGTAAAATCCCAGTTTTGGCGAAAGCATTTACTACTGCTGAAGCATTTACTTTTGGGATTGTTATGTTTAAAAGGGTTTTAATAACCAGTTTTTTTTTTCAGATTATTTATTGGTCTTGCCGTCTTTTGTAACATTGACTGGGTAAGAGTGTGGACTTACCTCATGAAGTAAAACTATAGCCTACATTGATGCAATCTTTTTAACAAAGTTTTATTTCTGATGACTTTCTGCCCCTTTCTGTGATAAGCAAACTAAAGTGTCTTTTCTTTTCTTTTTTCTTTTTTTGGTATTGTATGCCAATAATGTCTGGAAAAAACATTGAGGTTTTTTTGTGTTAGAATTCCTAAAATCTCATTAAAATTTGAAAATGTTATTATAGGACATGGGACTGAATAGTCAGATGTTTTTGCTTTTTTTATTTATTCAACTTAATTTTGTTCCTGGCTAAATATTTGTCAATTTTATAAGCATACGCCTTTCTTTAAAATTGTACATGAAGATTTAAAACTCTATAGTCTAATTGTATTATTTCTGACTTGTCTAATAAGAAAGCTGTAAGAAATGTAAATCTGTTTAAAAGTTAGTCTACATACAGTCTTGCTCCTTATTTAATGCCATTCTGTTTAAAAAAAACAAAAACAACCCCTCCCCCCAAAAAAACTCTGTGAAGTAGTTTTCAAAAACAATGTTTGTTTTAAATGTAATATAAATAAAATCATATTATTTATAGTGTTGGCTACAATTTGGTGTTTTTCCACATCAAAATATGGAAATCAACAGGCCCACCAGCATTTTTATTTTGTAAAGCAGCCTTGATCATAAAAACAATTGTGGAAATTTTGCTTGTTCAGTGGTTTACAAAGGACACAAATATTACTTGTTAATTTTTAAAATAAACAAATGAACAGAACAAAACAGAATATGTTACTGAATAAAGTGTCAATTTCTATTTTACACCAAATTTCGGCCTACAGTACATATTTCACGCATTCTACCCCACAACCCTAACACTACCCATTGCGTAGCATATAGGCTACATGCCAACCTGTTTTTTTGCGTCAATACCACGAGCTTTTGTCTTTAATTGGCGCACTATTTATGCATTTTCATGAGACCAGACTTCACATGACAAACCAAGAATATATTGATTTGCATGCATATTCTGGTTAGTTGATGTATCGGTTTGGTTAGCATTTAATGGGAATATTTAGAAAATGTAATATTTCTTTGTTTGTTTGTTTAGCAACATGCTTTTAGATATGTTTGTATAGAGTTGTAAACTTTTCCGTCTCAGTTGAGATTGTTGCTCCGCGTGAACTCCGCTCCCCTCCGCCGTGCACGCGCAGCCGCATCCTTCGCTCATCCCTCGCGCGTTCACGTGCTGGTCTTGGATAAGAGGCACGCGGATTTCAGAGGATAACCGGAAACAGCAGGTTGTTTTTGAAACATCTCACGCAGACACTATAGAAGAAAATGTACGGCGGTGGGGAAATGGCTTTGTCTCAAGATATGATCCTAGATTTTTTACTGGAGCGCGGGGGAAAAGTGAAAAACTCGGAGCTCGTGAGCAAGTTCAAAGGACTTCTAAACTCCTGCGATCCAGCGGAAAAGAAACAAAACCGAGAGCTGTTTAAACGCCTGGTCAACAATGTCGCCGTGGTGCAACAATTCAGTGATGTAAAGTACGTGGCTGTGAAGAAAAAGTACCTTGGATTCATCGCAGGTGAAAAAAACTGTTTAATTAAATCTCCATGCAGCATAACATCCGTGCTTGATTCCAGTGAAACACGTGGAACGTGGATATTATTAATAACAATTGTTGTCATTGCTCCCCGCAAGCTGTGAGCAATAGCAGTAAAAGTGGATTTGATGTTGAGTTTGTTCACTCAGAAAGACCTTTGGAGGACTCTTTGACAGCACGAGTGCTTAATGTGACAAGTGATGCTAGAAGTGGCAAAACAGAGGTTGTTTTTGCCCTTGTAGCTGTAAAATCTCCATCATCTGAGCTGCAGCATGAGGAAAAGAGAGAAACAAGCCTAAAAACGCTAATAGATGCTAAACTGTCTCCTCCAGTGACTGCAGAGCGAGCTATGAAACTCAAAGCATATCAGAGCTGTGTTACTGGAGAAGGCTTCCTCTACAGGTCCCTGAGAGCCAAACGAAAGGAGGTAGATGCACAGGGTTCGCCGCAACTGAAAAGGTGTAGCAAACTCACCAAATCTGGTGGTAATGAGGCTAAAGACTCTGAGGGAATTCCTTTGGGACCGATGGAGCATGAGTGGCTTGTGAAATCAGCAACGGGAAGCTGGCATCAGATCTGCAGCCTCCTGCTGCAAGAGCCGCGACTGGCAGACAAGCCTAATTTCATGTCTGGATTCACCATCCTGCATTGGGCTGCTAAAAGTGGGAACGGTGAAATGGTGTGTAAAGTCATTGATGTTTCCAGACAAAGAGGCGCAGGGATTGATGTGAATGCCAAGTCTTATGATGGATACACAGCTCTCCACATAGCTGCCATTCACAGTCATGAACGTGTATTATCGCTGCTGGTAAGTGAATACGGTGCCAGCACCAACATACGGGACAACAGTGGTAAAAAACCCTACAATTACCTGAGTCCAGACGTGTCCACTGAAGTCAGAAAGTTGCTCGGAGACCCTCACAGCCTGCAGAAGGATGCACAGAAACTCTCAGAACTCCCTAAAGGACTCAAAAAGAAATACAGACATCGACTGAGCTTCCACTTCATGAGAGATAACCGTGAAGACCCCAGAAAAAACGTCACACTTAATCGCAAACTGCTGCAGTAAAATATTCCAACTGAAAGATAACAATGTGCACTAAAAATAGACTTTTATTAGGTTTAATTTAAGGTGTTAATGTTAATTAGTGATTGTACAGTGTAATGATCATTATGTTTGTTCATGAGATTGATAAGTTACAGGAAAATGCATATAGCACTAACACAGCTGAAAGGCTGATGAGTATTATGTATAGGTCATGCTTTAACTATTGGGTTACGCTGACATTTGCATGAATGGCTTTCCTAAAAAATTCACATGCTGGTAATGCAAAATTAAATAAACAAAATTAATCAATTTCTTAAAATGTAAAGATGCAAATAATTTAAATTTAAATTTTCCCATACACTGACCATTCAAGATGTAGATGAATGGAACAGATATGGAGAAATGTAGCTTTATATCATTTTCTTAAATTTTCTTAATTGGATGCTTTGCAGTGAATGGGTGCTATCAAAAGCAGCTGATAAAAACATCACAATAAAGTCCATAAGTTAACATCTGGAGAAGACAAAAGCTGCGTGTTTATGAGAAATAAATCCATTGTTAACTTTAAATTGTTTTAAAATATAATCTATAATAGTGCCTCCTCCAGGGAAAACGTTTGTCTTTCACATCAAAATGTTTTGGCTCCATAAAACAAGATTAGAGTACAAGCCAGGCGTATTGTCAGTAGATTTGTTACAAAATAAATCAGACTAACTGAAATAAGACTGGCTTATCTGGTAAACTTGTTTTATGAAACAGGGGGATGATCTGTGCACATTCCCTCTTGATTCAGTTGAGATGAATTCAATATTATGGTTATAAAGGAATTTTAGACAGAAGCAACAGTTTGAACAGTTTAAGTTAAAGCTAAGACATTAACTGATGAACTGGAGTGGTGTGGGTTACTGCTATGTTTTTATCAGCTGATTAGACTCCGATTCTGACGGCACCCATTCACTAGTGCATTCATTAATTTAAGTAATTTAATGCTACATTTCTCCAAATCTGATGAAGAAATAAACTCATCTACATCTCAGATGGCCTGAGAATGAGTATTTTATGGCACTATTTGTACTGCTCTTAATTTATGAAAAAGCGTTTGCATATATATATTATATATATATATATATTATTATTTTTTTTTTAATAGATAGTATTAGGAACTACAAAAAAGTAAATTTTGTAGATTTGCTTTGTTATGCACATTTTTGGAAAATATGCTTCATTGTCAGAAAAATAGTGAACATTTTCTGACTTTCCTTAAACAGTAAGACTGTCATCTTTCTTATCTGATTGCCCTGATGTGAAAAATGCCTAGAGAAGCACTCATGCAGCTGAATGAATTGAGAGAGAGGCCTCTTGTGTGGGATGTAGCATGTTGTCCTTGAACTCATGATGTGATGTCTGTGTAATACTGAAGAGATCACCTAGTTCAGTTCTTTCATTTTTAAATAAGCTGAGTTAAATGTGGGTCAACCTTTATGCAAATAAACACTTTACTGATCTAATGTGTAAGAATGAAGCTACAGTTTTAACCAGGAATTTATCAATGCTAGAAACAGCCTGGAAAATATAATGAAGCCTTTGTCCCAGCCAGGCAGTGTTTCAGGCGTGATTTCATGGGTGCCGGGGCTTAGCATAACTTCATTCAGAGCCTTTTGACTGGTGTGCAGTGATCTGGAATGATGTAAGTGCTCTTGCCTCTCGGTTAGAGCTGCTCGTGTTCAGTGGCGAGGTGAAGGTCATTTCAGAAAGAATATCCTTTGGGTTTAAAAGTAGTTCACTGTTGAACGTCAATCTATCCTGAGCCAAATTTGAGCTCTATTAAGCCTTAATCATAATCTTAAGCATTAATAATTTTGTGACTGGTATTAATTCAAGTTTATGAAAAAAATGTTTGATGGATTCTTCATTTTATGGTCTCTGCTTTATCACAGATGTAAGCAGTTTGTATGCGTGTTCGAGAAAGCAAAACACAAAGTGCTGCTTTGTGTTTTGCTGACTAATTTATAGGGTCATTGTCTGACCTGTGAAATGTTTCTCTTTTTCATTTCTCCACAATTATGCAGGATCCCACGGCCAACCTCAACAATAAACCACTTTGATTAATGGCGTGTGTCATGTGGGAAAAAAAAAATCTTTCCATTCAGCATTCAAATAAAAAATTTTTTTTTTAATCATAATGAAAAAAGGATTAATAAATGCTTAAAACATAGGTGGTGCATGGCATCATGGAAACACAAACACAACACAACACAACACAAATAACACAAATTTGAAGTTGATTAATTTAAAGTAAATTTGATAATTTAAATGTAGCTAAAATACATTGTTTGCCATCACTTACCTTAAGAAAGTTGCATTTTTGTACATGGTGACATTGTGAGTAAAGAACCATAATATTTTCCATCTATAAAAGCACTTATTTTAATAATCTATTTAAAATATTAAGACATGCATGATTGGAACAATGAATATAGGACTACACTTATTTGTTCATTATAAACAGCCCAGACATTTTCCCAGACATGGCCTGGCCTGGAATATGATATCAGCAGTTTCATTACATTAATTTAGTGCTGTTAAACTATTATTTGGGTCCATTATAAAAGTTTTGTTCACATCATATGTGTGTAGTGTGTCATTTATTATGTGTGTATATGTACACACATGCATGTATATATTTATGGGGAAAATAGCCTATATTTTATAAATTGTTTTGCTATATATATATACATATATTCAGTCCCTCCCCTCCCCTCCTCCACTATACACACATTATGTGAACTAAAACCTTTTTTGGATGCGAATAATCAGCACTAAATATTATATTATATTATATTATATTATGATGTCTGTAGATCCGGCCTTCTCGCACGCCACGAGTGGTCGATAATGTACAATACTCGCACTCTATTGGTTAAAAAAACTGCTTTTCATTGTGAAAACAAAGCGAAAACCTGGACATTTAAACCCCGTCCGGGAAATAGAGGACATACCTAAAAAAGCCTATAAAAATGTTTATTATCATTTGCATAGGCAAGTGCCATTTGCACTTGTCCTCAATCAGACCCTTAGTCATTAGCCGTGTTTCTTTAGTTAAGCAATTTCACTGTTTTGGGGATAAAATCCAAACCATATATTGGACTTAAATTACTCAGAACCCGCTCAAACCCGACTACAGCGGATATAAAGAAATGACGAGTTGTTCGAGACGTGTAAAATCGCTCTATGCCTATTAACATTTTGTGGATACCTGACGTTACACCGACATTTCTGCCAAAACAAGAAGACGACGACGAAGAAGAAGTCGCCCTGATTGCGCACACCTGTCTGTCAGATAAGGGCGACGGAAGTTTGGTCTGAGACTGAAGTCTTCTCCGGACTCTATTTATTATGGCGATGACGCTTTTTAAATGTGGTTCGCAATGTTCCTTTATGGTTCTCACGATCATCGGCCTGTCAATTACAACATGCTTGGAGAACGAGTCTGTCGAACCTGATTTGTCCCTTCACCATGGTAATATCCTGAGCCCTTTGCTAAAGGCTTTGTCGGAGCAGAACCCTTGGGGAGATTTTACACCGCGAGCCAAACCTGACTCCAGATATGTGCGCTACATGAAGAGACTGTATAAACTATCATCCAAGCCGGACAGGAGTCACGAGGCCTCTCACCTGTACAACACCGCCCGTCTGATCACGCCTCGAGAGGAGTGTCTCGAGCAAAACCGAGGTAAGTTATTCTTGCTTCTGATCACTCTTATCTGGACATGAGAGATTGAGCAGACATGTTTACAAAATATTTATATACACGCGGTTACGTTAGACCCATCGATTTGTGTTTAGAATTCTTTTTAGAATATTGAAATGTATTGTTTTTACAGTATGCAAGTGTATTCATAGAATACCTGGTTAACTTAAATTTCCCAAAGTAGTTTACATATTGTATAAAACAGTTTTCCTGATAGCACACATCTAGGAGACGTCTATTTGACATCTGCATTTACATCTGCAAGTATTATTTAGGTTGTTTGCTCATCTGCAATACGTCTATTGGACGTCTATTTTTTGATGTCAAATAGACATCTATTGGATGTCTTTAAGATGTTTATGATTTAGAATGTATGTAAAATTGACATCTGAAAGACGTCTGGCAGACGTTTGCAGGCAACAGATGCTTTTCAGATTTAAGAGATCTTTTAACAGACATCTTGCAGACGTACGTGTGCTATCTAGTCTCAGTATCAGCATGCCTGTTGTAAATTACATTAATATATTGATGTAGTATAATAAGTAGCAACAGCATGATTGCAAATTGCATATACTGTTCAGTACAAGTTAATCTTATTCTTTAGGCAAACTGTATTGAAATGCAAATCCATCCATTTTAACAACTATTACTGCTGCTAGTTCAAAGGGTTTGTCCAAAAGTCAAGTCAAGTCACTTTTATTTATATAGCGCTTTTAACAATACAGATTGTAGCAAAGCACTGAACATTATCAAAACCCAGTGACAGGTAGGTTTAGGGGCGGGGTTAGGTTTAGGTCATTCTTAGAAATTTATATGAATTGGCAAATTGTAAAATACGTAGGATTTAGACTAAATCGTATGACTTCGGACGAATTAGCCACCTAGTAAAGTATGTAAAAATTGCCCTGAGATCAGGTTGGCTACTCTTGTGCATTCCGTGGTTATTTCTCATCTGGATTTGTGTAATTCTTTACTTTTTGGTCTCCATTCAAAACTCTTACATAAGTTGGAGTTAGTAGCAGAATTCAGCCACACAAACTATTACCAGATTCCCTCTCATAGAGCATATTTCACCTATTCTTTGCCATCTACATTGGCTACCAGATAAATATTGTATCAATAAAGTAATGTAAAGTAAAGTATTAATAAGTTTACATTCCTGCATGTACTCTGAGATCCTCATCATCTGTTTTTCTGATTCAGCTATGTGTTAACCTACATAGTATGGGGTCAAGGGCCTTTAGTTATCCTGCCCCTTGTTTGTGGAATCCTCTTCCCCAGGACATTCATAATAGCGACAGCGAAATCTCATCTTAAAACTCATTTATTTAAAATGGCATGTATGTGGATCAACGTTTATGACTTCTAACTTATTTTAGGTTTTTTGTGTTACTTGTATGTACTTCTTGTTTCATTCTTTGGACTCTCTGTAAGACCTTGAGTGTCATGAAAGCCATAACCCAAAATATAATCATAAAAAATATTACATTTTGAAAATCTGAGAAACAGTTTTATGTTTATGAGCCATCGAAATACATATGTCTATGTAATGTAGTCTAAGCAAAATATTTGACCTTTTACCTTAAAATACAAGCAAATGAAATTATAATGCAGTAGGGATTGAGTAAGGGGAAAGTTCACTCAAAAATTGTCATAATTTACTCATACTCATGTCACTCCAAACTTATAAGAGTTTTTTTTTTGTCTTCTGGAAAAAATTGTTTTACAATCTCTTTATAAGTGTTGGGGGACAGAAATTTCAATAAAAATTTCTTGATTCATTTATTGAGAATGAGTAAAAGAGTTTGGATCAACTTGAACATTCTGTCACCATTAGCTCTATTTTTGAGTGAACTAAGATTTAAGTATTCTGGATAGTGTCATTCTTCAGTGGCTATGCAATTATTATACACAATAAAAATGTGTTTGTCTGAAAAGTCTTGTGTGTTTGTTTTCAGTTGAGATTTAGGGCCAAATTATGTGGGGTAAAATGACATCAGAAAGATGTCAAATGATTAATCGCATCCAATATAAAAGGTTTTGTTCACACACACACACACACACACACATATGTATGTATACATGTGTATGTGTACACATGAATATATATATATATATATATGCGTGTATAAATATATAATATATATTTTTAAATTTGTTTGCATCTGTATATGCATGGTAAATTTGCAATGGACACGCAAATGGATGTTTATTTTGGATGTTTGATGGCACTAAACCAAGTATAACTGAGGTCAGTTTGTGTTCCTCACTGGTGCTATGTGTTATTTTGGCAGAGTTCTTCATGCAGGATATTTCCTACAGTCTGAATCGAGTGAGGTCTCAGGAGCAGCTGCTGAAGTCGGTCCTGCTTTACTCCTTTGATCACAACCACATCGCCCCTTTCACGTCGCTCTGCTATCTGGACGTGAAGGAGCAGAAGCCCTCGAAGGACCAAATGTGTTCTTCACACTTTGGCTCGCAGCAGTCGGCCCCTCTTCTCAGCTTCCGCGTCCACACTGAAAGAAGAGTCCGGCGCCGTTGGGTGGAGGTGGACGTGACCTCCTTCCTGCATCCTCTCATTCAAGCCCACAAGAAACACATCCACCTGCTGATCAACCTTACCTGCGTTGAAGACATGATCAGACCTGGAGGCCAGGTTCACAAGAGCCCGGTGGAGTTAACTCACAGATCTCCATCTCTCCTTCTTTACCTCAACGACACCAGCGAGGTTGCGTACCAGAGAAGAGCTTCACGTGGTCGGATGGTAGATCTGACCTCCAACCGCTCGGATGGAGAGTCGAAGTGGTGGGATTCGTCTTCGCGAAAGAGGCGAGGCACACTAAAGAGCACCAATTCACCAGAAACTGACAAGCCCAAACTCGTCCCCATGTACAACTTTCCCACAGATGACTGTGACTTGTACGATTTCAAAGTGAGCTTCAGTCAGCTCAAACTAGACCACTGGATCATAGCACCTCACAAATACAACCCAAGGTACTGTAAGGGATCTTGTCCGAGGGCTGTGGGATATATTTACGGGTCTCCTGTGCACACAATGGTTCAGAACATCATTTACGAGAAGCTAGACTCTTCTGTGCCTAGACCTTTGTGTGTGCCTTCAGCATATAACCCGTTAAGTGTTTTGACCATTGAGAATGACGGCTCTATTGCTTATAAGGAGTACGAGGAGATGATTGCTACTAAATGCACCTGTCGATAAGATTCGTTTATCTTTTTTGGATTTTTTTTTTTTTTGTGATGCAATGCTTTGTAAAACACTGACCTGTTTTTTGTACTGGCCATTCTTACGATGAAGATTATTAATGACCACGTGAATTGGATAATTTGCAGAAATGTTTTGTTTAACATTACCTTTTTGTCTAATTCGTTATGTTTGGAATATTCAAATCGGTTATGCAATTTAGTTATTTTGGTGTTTTCTGTATAATATGGGGATATTTAATTGGATTAAGGGAGTTGTTATTTTAAGTTCGGTTCTTTCATTTGGTGGTCTAGTCTGGCACTTTCTATTCCTTAAACATGAATTTTAAATCTTCTAGTTCTGGACAGAATATAAAAAAGTGTAGTTCTATTTTCTTATCAGAACACTTTTACATTGTATTTTAAAACCTGGGAATTGCAGATGGTTGTCTCATGGGCAACCTCTCTCTTCTTCATGTCCAGAAAATAAGTTGCCTTAATTGTGGGCAACTTGATATTGTGTGTGTTAAGAATGTAATAGATGAGAATGTGTGCCACATGACTATTTTATATAATTTATGTGTGTATAAATTAGTCAGGCTGGCTTTGGTTTCACAAAAGAAAAAAAAAAATCCAAATGAAAATGTAAAATAAAAACATAAGTTATGCAAACAAACTTTATTTTTAATTTATTATTATTATTATTATTATTATTATTTGTTTAATCAAACATTGTTGGCTTGTCATTGTAGAGTTAAGAGAAAAGCTAACATCTGTGGTTTAAAGTTTTAATTGTAGTGTTGGGATAAAAACAATTCTTTGTAGAAAACTTTAACAGGACTAAAAATGAACAAATATATCTTTCTCTGCTTTCAAAGTGTATGATGAATGAATAATTTATTTGTTTATTAAATATTGATGGAGCACTGGAAATAAATGGTAAAAGTAAATAATAAATACAAGTTTCTGATAACATGCCATTTTAAAGTAAACATGAGTTTCACTCCTCATTTGGGATGAAAGTGTGTTGTTGTATGTGAAAAAGTATGCAAATGCTATTGATTTTGAATAAAATCATAGTTTGAGTAATGTAAAAAATATATAAATAAATAATTAGAAAAAAGTAACTTAATTTTTATATAATTCTGTCTAAATAATCTCTTGAGACCCCATTAGGCGAAGCTGCTAGTCTCCTGCCAAGAAAGGAGAAATAATATGTAGCTACATCACAAGCTATAGTTATTGAGCCAGTCTCACTTTACAATTAAATTAAGTTTTTATAAGATTAAGAAAATAAAGCTTGTATGAGGTGTTTTATTTAAACGCAGTATAGTACGTTTAATTGTTATTTCTATTTTATCGCGCTGGCTGCAGACTTTTATTTTAAAGTACGGCGCATCCGGATGTTGTTGAGCTTGTTGAGTGTATTCGCTTTCGGTAAGGAAGTAAGTTTTGCTTAGAAGCTGTATTTTATATTCAACAGAATAAGTAGCTTTATCAAAACTGCATTTAAATGCCGTGTTTTTTAGAAATTAAACGGCATCTTTCTGATTTTGTGACTTTGTAAGGGTAATTAAACAGTTTTTTAGTAAATATCTTGTCATATGTTTCACAAACTGATTAACGTTACGCTAAAGTAAACGCTGTCTCAAAACAAACTTTCTGTCTAGATGTACACTGTTCAAAAACATATCTGGTAGGGACTAAGAAGACACCCATGCTGAAAGTTCACTCTGGAGAAGTTTGAAAGGTTTTGTAATGGATCCTGAGGTGTCTCTCATGCTGCACTGTGATCCATTGCAGGCTCTCGGAGAACATCAAATTCACGTAGAAATTTCGGACAGGTAACGTTACAGTATAAATATCCCTCACCAAAAATGTGTCATATTGGTTAAAAATAATTGTACTTTTTAAATACTAAACTGTAACAAAATAGGATTGATAATTAATAAATGGTCACCAGCTAGCACTGTAAAATGATTAGTTTGACAGCCGTTATCGCGAAATAAATATATGTGTGTGTAAACAAAAACTTTTATTTCGCGATTACGGCGATTGTTTAACTAATCATTATTACATATAAGAATAAAGTTTGATATATATATATATAACGTTATAATGCATAATAAATGCGAGTGTACTGTGTATATTTATTATTTATAAATACAAACACATGCGTCCATATATTTAAAAAAATGTTATTTAAATATTTTATATATTTTATAATATAAAACATACACAATATATAGATGTATATACATGTAAATATTGTCAATATTTACTGTATATGTGTGTTTATATCTACATAAATTTACACGTTGCACATACTATGCAAACAAAAACTTTTAGTTTGGATGCAATTAATCATAGATAATTGTTTGATAGCACTAGTATTTACATATAAATAATATGTATACACAGTACACACATACAGTACAATAACGTTAATTTTGGATGTAAATTTTTTGACAATTCAACTTTAGGTTCAATCGTCAGAGTTTTCCTGAAATCGAGCACCACATTGAAGCAGTATGGAGTGATCGAGTGACCAAAGAACCTTGGCTCTTCAATGGAGCTAAATTCAGATTGCATTCAGCGGTGCTCTCTGTCGTGGAAAAAGGACCAGTGCCAGAACAGGCTGTGCAAAACCTAGCACACTCACAACATGGTGAAGGAGACCAATTAGAAAGTGCTGATAAACTGTCAGACAGACTGGCCAAATATGAGCAATCATATGTGCTCAACTTACAGTTAGGCCTGACCTGTTATAAAGACTATCTCGGGACTAACTGGTCACGAGAGGCAGAGAGGCTGCAGAGTCACGGACAGAATGAATGCGCAGATCCTCAGGCCTTCCTTGCACAGCCACTTGGAGTCGGTGCTGTCATGGCCACAGCGGATGGAGACGTCGTCTTTCTGAGGAGAAGTCAGAAAGTGGCAGAGGCTGCAGGCCTGTTAGACATACCTGGAGGTCATCCTGAGCCAAAGGTTAGATACACTGAAAACTGCTAATTACTGCCATTATCTGGAGTCCTTTTGTAAATGTTCTCTTCTGCTCACTCTTCAGGCCACATTTATTGGTGAAAATGGTCTTGTAAAATACTATTACAATATAAAATACCTTTTTTATTTGAATTAGTAATGAAACTAAATTGTCCTATTTCAATACAGTTTCCTTTTTTAGTTTTATGCAAATGTATTCTGTTAACAGGCAAACTGGCCTTAAACCAAAATACCTGTAGGCATTTAAAAGTAGAGGCTGCCACTGCATTTTAATCACAATCCAAAGAAAGATGCTACACACACAGCTGTTTTTTTTTTTTTTTTTTTTTTTTGGTCAGGAAAAAAAAATTAAAACCCATTCTGTCCTGATATGATTCAAATGATCCTCGCTTCAAAGTCCAGATCTGAATCGGATTGTGTTTTAATTTATTCCCAACCCAAGCAACTATATACTATATAAATGATTTTTAAAAACAGCCCAAGCATATCTATACTGTATGTGTATAGAATGCTGCACCAAACAAATTTTAAGGGAAAAAATGTAAACAGTCAATTTTATTTTCTTTGTTTATTTGCTCTTTAACAGGCAAACAGGCTTTAAGCCAAAATATCTGTAGCCATTAGAGGCAACGACTGCATTTTAACCACAATTAAAAGCAAGATGATACACATTTAGCATGTTTTTTTTCTTAATGAAGATTTACAAACCTGCTTCGAAGCCTTATATTTATTCAAATGATTGGCAAAACACAGTCTGAAGTCTATATCTAATGTTTTGCAATAAGTGAATTTCCGAACTAAATCAAGAGATTTCTGAACCCACTTCAAGTCCTGATTTAAATAAAGATTTTCAAACCAATATTTCAGATCAGGACACTTAAGGCGGGCGTACACGGTGTGTTTTTGCTGTCATGGCGTGAAACAATGCTTTCATCAACGTTTGTAAAATCTAGTAAATTTGTGTTGTGTGTGACTGCAGTTGTACGATTTTCAGATAAACTCAATCGTGACACATGCAAGGACTCATGGCGTTCCGACCTTCAGAATCGCACCGTGTATGCCCTCCACCCGCTCTGAAGTTCTGATATAAATCTAATGTATTATCTTTATTATGAACACACTGGTTTGTAGTGCCAACACTGACGGTTTACCACACGTTGTTTATCCTGCTCAATATTAATGGCTCAGAAGTCTCACCCATAGGCTAACTATGCCTATGGGTGATAGTTGGATAGTTGATTCAGAGTTGATTCAATAAGTGAATGGCTCTGCATGACTTTGAATTGTTATTGTGGACTGTTTCATAATCCAACTGTTGCATTAAATCATTGGCCTCAAACAAGATTCCTGGAAGCTTGATTTTGAGACCAGTGTATTAATTTGATCAAAAGTCACACTTTTAATCTGGACCAACTCATTCAATTTATTTATTTTTAAACCTTCTTTTCTTTAAACAATCATAAAAGGTTTTTTCCCATAAATTCTGTGCAGCACAACTGTTTTCAACATAAATAATAGTCAGAAAATCAGCATATTAGAACGAGTTCTGAAGGATCATGTGACACTTCAGCTTTTATCAAAGAAATAAATTACAATTTAAAAAATATTCACACAAAAAACATTTCTTGTTATTTCTAACACATAAAAAAAATTGTTCCAAATGAAATGTTGAAATGTGTGTGTGTGTAGATGTTGTGTCCAGGTGTCAGTGAGGAGGCCATATGTGCGGATCTCCTGCAGGGTAAGGAGAGAGCCGTGGTTTCAGAGATCTTCTCTTCAGTGTGTGCAGAGATCAGTGATGAGGTGTGTCCGAATTATATTTGATAGGCGATGCTTCAAACCATACTGGGAATTTGTTGAAATGAATGCTGCTTTGTGGTCTCATCATCACTTTCTTTTTTGTTGTCATATCACAGGTGAATGTTCCCATCAGTTCTCTGAGCAAACCCCTGTTAATGGGAGTTGCACTGAACCACACTAGTGCTGGGCGACCCAGTGCAGAGTTTTATGTCCGGTAAATATCAATTATATGAGGTTAAAATCTTCCACATGCAGTTAACCAGTTAGAAACAGTCATGTATGTGTTATTTACTCTGTGAAGGTGCACTTTGACAACAGAGGAAGTGAGAGATTTCTATAGACACGGAGGTCCAGAGGCCCATGAGTCTACTGAAATACTGTTTTTGAGTCAAGCGGTAAGCATTTATATAAATACAGTCCAATCCACAGCATCAAGAGATGAGGATTTGTTTATTCTTATTCTTGTGCTGGTTTTTTATATTCACATTTTCTTTACATATGCAAATTGCTTATAGGGATTCAAGTGTTACAAATCATCAAAACAGTACAAGTACATAAACAGGAATTTTTCAAGATGCTATTAATAATGCATTTTTTGTCATTTTATTCTGCAGAAAATGTTCCAGTTAAATGAGTGCTCCCTCCTGTGGTCAGAGATGTGTCCTTCAGCGAAAGGTGCGGTACTGCTGTATCAGAGGGTGATGACTGGATGCTGATTTTAATCAGATACACAACCAACTCTGAATAATTGCACAAGCAGGTCATAAGCATGAGTGATTACATCATTTAAAGAAACAGTTCACCCAGATATGAACATTGTGCTTAAATTTGCTTAACAACAGTTGATCCAAGATATAGATACATTTTCTTCATTGGATCTGGAGAAATGTCTCTGATGTCAGAATGGGTACTGTCAGTATGAGAGCCCAAACAGCCGATAAAAACAACACAATCCACACCACTCCAGTCTATCAATCAGCATATTAAGGCAAAAGCTGTTTGTAAGAAACGGATCCCTCATCAAGGCACTAAAATTTGAGTCGATAATAAAGTTTCCTCTGATTTCACAGTGCTTGTTCTGTGCTGATTTTTCTGATTCTGATCAGAATTGTTTTTTCACTGGTGTTATGGATTAAGTAACTTTTTTTAGTTAATGTTTCAAATATGTATTTGATTCTTACAAACATTCATCTTGTCACTCTTTAAAATAGACATTAATTGATGGACTGGAGTGGTGTGCATTATTGTGATGTTTTTATCAAATGGTTGAGCTTTCGCTATGACGGCACCCATTCAGTCCACACTGGTGAGCAAATAATGCAATTTTACATTCTCCATATCTGATATAGAAACCAGCTTGGATGGCCTAAAGGTGGGCACATTTACATTTTTGGTTAAATATACTTTTTAACTATTTTATGGTCAGTTTATTTTGTCCTGCATACAGTAGTGTTTTGTATGAGAGAATTGTTTAACATTACAAAACATATTTCTTTTTCTTTTTTTGCATACTAGTTACCATTAAAAGTCTAAAGAATTTTTTATTATATTTATACAGAAGGTCTAGTATTGAATACATGTAAACTGTATTCACATCGTTTTCTATGGAAATGTATTATTGTGACAAACTTTTCATTTGAAATTTATTCTTGGTGACAGAACTTTATATTAAATTAAAAAAAGTTTTAAAGGAGAAATGACTAAGACCTTTTAATTTGGTGCAAACATCAGTTTGGGTTTCCACAATAACTATTTGTCTTTGTGTTATAGAGAATATCCCTTTACAAGCCAAAAAGAGTTAAATATGAAAACTGCAAGGAGCAGTTCTTTAAAAAAGATTTTAAAAAGGCTCTGTAAAACGACAGACATTTACAAAATGTTCTCAAATGTCAGTAGTGCAAATAAAGAGATATCAAGAAATGCCTTCTTTACAGTACACTGCTAATGGTAAAAATATACGGCATATATATCAGTGAAAAAACATTAACAGTCCTTGATATTGTAACATGAATATAAACATAGCAGCTCTGACAGTCGGAACAACTGCTTGTGTGTTCCACAGAAAAAAGGGCAATGACAAAATGTTTAGTTTTGGGGTTTAACTACCAGTTAAAAACAAACTGCATTCTGGTACTCATGCTGGCTCCTCATTATAAGCAGTGACCTTTGCTAATGAAATTACAGACAGACAGACAGACAGAACCAATTATATTTGTAAAGGTGAAGCACTGCTAATCAAAGCTAAACACGCTCTGATTGGGGTGTTTTTCCTGCTGCATCAAAGTTCTGGGTTTATCAGAACGATTCAAGTCTAAACAGCCTTGGGTTCAATAACTTGGGTTCTGCTCAGACAAGCTCCACTACAAGAAAAACGAAGATCTATTAAGTATATGCAGTTTTTTTTAAATAAACTTTTTTTTAGATGTCCACAGATTGGCACTTAAATGATTTTCTTCTTACCTGGCCAGTGTACGGTCTGTAATAATTCCTGTATTGTTGTGGGTCACTGCTGCAGCCGTAAGAGCGACCAAAGGCAGATGGATGACGACCCTAAGAGTACAATCCATCAATATATACAGTTCCTGAGTAAAAGTATCAGGGTTCTTGCAGGTTTCAGTTAGTTACATTTAAGATCTTTTTAAGACCATATTGTGTGAAGTTTAAGACCAACCCGACACGTACTGTAATTAGAAAAATTAGAATGATACCAGAAATTCTTAAAGCTTTCTATTTTTTATTGATACACTTAGAGAAAA